>CM023491.1:33835483-34303564 GCA_013339685.2 Hyalomma asiaticum
GGACCCGTGGCACCTGTTTGCTAGGGAACGCTATGTTTTGGAAACAACGTCATTAATGGAATGCATTGCACTAGCGCAAAGTTCTATGGCTCTATTCCAATAAAGTCTGATGACCAAAGGACATGCAACAAGTTGCAGTATTTCCAATGGCGTCACTGTTGGCTCTCTCAGCAATATGCACCCCAACGTTTCATTTCATACACTAATGCCATTACAAAAGCTGTCAGGAATGGATCCTACAGAGTTTGTCACAGCACTTTTCTTGTGCCTGTGCTTGTTTTAGCTCAAACATTACTGCAAACTGCAGAGTTTATGACGAACATGAATATTGAAAATGGAATCTGAAAATGCCTCTACCTGCCTGCGGCACCTAGAAATGCCTTTACCTGCCTGCGGCACCTAGAAATGCCTTTTTTTTCAATAGAGGGTTTTAGCAGCAGCTGCTCACCATATGCTAAGTACGATAATGCCTTACTGTCGTGGTAGGCATGTGAAAAATTTAGTCTGTCAGAACTTTATCAGCTACTCTCATCATCTCATGACGTTACTGTACTTCGCGAAACAACTCGTGCCATTCTTTCCGACCAAAAATACCTACGTGCTGACCACGGCGGTACATTACCGTAGTTACCATATGGTAAGCCACCTCTGCTAAAACTCTCTATTAAAAGCAATGCAGTTTCGTGACATGCAGCTAAATGCATTTTAGGCTTTTAGGACCTGACTTGGCAAACATTTCCTATATTCAAATGGCATGCTAGTGCAATCCACAACATTTCTTTGGGGTACACAAGCGGATGACAAAGGCGCAACCAACGACATCCTATCAACAACAGAAGCCGAGTGTGCGGCTTTAAAGGTCAACTCACGAGTTGCAGGAAACTGTCGATTGCCCGGTTGTACTTGTCACACAGGGTCCGCATGCTCTCATAGCTGCAAAAAGAAAGACAGACAACCGAGTGAACACTTCAGAAGACGGAGGGCATAATAGCATGAGGCCTGAGTGGGCAATACCCCTTACACTACGTTTGGCCTTCATATGAATTTCATAATTAGCTCTCACAATGTTGCCCATGAAATTTTCTCGCTATTTTTCTAAAAAAGGGTAGGGAGGGGGCTTAACAGGAGAAAGGCATTGTTAGACATTCATCTCGGTACATAATGCTCGCAATGAGCCATATGAGGCAGGTTTTATTTTTTTCTAGCTGCCTGCATACATTTCTTCTGCTACACACTTAGTCACCTATGCTACTCGTTCATATCATTCTATGAAGTTCTCCTTCGTCATATTTCTCTTTCACTTCAACATGCCTGCATAATATATAACCTCGATTAAAAGCTCTATGTGAGTATGTATGTATTGATCCCCACACTTGCATATTCCTTTAGCATTAATTCACTGCAAGCATGGTGCCATAGAGGTCAGGTTCAGAACCCAAATTTGTTGTTACATCAGGGCCACCTGTACGATCACAGGGCTTGGAGACCTTACCTTATCTTGGCTGTTGTAGCACAGTGCACAACACAGGAATTGGTACGTACCTTTTGGTGTCATAGTCATTGAGGACATGGTTTTCCATGGCCGCCTTGAGCTCTGGAAAGTCCTCGCACACCCATCTATCAAATAAATGAGGAAGAGGAGAGAGACAATGTTACAGGTGCATGTTATAAAATAAAACATAATGTTTCATTCACCATGCAAAATGATTGAATGGTAATACAAGAACCAATAGTGCCCACTTTCGGTTTCGTGGCCACCAGGCCCCGACGTCAGCTGCAGAGTTGAGGGGAATGCATGCTGACAAGTCAAAATTGTCTTTTGCCCCTTTTATTCAACCCAAATGACGTAATGAAGCAATATAAATCATAAACTGGAGGGCCAGCATTCCGAATACACACATTATACAAAATTTTCAGAAAACGTTATACGACGCCTTTAAAGAGGTTGTGAAACACTTCTTCAAGTAATCCCTGCAACAGTTTCCCAGCTAATCCTTGAGTGACAACAGTTAAGGAGCTTATTGCCTCACGAATTGCCTGCCATAAACATTTTTCAAATCAATGTGGTATTAGTGGAGTTATAGCATCAAGTGTGAGGGGAACTGTATCATCCAGGTACATTCACTCTCCTTTTGTCACAATGAGCACGCTGGAAGTTACACTAGGGGGTGAAACAGGCGCAAGAGGCCACCTTAGCAGGCGTTTCGACCCTGAACATCTTTTTCTTCTTTTTTTCTTTGGATGTATTCACGCCTCCACAGTGACAACAGACCTGTGGCCCGAGTTGTTGCAGGGACGTGGCGCCACCCTACGACATGTGTCGCAATGCGTGTGGGAATCGGCCAATGGTAGTTCTCCTAACTATTTCGTAGTCCACACAACTTATGATGCACTTTCTTAAAAAGAAGAGCGGGCGCTTTCCAGATGCGTTTTTGAGACCAAACTGCCAATTCCCTACTGTATGTAGTGCCACAATAATTGGCTGACAAACTGCCAATTCCCTACTGTATGTAGTGCCACAATAACTGGCTGACAAACTTCCAATTGCCTACTGTATGTAGTGCCACAATAATTGGCTGACAAACTGCCAATTCCCTACTGTATGTAGTGCCACAGTGACTGGCTGGCAAACTGCCAATTCCATACTGCACTTAGTGCCACAATAATCGGCTGACATGTTCATAGGAGCCTCCACTACTGATTGGCAACATTTTTCGGCCATGTTTGAAAAATGTTACAGGGCCCCTCTAAGTCCAGGCGGTTGGAAGAAAACATTACACTAGTACTATATAAATAAAGCTGTTTTCTAGCATATACAGCTTCAAAAAACCATTGTCATCCCATTTGCTGACAATGCGATTTATGCAATACATCCAGTATGTCCCGCTTATTTTACATTTATTTTATCATCGTTCGTTATCTTTATGCAGTGTCAGATTTGACTGTACCTACACACATTTGCTTAGTTTCTATAGTTTTCACAGAAGGTATATCTTGATGTCATGTTTTAGTTCCTCCTATTTTTATGCTGCTTATTGCTAGCAACTATTTATTATTTGCAGGCAGACATGCACAGACATACGGGCAGAAAGAATTTTTTTTAGGGGCGAAGCTCCTTAGGGTGTGGGTCTGTCCCTCCTCTGTATGTATGTATGCAGCCACCTCTAGTTTAGTTTATGAATGGCTCAATAGATGGCGTTGTGTGTCCAGGCTGCTACCTGGACAAACGCATCATCATCATCATCATCATCATCAGCTACCTCTAAAGCCATGCACTATGCCACGAAGCGCACATGGAAACATGCACCACGATGACACTAAATACCCAACATTAACGAAAGACTGCCCATTTCTAACAATGATGATGATGATGATGCATTTGTGCTAGCGCGTTACGGCGCGTGTAAGAAGCTGGTGTAAGACGCTGTAGCCTCTCCGCCTTATACTCCTTCAGCAGTCATGTGATGGCGTCGGCAAACGCGGTGCGCGTTCCGGCCTGTGTAAGGGGCTGCGTAAGACGCTGTGGCCTCTCCCCCTTACTAGAGTGTACTGCACGTTTCTAACGCATTTGTGCTAGCGTCCCCTTAAACGCAAGATCCCAGCGTTCGAATACAGTGTTTCTCACGTCTTTACATGATGATCGACTGTGCCAATTACACGGAAGATTCACGGTTTACCGATGATTCACTCCGGAGCTTCGCCCACTCATCATCATTCACCCTGTGGATATGCTGTGATTTTTTTTTCTCTCATACACTTCAAGCTGCACGTGCTCCGCATGTGCTGTGACCTGATTTGTTTGTACTTTTTAATTAGCACAGGAGGGGACCCCCTGCATCCCAGTGCTTCTGGGAACTCTTCATGTATGTTATCCTGCTTGTACCGGCATGTTAAATGAATAAAATCCTTCTTTGTTATTTAGCTTTTGCCTTGCCTTAAGGTGACTCGGTCCCCCCACCCAATGCAACCGTCACCCCAACGCAACTCCATAAATCAATCTTTCAAATGTGGCGGCAAAGAAGAGCAACATCCGAACCTCCTCACACGCCTTGGAAGCACGCACACACACGGGAACAAGAACCGAAACAACAAACTAGTCCGTTGCGGCTCCCACATGACAGGACCGCTCGATGTGGAAAAGGTACTATAGTCCGTTTCACTAGTTCCGTGCAGCAGAGCCAAGGCCATGAGGTTATCATGTGCAGAATTCTTCCAAAGCGAGTCGAATCGCCATTGTTCAGACACGCACACCCTCCGCTTCATCTTCCCCCTTCCAGGGCTGCAGCTGCCATTGCAGCGCCCTCCATTGGCAGATTACAAGCCGCGGAAGGACACGTTTAACATGTGTTCGCCCTCCTGATTGGCCGAAGGGGCCTGCAGCTTCCGCAGTGCTGCACGGAACTTCTGGAACGGACTATAGGCGTTCGAAAACCGACGCCGCGCTCGCGCAGAACGACAGTAGACGAGGGAAAAACGCAAACGCGAAACGACCACGACGCTGAAAGAAAGGGAGGGCCAAGGTCGACGGAATGCCTGAGCGCGCGACAGCCGATGCTTCCCGCGGTGGGGCCCCGCCCCCCTCCGCGAGATCGTCAAGACGGAACGGCGACGGGAAGAAAACGCGACGCGCTCGATTTCGTGATCGTATGCACACGTCGCCGAGACACACGGAAGCTCGACGCGACGAGACGTGCCCGAGGTATTATTGTGTTTACTTTTTTGCTCGAAAGGCAGGCAGGTAGGCGGCGGGGGAGGGCGAGCGCAAATGGCGAAATTGGAATAACTCTGCTTGCACACGCCACGTAAGACGACGCGCAACGGGATCGTGGCTGACGGCAACTCGATTCGCTAACGATATTTTTTTATTTTTCTTCTTTTGTTTTGAAATATTGCCGCGAGTGGGTAATCTATACGTTAGATTCAGGCGCCGCTCCAGACATCGTTTTTCGTGCGAGGCGGGGCTGACTTTGAGACAGTGATCGGTGATTGCGCGGGTGCTTGCGGTCAATAGTTACGATGATAAACCTGCCCCGCCACGGTGGTCTAGTGGTTATGGCACTCGGCTGCTGATCCGAAGGTCGCGGGATCGAATTCCGGCCGCGGCAGCTGCATTTCGATGGAGGCGAAATGTTGAGGCCCGTGTGCTGTGCGATGTCAGTCCACGTTAAAGAAACCCAGGTGGTCGAAATTTCCGGAGACCTCCACTACGGCGTCTCTCATTAATCAGAGCTGGTTTTGGGACGCTGAACCCCACAAATCAATCAATCATCGATGACAAACCTACCGGACTCCGAGAGAATGTTCTACAGTAGGGTACAATCTTAAAAAAAAAAAAAAGGAACAGCAATAGGCAAAGAAGGTAGATGGACCGCTCTGGTCAGTGTTACTTCCGCTAGAACCCCACAAGCACACACACACACACACACACACACACAAAAAAAACATTATTCAACCTTTTCAAAATGGCGCCGGGAGCACGGCTCTGCGTCCGTGGGAGAAGGGAAAAGGGACTAAGGCCCGTATTCATAAACCTGCCTTATCTTTATCGCTTGTTTTCCTTATCTTCCCTGTACCCTTATCATGCTTCAACAAATTAGTCCAGTATTTATAAACAAGTCTTACGGTAGTATTCTGCACTGATTACCATCGTAACCCCGAACTGCGCCTTAAAGCCACGTAAGGTAAACAGGCGATAAGGATAAGGTAACGTTATGAACACGGGCCTAAATGTGATGTAAGAGGAACTCCGTAGTCAGATGACGGTGATTTCTGCGGTTCTACGTCCCAAAACCAGATATGGTTATGAGAGACACGCTAGTGGAGGGCTCCGGAAATTTCGACCACCTGGTGCAATGACGTCGCGCAGTACACAGGCCTCGACACTACGCCTCCGTGGAAGTGCAGCCGCCGCGGCCGGGATTCGAGCCCGCGACCTTCGGATCTGCGGCCGAGTGCCATAGCCACTAGACCACCGTGGCGGGGCAACGCCGTAGTAGACTGACCGCATAACTTTATTGCATACAGTCCTGAAGCTCGACTTTTTAGGCCGAGGCGGGCCGCGTCCACGTGGGCACCACCAGTCCGAGACGGGTGGCTTCGCCGTGGGCCTTCTGGACAGCCCTTAATTGGTCTCTGAACTCTTCGCTCTTGATGAGCCGCATCCACTTCTACCATTCCCACTCGGGATTGGCGGGGCATCCCGCCATCACGTGTCTCATTTCCATGAGGCCATTACATGCATCGCACACTGTCTTCAATTCCAACTCCGGATAGATTTTACCCGTGTTTTAAGATGTCGGGTAGGTACCCGTCTGCAGTAACCGCAGACTGACCGCTTGTGGTCTATTTAATTTTACGTGTGGTAACGGAAAATGTCTACGTTCCATGTGGTAGTGCTTTGCAATTTCGTTGTACGTCGGTATAGTGAGTCTTTCGTTTTCCCCCGAATGGTTGGGCTCCGGAAATTTTGACAGGCTGTCTTCGACAGGACGGCGACTGCCTTCACGGCGTACAAACAAACGCTGGAGAAGGCAGTCGCCGTCCTGACGAAGACAAGTCCACTTGTCGAAACGCTGGCTCCTGCAAAATTCCCTGTTCTACATCGTTTTTAGCGACATGTTCATCTTTTTTTTTTTCTTTTTGAGTCCGAGCCAACCCGGCCTGTGTACGTCCGCGGAAGCACAAGGAGAAGGTCGCATCAAATTTTCTTCTCATCGCTTTAAAGATAATTTCAAACGACGAGTTGAGTGCCTATCGTGCCGCCAAGCAGACGCGCGCGTGCACGCGCGCACGCACACAAGTTGAGACTACGATTATTGCAAGATATGCGGCTATATCGAAAAGCGCCAACAAGCGAAAGTTCTGGGCGGGGGAAAAAGCTGTCCAAGGGGACGCGTAGCTTATCTAATCTCGTTACGCAAGCGAGGCTATCGTCAGATCTCGGCCCTTTTGTGTGGAAGCTTTTACCCACTCGAAGCAACAAGTCGCCGATGGCGTCGTCTCCTTCCGCAGCCTCCTCTCGAGAAACGAGTTCACCAGAACGACGCACTCCCGACCAGCACAAAGGTGTCGTCGGCCGCACATCCGCCTTGGGAAAATTGATTTTTTTTTGTTTTTGTAAATTAAAAATCACGCGGGCTCGCGTAGTTGCCGAAATCTATGACGTCAGGACCACCTCGTGCGGTATAGCCCGAAAGGCGGCGCGGCAACCTGTATTTCAATTTCTGGCGCGTTCTCTCGCCCATCAAGCATCTTCCCGACGCAAGAGTGGTGCCGTTGGTATCGTAAAAGGGGCAAGTTTCTAATTCGGAAAAAGTAGTTTCGCTCCTTGGTGTTTCATGGACGGCCCCATGCAGTTGCACAGCCAACATCACTTATTATTCCGATTCTTTGGTGAACTCGCACTACTCATGTAGAAACAACCACCACCGAGCCTAATCCCCCAGCAACAGCAGCTCATATATCTCAATAAAAATACTTAAAGGAGTACTGACACGATTTTTCGGCGGCTCAAAATGTGTATTTTTCGTTTTCTAGCCATGTATTGTTAACGCCCTCCCCACACGGAAGCCAGGAAACACGTACAAAATATTTTAGTTTGGTTTTAAAGTTTTCGTCGCCCAGCACTGCAAGCCAGCCCCAGCGCAATGGACACTACAATGACGTATGAGCACAGTCTATTTAAAATAGCCGAAATCGTTGTAAGAATCACTGGACGACCGTGAAATTGTCGTTTACGTGCCCCACGTGTAATTGACCACAGACGACGGAGTTGCAGCGACGCTATCACGAATTTCTGTCCCTACGTGACTCAGACGTCGTCCGACTATACGTCACTAGGAAAACGCCCCCTCGATATCGAAACCGAAAGTGGGCTTTTATGGAAGCCGTATTAAAAATATATTCATTGCCTTGCGAGGCACCATGGTACTCTTTTTGGGGTTCTCCACGCCAGTGCTTTCATTTACAGCAATAATACGAGGATGTCAAACATTCGTGTCAGTACTCCTTTAAGATGTGGTTTTAAAAGCTGAAACCACGATATGCTCGTGCGGCACTTCCTAGAAGCGTGCTGGGGATAATTTCGAGATGTTGGGGGCTAGTTAAAGAGCACCCAGGTCAACGTAAACGGGTGTTCTCTTTTTTGATACTTTTTTTAAAGATTGTCAACAGCGGCGCTTTTATTCAGTGCGATAAAATTATAATTGGTGTCAGTACTCTTACTAAGAGGCGCTAAAGGAGGAAATAGTTTCCCTTCTCTTAGTGAAGCAAGAAAGGGTGCTTGGTAGGCCCGAAAACGTACAAGGAAATACAAAAGGAGTTGCACCGTTGAAGCGCTCACACCAAACTGCGAGAGGCCGTGTGTAATAACGCCATTTGCTGGGGCCCATATACATTACGTGACAATTTCGGAAGAAATTTTACAAACTCAAATGTGTCCAACATACGAGAAAAGTTCGCTGATATCTGTGAAGTCACAATGCCAGTCAGCTGCTGGCGTTTTGGCGGGATGTTCTTATAATAGTGAGCTTACGACAGCATTTATTGTCGACAACAGAGTGGTAAAACAGTACTAAACCACTCAAAGCGGATTTGGTGTTTCACTTTACCATCCCTTTAATGTGCCACCCCCCATGAGGTCGCTAGCCCGCTTAAAAGGGTCGTGAAAACGGAACAGCATTCGACATAGCTGATTCCGAAATATTTCAGCACCATAATCAGAGTACACTGAATAACACCCGTTTACAATATTATTTTTCTTGCGCTCCTGAAACGACCATGCGACGCCACAGGCCGGCAGAGGTACTATTCAGTGACGTCAACTTAAGACACTTAAAAAGGAAAAAAAAATATTGTCAATTATCGTTTGTTCTGAAATAGGAGTTTTATACGAAAGCTAAAAAGCAAGAAAACAGCTGGACCCATGCGACGCCGCCTTTTTGGAAGAAAGGCTGGAGCACGGTTTACCTTTCCACGGTCCTCCGACGGTGCGCAAATCTCGGAGGCCACGGTGGCGACTAAGATGACATCAGCTGCAGGGCTGAGGGGAACGCTCTGCCTTTAGGTTTCAAGAATGTACCAACTCGCCCAACAAGAGGTTTCGATGAGGGGAACGAGCGCGGGGAAATCGAAACCGCGTCCTTCATCGCTCTAAATCAACCCACACGACGGAACGAAACAACGCATATTGTAGATCGGAGGGTCGCGGATTCCGAATACGCACATGGTGAGAAATCTTGCAGAAAACGTTTCACGAGCCATTTAATACGAACTCAACGGATACAGCGACGGCCCCCCTCCTTTCCCGCGCCCCCATGGCGACCTTGACAGCGGACTCAACACCGGGACATCCAGACATCTACTTATAACAGCTGTCGTCGCTAGGGTTCGCGGGCTCTGCAGACCGACAAATTGAATATAATAGGCGACAGCTGTTACAGGTAGAGATGCTATCGACGAATGTTTTATGGTACTTTTTCTAGCAGGATCCGGCCAACTGCATCCGCTGGCAGCCGAAAAAAAGGGGATGCGCCACGGCTGTAGGAGAGCTCGGATCATTTTGACAGCGCTCCGCAATCGGCATGACTGATTGAGCCTCGTGTATCGAACTCTGGATGCCCGAGCGGCGTTAGGGATGGAAATCACACGCAGTCACGAGATCGGTAGCAGACAGCATCAGACGACGACAAGAACAGGGGGCGGCGGTCGGCAAATTGCGCAAAGCCAACAAAATCCATCCGGCGCCGTTTGGCGTTCCCCCTCCTTACCCGCAAACAACACTCCCTTGAAGGGTATGTGCTTGTGTGTACAGACAGGCGATGCAAAGAAACAGGAGGACCACGGCACACGAAAGAGGGCAGCGGACCAGTTTTCATAGTTTCTCTCGGACACATCCTCTTTTCTTCGGGGGCCCCCGTGGGCTAGGCCGGAAACGACAGGTCGTCCGGCGGACTGACCAATCGGAGGGAGGGGTCTTTTTCACTACCGGCGCATACGGTCACGTGACAGGAGACGGCCAATCGCGGAGGAGGCTTCCCTTGCAGACGACGCGGGAGGCAACCGCACGCGAACACCGTGGAAGACGAGACCCGAGCAGACGACGCCGGCTGGCAGGCACACGCGTGCTTTCACCAGTTCAAGGTCGACAGGTGCAACGGCCCCGAAATTCGCTATCAAAATAACCGGTACGGGGGAGCATCGGAAGGGGGCACCCAGGTCGCAGAAGGGAGCAGCGGACGAGGGGCGGAACAAAATAAAAGAAAAAAACGAGAAACAAACGAGGCATGGGGCCGCGTCGCGGGCATCGCGGAAGCAAGGGGGTTACGTACTGCCCTCCGTAGAGAAACACACACACACACACAAACCACCGCGATAGCAAGAACTTGCCACCCGGAATACACAAGTAACACACGTCGCCGGCGCAAGAACTGGTCGACGCGATACAAAAACGGCGTGCCCACAGTACCTCGGGAAAGAAACGGACCTCAGAGAAAGAAGTTTCCGGAGGTGGCGCGCTTCCCGCCGAGAGAAAAACCTCTCTGAGAATGCCACCTTCCGAGGAAAGAAAAAAAGAAATATATCTTGGAGGCGGCAGCGGTGAGCGCGAGTAAGAAGAAACGTTCACGTAACCAACCAGTTATAAACGATCCTCTCTGCCACCGGCAACAACACTACCACCGCCGGTAACCGAAGCGACGATCGCGCAAGGTCAACTTCCTGGCGCCAGTAACGATGCCTTGGCTGTTGCCGAGTCGCCCTGCTGTCTTAATAGTTTACGCGCGTCCTGGGGACAGCGAGGACTTCCTTGATCGAGCATAACGCTGCGAGCACTACACAGCCGGAGACCAATGCCAAGAACAACGGCAGTTTATTATTATTATTTTTTTTTTCAAGTTGGTAGGCGTGTCGCATACTTGCGGCTGGATCGCGTACCCGTGCCAACTTAACTGGCACAAAAACACGGTATACAGTCAAGCCTTTTAAAACGGCTTCAGCTTGACACAATTTTTTCGTTATACACGATAATTCGTTATAGGCGCATATTTTAGCTCTGCCTCAATAGTATTCTAATGTATTCGTAATAAGCGATAGCTCGTTACATTCGCGTTCGTTATAACGAGATTCGACTGCTTCGACAAGGAAACCTATAAGCGGAGAAAACGCAAAAGGTCTTTTGTGCTGATAAACTATTCTTTGAGAACACTATTGCCATTAATTACACAATTATAGGTTCATTAACAGAAGAAAAATACTGTAGCGAGAGTTCCATGCCTTGAATTTTGCACAACAACTTCGGCACCAGAATGTCAGTGTGATGTCATGCATTTCAAATTTTTTATCCCAGTGCTTTAGTCACGTGGTTTTCTTTGGAAACCAATGCAATTCATTTTTACTGACAAACAATTCTGCAGTTGGCCGTTGGTGCCATCAAAATCTACAAAGGCATCATAGCAAGTTAGGGCGGGAACTTCATAGCCATGGCGCCACCAGCCTTATCTGCAAGGTCAAAGGCCCTTCAAGCATTCTTGCGACAGGGGCAAATATTTTGGTACAGATGGGGCAATGTACTAATTCAAGTGAAACAAATTTTATTTTTATTTTGCCACGCGAACATGTAGTTATTTAATAGTCCCTTCCACTGCACAGATAATTCTTTGCTGACGAAAATGGACTGCACTCTTGTATATAGGAGACTAAGACACAACATGGAAAGTTTCGGGGAACTTGTACTGAGCAAACGCTGCCAAAATACTGAAAAATGTACTCTGAAATATGTCACGCAATGTAATAAAGCACTGGAACAGGGGATGCAGCAGTGCAAAATTAAGAAAAGAGAATGAAGCTTACCTTCACTTTCTCTGCTATTAGTGAACCTGTGACTTTGAAATTACCAATGTATTCAATATTACCACTGTAACATTAAATGAATACCCGATCAGTCTGAGCTTATATCAGGTGCCGTTTAAATACCATTCCCACTGCTTCTCCAGTTATGCAGTTACCGGTACCCTAGCACTGTCACCTCTCCGCCTTCTGACAATGCATTTATTTTTGCCTAATGGAGATTGGGAGAAACTAATCCACTCAGAAATGGATATCACACGGCCAATACTGCAATGGTCAGGATTAAACGTAATGAAACAACAAAGAAAAGGCAAGGATCAGGCAAGGCAAGGATCGTTCCCTGCTACAATATTTTCACACAAACAAGTATCATTGCTACCAGGAATAAATGCAACAGCTAAGAATGGTAAGCTGTGACAGCAGGCGAATAAGCTAACATGCTTGAAGATGGCACGGTAGGAATACGGGCAGAATGGGCGCAACTTGAATGCCATCACGAAGGGGCTGCATTGCCCTGTGCATTTGATGCGACACCCTAAAGCACCAAGACTGATTCAGTTACTTACAGAATTAAAACTCTGTCAAGAAATAGCATTTGCAAACATTTTCTTATGGAAAGGATAACACCATTGTTTTATCCTAGGGCTGTTCCTCGTCCCACAATGGTGTGAGCAATGCTCTACCATATGAACCACTAGGATAGGCTGGTCACAAGTGACAGACAGTAACAGAGTCGAGTGGGGAAAAAAAAAAAGTCATACGTTAGGACAAACTCCTTGGAGTCCAGCCCCAGACGCCCTCAGCCTGAGCTATCCTGAGGGCAGACAATGAGCCACATTTTGTGAAAATGTGGCTTTTCAAACAAATCCTTTGTGCTGTCTTCCCAGCCCAGCTCCTGTACATCCTCTCCCCGTCCCTCAGTACAGGTAGCCAACTGAAGAGTTAGTTTCTGCCCGTCCTTTCCATTGTCCTTTCCAATTTCACGCTGAAACCTCTGCACTCACATGCCCGCATGCTGTCACAGATTTCAATGTTCTTTCCTTGTATTTTGGCCACGTTGACTCAAATTTTTTAAACTTGCTATGCTAAGTATCTGACCTGCCTACAACAAAATGCAATTCATTTCGAGCAGAAAATAATTTTGTGTGCCATAGCAGGCACCTTCAAAATCTATAGCACCGTGGCAAGACGGCGTACAAATGTAAAGGCATTGTTGTTGCCACCTGCATTTTCATTTTGTGTATTTTCCCCCTTATGAAGTATTCTCTAGCAGTAAGAGTGGCACGGGTTGATATTGTGAAATGGTAGTGTGCCACACAGTAATACATAAAAAATCATCTGGATCTTTGGTGCCCCTTGATTAGTGCCAGTCGTGTGGTCTCATATCATCACTGTTTCTTTTGCATTGCTGTTTCTACCCTTTACACTATCGCACTGGTATGAATATCACACTGGTATGAACTGAGGCAACAGATTTCACAGGCTAATTTTAATTGTCCTGTTACCACTGTGAACACAACTATCCCAGCGCATTGTGCGTTTTCAGTGAAGTAACACGACACCACTATTTTGGAGCAGCAGAAAAGTAAAACTGTCAGGTGCTCAACCACCGCCCTCAGTGCTCCCACACTAAAATATACAACAGCAGGGTGACAGTGATCATGCGACTGTGGCATTGTAAAACGTCCCAAATTTTTAATTTTCTCCACATAAACAGTGTGCTATTATATAGCCAGCTTAAAATGAATGAAGTATCATTAGGCGTTTGACTATCCGATGTGGTACCTCAGCAGGTAAGGTGCCATGCTGCCGAGCACGAGGATACAGGTTTTATTCCTGACCATAGTGGCCACATCTCAGTGAGGGCCAAATGCGAAGACAGACATGTCATTAGACTTAAGTGCACATTAAACAACACCAGGTAGACAACCAAAATTTATCCAAAGTCCCCACCACAGTGCGCCTTATAAACATATCAAGGTTTCGGCCAATAAAACACAAACCACTGTTGTTATAATAGGGGCTTAGCTTCCAATGAACAAGAGTTGGAAGCAGCAAATCTTAGAAGCTTTAGAAGAAAGACGCATCAATGCATAAATCTGCAGTGCGCTCTGTAGTACAAGTATGATAATGTTTAAGGGGCTCTTAAACACTTCTGAGTAAAACTTTGACAAAGCAGTCTCTACGCTGCTTTCTCTACCATATCCACGGTGCTAGCTCCACTTTGCAGTGTACTTGCCTAGTCAATTCGTGAACACTACATCCCCACCAAATGTCAAGTTGGAACGTCACGCTGAAAGCACCACCATTTGAAACTTATCAGGACTGCCATGCTCTTTAGCTGTTGCTGTCGCATGTACAGTGGATACAAAGCTACAGTACCTTAAATCAGCCAACTGTGTTGCAATGTTGTGTACATAGGTGTACATAGGGCAGCCCCCCAAATGGAGGAGAAATGACCCATGCCCCCGCCATCTTGAGTGGCTGCCGCAATAATGACATTTATAAGCCCACTTGCAGAAACTGCATGACCCATTTCTAGTGAAATACGGATTCTGACTTACCATATATCAATTGCAATGCTGTACTCAGGAAATGCACCGTACATAGCGCTTTGCTTAGCTGATACACACATCTGAAGTCATCATTTTCAGGACTGTCAGTAATAATTGGCAAATAATTTATTGATTTCTGGAGTTTTACATCGGAAAACCGTGATGATTGTGGGAGACGCCGTAGTAGAGGGCTCTGGAAATTTTGACCAGCTGGGGTTGTTTAGCCTGCACCGGCATCACGCAGTACACGGGCCTCAACATTTTGCCTCTAGATAAATGCAGCCGCTGTGGCCGGGATTCAGCAGCCGAGTACCGTAGCCACTAGACCACCATGGCAAGGCAATAATTGGCAAATACCAGCTCCTGCCAATGTCCTTCGATCATGTGTCAGACACTGATCATGAGTCTTCTGCTCAGTCGAAAATCTTCACTGAAGTGCTAAAGCTGCCAATTACATGAGCTACAAGGAGCGCTCAAAACATGTGTAAGCTTTCTTAAATCAAACTTAGATGTTATGTAAAATTATCACAGCGGGTGACTACAACATTCTGCAGCACGCACAAAGCTTTGGGTGCATGCTAAGAAAGCAGTGAAATTACATTTCTTTAATCTCAGTCCTTGGATTAATAAACAAATGCCCAGATCATATAATCCTTGTAAACAATGCCGCAAATAGCTATAATCCCTGTACTACAACACTTATTTGCATAAACCTGTTTAGAGTTCAGTACTCTGGAAGTGCGTACGTTTGAGATTTGCATTATTCCACCACATCAACACATTTGCTACAACAGTGCACTGTTTATTTCATCAAAACGTAACGTAACACGGGCTTGCTTCATTCCTGCCATTGCCAAAGCTGCTATGTGCAACTGCAGCCTAATAATTATGTAAACCATTCTTGCTTTAGTCATGAGCTTCTTTTTACAGCATTCTGCCCCTTATCTGCCACGAACAACATCGTCGAAGGCAGCCTTGCAGCTACTACAAGTCAACATCTATTTCTTGGCACTGCTACAATGTTAACTTTTAACACCTGGACCAGCATTTCAAGATGTCAGCATCAAATTAAGATCACCGCCTTCATATTTGCTTATGAGAAAGAGTTAGAGTGCGGCTTCAAAAGAGCATCAGTGTTTCGATACCTCCTGCTGAGGCATCACACTTTTTGCACATCAGCAAAACATGAAGCATGGCAAATGAAATTAGGAAGTAGCATTGGGCACACGCCTGCCTCCAACTTGCAGCTAACTACTGCCTTCGCACATAAGGTAATTAGTAAACGAGCTGGCAAAAGTTAGTCTCACCTTCATGACTAGGACATTTCTCATCCCGCGAGTTGCTTTGGGTCCATCAAACAGCACGGTTACGTTTTCCAGCGGTACAAAACTATGACTCATTCCAATTGAAAAGACTCAACTGACTTTACAGAACACTGACCCCATCCCGGCTTCACATAGTGAATACAGCGTTGTATGATGTGTGCCAAGTTTGGCAACTCGTATACTTACAAAATTTCACGAATGCTGGAATGCAAAGTATTCGCTATTCAACACACAATAACAGCAAGGAGGGCTTGCATATTTTTTTTCTGGCTGCATTTACATATAGCAGATTTGGCAACTGCAAGAATGGGGCAAGTTAGCACAATTTAATGTTGCGATGTGCCCACCTCCGGCGCACTGAACGCAAAGCTGGTTAGCAGTAGCAACGACTAATTCAAGTGTGTAATCATACAGCAATGCCTTCTGCAAGATGTAATGTCACTCTTATCATCCACAGTCCACTGCGAGTTGACCCCCGCCCCTCCCCCCACCATTGATAATGATGCCTTGCCATCACATTGAGCATAGACAACACATCAAGAGGAATTACTGCCCGTCCCCCCAAAAAAATATAATAAATAAGGGCATCACGGTACAAATTGACTAAATTTTGGGTGGTGCATGTCATTGTAGGACCCATGGGTCTCGGTACTTAAGTTCTGTACGAAACACTGCCTGCCATTGCAACAACTGACATGTTAGCACTTCAGTTCTCACCACCTTTTACATGCCAAAAGCACAACATGATTCCGAGGCACACAGAAGTGGGAAGAAGAAAAAAAAAAAGAAAGGACAGAATTAATTACGACCCCCTGGAGTTCCTTAACATGCATAAACATTGGCAGGACATAGCTAGTCTCTAAGGCAGATGTGAAACTGCTTTCCGCTGAGTACTAAACAAATTGTGCATAACAGCTGAAACTAGCGTAAACAAATTTTTACAAAAAATGCATTCAGTGTGACCTCTGCCTTAAATTATGGCTGAATGGGGATTTGCTGAGCAGGATAGATAAGATTCTAACCAAAGGGTGACATTTCATAAAAGCAATGTGAACTCATGGTAACATAAGAAAAAAAGTTCACTGAACAGCATGTACTTGCTAACCTGAAAACTAGGACGTGATAAAAACCTGCCTTCATAATTACAAAAAATAAAAAATAAAAGAGAGAATCTGTTACGAACATCCACATCTTGTGGAATATAAACAGGTGTGAAACACGACAAGCAGCTGCTAACAGCAGAAACTCCTAAGCAACACAATATTTTTAAGTCACAGTGAGATAGGGTAAATTGTTTGACCTGTTTCATGAATTTGTCCCGTCGCACTGTGAAGTCGAAACCCCATTCCCTCTTGTGTTTTTCACAGTCGGAAGACTTCAGAGACTACGGCTAAGAACCAACAAGCGAGACTCCTTGCCGAATAAAACCTATCTGCCGTAAGACTTTACAAAACATCCATCAAAGCTACAGAGAACAACCGAATTTTCAAATTTTAGAAAAAATGAAACAGATGCACTGAATATGCCTCGCTGTGAAATCACATCATAATCGCAGCACACCTCAACGTCGATCAGCATGGTCTTCATGGTTTATCCCTCACTTGTGCAAGTGCCAAGGACGGCGAGGAATAATAAAGCTTACGATGTTATTGCAACTGCAACATTAAAAATAGAAAACAGGGGAGGAAAACAAAATGCATTGGCCTTTATACAATGCAGCCGGCAAATGTAAATAACCTTCCCAACAAGACTACAATACTGACTTTTGAAATAGTAACATTTATGTGACACATGCAGGCATTGAAACCTGACTCTCCCAACAGATGTTTTAAATGACAAAATTGGCTTAAACAAAGACATGATTCTCGAGAATGCCACGGAGATGGCATAGTTAACAATGTTCGAAAATGTTGCTTGAAGCGAATGCTGATCAGGGTTTTCCAAGATCCCGTTTTAGTGCAACTAATAACACGTCATTTCATTTTTCTAAGCAACATCGCCACGTGTCCGCAGTTTTCTATCGAAGTGCTCAGTCCACTGTTTTTTGTTCTTTTTTTCCCAGTCCCGACTGCGCGTTTAAATGTCGCACGTACCAGCGCTTCATATAAAATGGTCCTGTCGTAATGCGCTTAAAACTACATCGTAGAGAAAGCGCATCAAATAGGTACAAACACTGCACACACGCACACACATTCAAGAGCAAAACAATCGGCCGATCAACAATTTTCCGCACGACACCACGTTGCACAACAGAGGACGACGACATGGGAGACGCGACAATGCATACAAAAAGAAAAAAAGAAAAGGAAACGAAATGATGAAGACGCTTGTTCTCTTTCGTTGCTGCGACGAATGAAAAGAGCCGTGACGATCGCAAGCTGGGCGGTTTTAACAGGTTCGGCGCGGATCGGGGTGTCTCATAACACAACCCTCCATCGAACGCGAAACCGAGTCTTCGGGCAAAACGCGACGAAGCAGCGTCAGAACAACAATGCCCCCAGCCAAGCAATCCACGCAGCGAACACACACATCTGCCGTAGATGGGCAGGTGCGCGCAGGTAGCGACGAAGTCGACGACAAGAACAAAACAGCAGCAGCAGCAGGGCCGGCTCAAGAGTAGCTCCTCTACGCAACAGTGTATCGGCACAGCCCGAAAAGGCACTTCTTTACGATCGGCGAACGGCGAGCGCGGGCAGGTGCAAGTGTCGCCCGGTGTAGCGCTCAAGAGAGCTACGATTCACGCATTGCACGGAGCAAACGACGCGTGAAGTCAATCACCTGCGCGGTTCGCGGCGACGTGCGACCACCAACCAACTCCGCGCGCGTCACCACCCCGAGCTGTTTGCACTACACTGCACGTAATTTCGCAGGCGCGCGCACACAGGCGCGAGGATCGCAGGCTCCCCACGGACGCACGCAAAGCGAAGCCTCGCGCGAAGGTGAAGCAAGTGAACCGCGAGCGAGCGTCGATGATTTGACGCGCACACTCACCGAATTGTTTCGACGATTTCAATGGCACCGTCATGCTTGTCCTGCGAATGGGGCAGAGAGAGGAAAAAGAAGAAAAAAAAATACACACATATAAGACACGGGCATCATCTCCTCGGGCCCCGCAACGCTAGTGCGGGGCGATCTGAAACGAGCCGATGAGACAGACACGTTAACTATGAAAGTCGGGACCACAAAATTGGGGCCGATCAGCTACGACGTGAGGACAGGCACGTATTCGCGACGCTCCATTTCCCAGTATCACAGGTTCGCAAACGAGCTTAGGCCTAACCCTCCAATGGGACCCGTAGTGCCGTAGAGAGAGAAGGGGGGCCTACTACTTATCCGGCGATCGCACGGATACTCGGCCGATACAGGGGTACTCACCGAGGTGGAAAGTGGCCAGGGGTAGACCGCCGGCTCGGCGCCGGCGGGGCTGTGGAGCCGTAACTCCATGAGTGCTCAGTCGACGACCTCGGGTCGCCCGAAGACGACCGCGCTGGTGCACAGGGGCCGACGGCCATGGACTGCCTCCATGATCGCAAGCGCCATGTGTGATGGGTCGTCACGTGACGGACAGCGTCGGAACGCCATTGGTCGGCGCGCGTCCCGGCCCCCTTCCTCAGTCGCGGAAAAGTGAAACCAAAACTGAACTCCACGTCAACTTGCAAACACATAACAGCGCTCATTTTTGTGTTTTAGCGGTGTTTGCGCCATCTATTGTGAACTTTAAAACTATTATGTAGCATTTAACGTGCATTTATGAGTTGTTTATGCTTGCATACATAGACGACTACTCGTTAATAAGGGTGTGAGCGCTGGCGCGAATCTCGTGACGAAATTCCCAGGGTGACCGCACCGCGTTGACTCTGTGTCTGTTTCTTTTGGCTGTGCGTGCGGGCATCTCCGTGCGACAGAGGATGTGTTTACGGGAGAAGAATTACGCAACATAGCCTTTTAGCGGGTCTTTTGATCGCTCGGACAATTCTTGGTAGTGTGAGGCACTGTAAGGGCAATTTCTTTCGCAGCTTACGCTAACGAGATGATGCTGTCGTGAACGTTCTACCCGAGTCTGCATAGGAAAGACAACCTGAAGGTCATACAATCAAATAGCTAGCGTGGCTCAGGCAATATGACAAAAGCACACACCTCTTTGTAAGCACCACAAACCATACACTGCAACAGGGCTAGAAGGGCAGCCGCGATTGCATTTGCATATTTGTTTGCGCCGACCCTTGACCTTTATCGGCTCCCGCAAGCACACTCTGGCCTTTTCAGCAATAAAGCTAGGGTGTTGAGAGCGTGTCCTTTCGAGGTGCTGCATCATTTCATCCCTAATCACTGTGCGACATATCGAAAAACAAGTATTATTTGCGGTGGGTCGTATTTCCTGTATATTTAAAAATAGACATTTACGCCCATAACTTAGAGCATCGTTTGTTTTACAATGCAGTTGAGGCGCAACATTCGCTGAAGTAGGTGCGAAGTAGAAATCGTCCCGTGCTCTCCAGCCGATACGTAATTTAATGGCAACCACGCCTCTGGAATACGTAAATTCATCGCATTATGCGATCGAGCGCACTGTGCAGAAACCGAAACCAGAAATTCAAACACTGCCGTATCAACCATGAAGAAGAAGAAAAAGCATGTTGCGTGCCATTCTCTTTCCGTGTTAGACCTTGCTTTTACATTTAAATGTAATGAAGTAGAGTAAACCGAGCCTTTTCTTTGCAGGTGACATCAAAAAATGGTCACACGGTAGTTCGTCATACGAAAATGTAGACGGCGCTAAACGTGAGGTGTTTGCTTACTTTCGGTTTCGCTCTGAATATTTTGCACTTTTGTCCCTCAAGCTAGATCGTTATTATTTGAAGAATGCAGCAGTTTTACGTAGAACGCGTTCTGAACTACAGCTGCAGGATCTGAACATTAGAGTCAATCTATAACTAGTAAAAAAAAATATTCTTGCATGCTAAACTCATCGCAGCCCTTCTCTGCAACCGAAGCGAGTTTGCGCGGGACCGCGGAAAGTTATGTTATTCGACGTGCTACCAACAGGTTATCGGTTCTAGCCGAAGAATCATGTCCATCGATTAAAGAAGGCTCGTATGCATCGGTTACAGCCAATCGATTAAGCGGCAATAGGCAAGTGCTCTGATGAGAATTCGGCCCTTTTCACGCGGGAGCCTTCGTAAACCTATGCATAGCCTTCTTTATACTTTGCTTTAGGCTATATATGTTATAGGCCATATATGTCATAGGCCATATCTCGCCTATAAATGTAAGACCTAAGTATGGCCTATAAATGTAAACTGTCGAAATAAAAAAAAAGAAGTAAGTCTTATCGAAGGAGTCTTTCTTCCACACGATGATACGATCACAATCAAGTGGCTTGTTTGTTTCGTTTCCTGAATACCCACGGACCTGACCACTTTCCTGTCAGGGATCTCATAGGTCATATCTGGCCTCAGGGATCTCATACGCCAGATATGGCCTATGAGATCCCTTGCAGGAAAGGGGTAAGGGCCGCGGTTCAGGATACGAAACACAAACAAGCTACTTGATTGTGGTCGTGTCATCGTGTGGCAGAGACTCCTTCGATAAGACTTACTTCTTTTTTTATTTCTTACAGTTACACTTTTTACAATTGTTTGTACCGACTGGAACCCTCTGCCAAGCAACCTGGGTGATTAACTATATCGGGAGCAAAATATACAATAGATGTCAACAGAAGAAACTATCTCTAATTTACACATTGTTATGAGGTGTCTCGCAGCATTGACGACGACGAAACGGTCTACGAAACGCTATCGGATGTCAATGACAACTTTATATCACTCACTCATTATGTTGCCGTGACAAAGCCCCATCATGCTTATCAACACTCTCTTGAAGACGCCGTCGCGTCTTCACGCTTATCGAGCGTTGTATTGTCACTGTGTTCCCACACAACGCGGCTGTGGTCAGCCGCCACTAAAGTCCGTGTTCTAGCAGCCTGACTGCGTTCACACGGCACAACCTGCAAACAAACACGCTCTTATCAGACATGACTAATTTGTCGCTAGGGCCAACAAAGCTAAAACTGCAATATGCGTATAGAATTCTTGCACTGAACAAGAAAAAAACAATGGATATCATGTAGAGCAGGAATGATGCAGGAAATGAACTTTGATCATTTGTGATATGAACTATATGGTCAAGTATTCATTATCTCATGTCTATTTATTTGCAGTTTAGATAGAAGGTGTTTGTGCTTGCCAAGAAGAAGAAGATATCATTTCGTAGAAGGAAAGGAGTAAAGATCAGCCTGGCAAATGAGTCTCTGTCCTGACACTCCTCACAGGGCCAAGGGGAAAGGGGATAGACAGAGGCAGAGAAACGCCTAACGACGGTGTATGAGTAAATTCCCGGAGCCCTCCACTACGGCCTTTATCTCCTCTCTATCACTTTCACTCCCTTTCCCCCCACCCCCACGGACGCTTAGCCGTGCTCCCTACATGGGCTGCAGAAATTAGCGTCCCTTCCTAACTGAACCACAATCAATCACTGTACACGTCCTGTACGCGGACTTCTTTTTGACAATATTTGCATAAAACTGTCGCAACCACGAAAATCTGATGTGAACGGTGCACCACACTTTGAAAACCACGCATGTAATAATGAAAACGCGATGGCAGAGAGAAACAAAAAAGAATATATGCGTCACTACCGTGTGTGTGCGTGTGTGTGTGTTTAAAATTGAGGGGACGTATCTAGGATGTTGGATTCATTGTCTAACAATTAAAGCTTGATTCCTCGTGTCAAGTGAATAAACACTCACCGAAAAATAAAATAATAATAAAATAACAAACTCAAGTCACGGTACTCAATGGCTCTGTATTCTGTGCCTTAATAGTGAGTTTTAGTATATCGGAAAGCAGAAAACGCAAAGATTTAGCGTTAACGTTAAGTTACCGTGGAACACACCGCGCATGCGCAGAACCTTAACGTATACGATACCCTTACGTGCCTACGCTATTTTCGGAAGATATCGTTCAACGCTAACGCTCGCAAAGGGACCCGTACGTCTGGCAAGATGGCGGCGTCAGTCGAAGTGAGACCGCTCGCTTCAGATCTGTCGTGACATCGGCCTGCATTGTTAAGCTCATTCATTACCCGCTCATGTTCTTGTTTGCCTTAGGTTTGGCTAATTAAGCTTCGCCAGCCGTGTATTGGCGACAATGTGTCGCCGTTTTCAAGATACGCACTCAGTAGGCGGCACACAAGGCTTAAAATGTGAGTGCACTCGCTTTCACGGCCTTCGAGACTGCGCGTGCCGGCGTTCGAAATCTCAGAGGCCATGTCGCTTTGCTCACGTTTACGGTAGTCTCGTCGAGATGGCGGCACTGCCACCGGGGCTTTTTTCTTTTTGTACATCGGCTGTTTCAAGCTACAACCAAAATAAAGCCGAGACGAGTAGTGTGGTGCACTACTGTATGTATAATGCTTGAAATGACAGTACTGTTTGGCGAAGTATTCCTTCAGTCACAAAAGCGACTTGGATAAGCCAGCCTTCGCAGGCACATGCACGGATGCGCACCCCTGGGCACCGGAGAAATGTTGCAGAAGCTCCGGGGAACTGATGACAAGTGGAAAGTCCGCCTTCTATTTCTCGTATATACGGCATAGCCTCGACGACATGGACTGCCTGCGTAGCTCCTCTGGTTTGCAAAGTATAAATTAAGCGCTCCTATGATATCGCAACTTCGAAATGACAGTCAGTACGGGTCAGAAAGGAGACTCGATGGCGGCATGTTGAAACGAAGCGATATTTTTCGGGTCTGCTGATACAGCACTAACAACACACTCACACGATACTGGCACAATGATTTTGTGGCGCACTTAGGGATTTAATAAGAGTTGTTTTAAGGTGTAGTTGTCGCCGTACATGCCTTTGCGTTAGCTTTAGCGTTTCGCTCTCTTCCGCTATACTAAAAGTCTAGTTTGTGCCGCCAAGTGCACCCAGCTTTACCGTAACGTTAACCTTAACGCTAAATCTTTACGTTTGCTGCTTTCCGATATACTAAAACTCACTATTAATGCTGGCGCTCAACGCTTGGGCTGGAGTTGGCTCAGCCCGTGATTTCCGCGATCACAAATGAGTAAGGCGTACAAATAAGAATCTAGGACATGATGCACACTACGGCTTAGTGCCGAGTCCACGTTTGTTTTTTGTTTTTTTATGACGCAGCCGCAACAGCACCAGTCCCTAGTGTCTGACGTATATAACGGGTTTATAATGTGACAACAAAGTGCATCACTAAAAAAAAAAATTACAGCATATCCACGGAGTGAATGATGGTGAGTGGGCGAAGCTCGGGAGGTTCATCGTAGATCGTGCCGAGTTCTGGATTAACTTAGTTAACGCGCACGCTACGAATCCTCATGGTTCAACTATGCACAAGTGAAATCTCCCACCGGCATTTCATTGCAAGTCAAGATCCAGTGCCTATACTTTTTTTTTCTTTATACATATACATATATATGGGTTGCCGGTGAACGCTTCTCCAACGCGAGCAGTCGGTATTTCTCAATCAAGAAACTCGCTAGGGGACGCTGCCTGCGCCAACGTTGTCACTCGTAATGCAGTCATCTTGTGGCATGCCCATTTTCGTATACATCCCGTTAACGAAACGCCTGCCACGTAAATCATGTCGCCCATGACATGCATATCATCATTTTCATGTTATGACCTGTCTATGTTCGTCATGCAATCACAAATATTTGTGATTCGGGAAAAGAAATGGTTGTAAACGAAAAAGAAATAAAGCTAGAGCTTGGTGGCCCGGCCACCGCCCCGTTATAAAGGGGACGCTCCTAATATCCATCCATCCATTGTCTCTAGCGGGTGAAGGGGCGTTCGCCTTCTTGGCGAGCTGGTACAGCGTTCCTCTAAGAAAAAATTGGCAGATACCACGTGCAGTGGGAATCAAGGAAATGCGAAGCACGCATAAGGAACGTAAAATGGATTTGCATTGTTGTCTCGCTATACCGAGTTTGGTACATATGAAGTTCCCGAAACGGCAGCAAGAGCACCATGACTGTGGCATGTAAACCATGCCGCTCATAACGCATGTCAGATTCTAACGTTATGACTTGTCATTTACGCTCGTCATGCAGTTTTGTTGTGCCATAGCAATTTTGCTAACATCCCTTTAAGGAAACGAGTGGCATGTAGGTCATGCCGCTAATGACATGCATGTCACGATTTTCATGTTATGACCTGTCTATGTTCGTCATGCAATCACAAATATTTGTGATTCGGGAAAAGAAATGGTTGTAAACGAAAAAGAAATAAAGCTAGAGCTTGGTGGCCCGGCCACCGCCCCGTTATAAAGGGGACGCTCCTAATATCCATCCATCCATTGTCTCTAGCGGGTGAAGGGGCGTTCGCCTTCTTGGCGAGCTGGTACAGCGTTCCTCTAAGAAAAAATTGGCAGATACCACGTGCAGTGGGAATCAAGGAAATGCGAAGCACGCATAAGGAACGTAAAATGGATTTGCATTGTTGTCTCGCTATACCGAGTTTGGTACATATGAAGTTCCCGAAACGGCAGCAAGAGCACCATGACTGTGGCATGTAAACCATGCCGCTCATAAACGCATGTCATGATTCTAACGTTATGACTTGTCATTTACGCTCGTCATGCAGTTTTGTTGTGCCATAGCAATTTTGCTATACATCCCTTTAAGGAAACGAGTGGCATGTAGGTCATGCCGCTAATGACATGCATGTCACGATTTTCATGTTATGACCTGTCATTTATGATCGTCATGCAGTCATGTTGTGCCATACCAATTTTCGTATAGGCTCCGTGCAGTCGAGTTTTCCATGTGCGACATCAGCGCCAGAATGCACTGCCTGGCGGAGAGAAGAAGCAAAATTGGGCAGACTGTGACAGGGAAATACGCGAACGCGATGCGCGTCTCCAACTCTATAGCAGCAGCGACCGCCCGTCCCACCTTCTTTCGTTTTATTTCCTTTGAGACGCGCGCTCCAAACCTGCGGCAAACTGTTCCAAAGGGCGACGCCGCGAGCGTTCGTGTGGTTCGCAGCACGCCCGGAAAGCAGCGAAGAAACGCGCGCGTCGCTGTCACCTCGGTTTCCACCGTGCGCCACTGAGCCGTCCGACGAGAGCTACGTAGCGCCCTCTGGTCAGTAGACGGAGCCCATACATCCCATTAACGAAACGGCAGTGTAGCGCCAGGACCATGGCATGTAAATCATGCCGGTCATGACACGTGTGTCATGATTCTAATGTTATGACCTGTCATTTACGTTCGTCATGCTGTCGTGCTGTGCCATAGAAATTTTGGTATACATCCCATTAACGAAACGCCTGGCATGAAAATCATGCCGCCTATGACATGCATGTTCTGCTTTTCATGTTATGACCTGTCATTTATGTTCGTCATGCAGTTATATTGTTGTTGTTTTGTGGGGTTTTACGTCCCAAAACCAGTTCTGATTATGAGAGACGCCGTAGTGGAGGGCTTCGGAAATTTCGACCACCTGGGGTTCTTTATAACGTGCACTGACATCGCACAGCACACGGGCCTCAACATTTCGCCTCCATCGAAATGCAGCCGCCGCGGCCGGGATTCGATCCCGCGACCCTCGGATCAGCAGCCGAGTACCTTAGCCACTAGACCACCGTGGCGGGGCGCAGTTATATTATTGCATACCAATTTTCCTACACAGCCCACTAACAAAACGGCCAAGAGAGCACCAAGACCGTGGCATGTAGATCATGTCGCTCATGATATGCATGTCATGATTTTCACGTTATGACCTGTCATTTACATTCGTAATGCAGTCATCTTGTGGCATGCCCATTTTCGTATACATCCCGTTAACGAAACGCCTGGCATGTAAATCATGTCGCCCATGACATGCATATCATCATTTTCATGTTGTGACCTGTCAGTCATGTTCGCCATGCAGTCATGTCGTGGCATACCAATTTTCGTATACATCCCATTAACGAAACGGCCAGAAGGGCACCAAGGCCGTCGCATATAAATTATGTCACTCATGACATGCATATCATAATTTTCGTGTTATGACCTCTCATTTATGTTTGTGATGCAGTCTTGTTGTGGCATGCCAATTTGCGTATACGTCCCATTAATGAAACGCGTGGCATCTAAATCATGTCATTCATGACATGCATGTCATGATTTTCATGTTATGACCTGTCTATGTTCGTCATGCAGTCATATTGTGGCATACCAATTTTTGTATACATCCCATTAACGAGACGACCAGGATAGCACCAAGACTGTGACATGTAAACCATGGCGCTCATGACACGCATGTCATGATTTTCATGATATGACCTGCCATTTATGTTCGTCAGGCAGTCATGTTGTGCCATACCAATTTTCGCATACATCCCATTAGCGAAACGGCCAGGAGAGCCCTAAGACCGTGGCATGTAAATCATGCCGCTCATGACATGCATATCATGATTTTCATGTTATGACCTGTCATTTATGTTCGTCATGTAGTCATGATGTCGCATACGAATTTTCGTAAACATCCGATTAGCGAAACGGCCAGGGGAGCACAAAATCGTAGGCGGCTAGATAGATAGATAGATAGATAGATAGATAGATAGATAGATAGATAGATAGATAGATAGATAGATAGATACGCTCAAACTCGCCGAAGTTCGCTAAGAAATGCTTCGCATTTAAAAGCGTTTCCATAGCCAACGCCTATAGCGTTGCCATAGCCAACGCGCGCCTTTCGCTCTCTCTCTCTCTCTCTCACACAAGACAGCAGAGGCACGCGCCGGGAGGCAGCTCCGGGAGAGAGAGAGGCACGCGCCGGGAGGCACGCGCCGAGGCGAACGGCGAGGGCGAGCGCGTGCCGGGAGGCACGCGGGTTACGCCTGACGACTGACGCCTGACGCGTGACAAGGTTAGACTAAGAGGAGCTTCGCCCCTATTGTTTCATTCCTATTCTCATCATCATCACCGTCATCATCAGCCTATTTAGGTCCACTGCAGGACGAAGGCCTCTACCAACAATTTCCAATCCACCCTATCCTGAGCGAGTTGGTTCCTTGCTCCATCGAACATTTTGTCTGCCTCTGTTACGTTTTCCTTCGCTTGGTATCCATTCCGTCGCTCTTACTGTCCATCTGTTATCTGTTCTCAGCATGATATGCCCCGCCCAGGTCCACTTTTTTCGTTTAATTGATATAATATCGGCTACTACTGTCTGTTCCTTGATGCATTCCGCTCGTTTTTTATCTCTTAGCGTCACCCCTATCATTTTCCTTTCCATTGCACGTTGCGTGCTCCTTAGTTCCGTCTGTAGCTTTTTCGTTATCCTCCACATTTCTGCACCGTACGTTAGTACTGGGAGAATGCAGTGATTGAATATTTTTCGCTTTAGTGAAAGCGGCAAGTTTCCAGTCATGATTTTGTAATGCCTTCCGAATGCGCTCCAGCCCATCCTTATTCGACAGAGAATTTCTTTTTCATGGGTAGGTGTTCCTGTTATTAACTGTCCCAGCTATACATATTCTTTCACACATTTTAAGGACTCATTGTCAATTTTAAATTCCTGTTCCTTAGGACTGTTGAGCATAATTTTAGTCGTTTGCCTATTCATTTTTAGTCCTATTTTAATACTTTCCCGATTTAGCTCCTCAATCATGTTTTGTAATTCGTCACCGTCATTGCTAAAGAACACAATGTCGTGTGCAAACCTTAAATTGCTGAGATATTCTCAGTCTATTCTAATTCCCTTTTCTTCCCAGTCTAGATGTTTGAACACCTCTTCTACATGCAGTGAATAACATCGGACATATTTGTATCTCCTTGTCTGACTCCTCTCTTGATCGGAATTTTTCTGCTCTTTTCATGTACGAGTATAGTGTGGCTGTGCAATCTTTGTAGATGTTACTTATGGTTTGCACGTATACGTCAGGTGCACCTTGTCGACGCATAGCTTCTAGAACTGCTTGTATTTCTAGGGAATCAAACGCTTTCTCGTAGTATATGAAGGCCATATAAAGAGGTATGTTATATTCAGCGAACTTCTCAATTATTAGAGTGATAGCATGGCTGTGGTCCATTGTTGAGTAACCTTTCCTAAAACCACCTTGTCCTCTTGGTTGGTTAAAGTCGAGTGTTTCTCTTATCCTAGCAGAAATTACTTTCGTAAATAGCTTGTATATTATTGGAAGTAGGTTAATTGGTCTGTAATTCTTTAACTCCTTTATGTCACCTTTCTTGTGGATTAGGATTACATTAGCATTTCTCCAACTGCGCGGTACACTAGGTGTCCTAATACATTTAGTGAAGAGCGACGCAAGTTTTTCAAATATGATGTCTCCTCCGTCTTTGATCGAGTCGGCTGTTACGCCGTCTTCACCTGCTGCTTTGTCGCGGGACATCCCTTTGACGGCTTTTCTGACTTGGTCAGTGGTTATACACGGAATCTCAGTGTCCTCCTCTGACTTGATTTTAACTAAGGTTGCATGGTATATCTGAGAGCTGTACAATTCAGAGTAGAAATCTGCTGCTACCTTTACTATTTCTTTGAAGTTTTTGATAACGTTACCTTGTTTATCATTTAGCGCATGCATTTTATTTTCTCCTAATTGCAGTTTCTTTTTGACCGATGTTTTTTCAATGTTGGCACCTTTCTTTACTGCTTTCTCCATTTCTCTTACGTTAAAGTTCCTTAAATCTCTCTGCCTGGCTTTACTGATCAGCTTTGATAATTCTGCGAATTCTATTTTATCTTTTGACGATCGTCACTTTCATCTGCTGGCATTTTTTTTTTATTAAGTCCACAGTAGATTAGGACAACTTGCTTACATCTTGCTTTGTTGTTTTACCCCCGACTTAAATCGCTGTTTGGAACATCACTTCCGTTATGGTTTTGTTTACTACTTCTAAATCTTGGTTGTTTTTCATCTAACGCGACAAATCTGTTTTTTAGTTCGACATTAAATTCTTCGTTCTACTTACTTATATATAGAGTAATGCCGTCTGATACCATGTAGCGAGAATGTGGATGATGAAAGGCAAACAATGTGCAATAAGCGCTTCACAACATGATCGATCGGTGCCGTTTCAGCTCCGTTCAATATGGAACATCGATACATTTTCCGACAGCGTACTACGCGTGTCAACATGCTGCAATGAGCGACGTCAAAGCTAATGAAATATGTAATCGCATGATTCGTGGAAGGGCACACGGCACTGAGAGCGGTGCGAAACTGAAGGACCGATTACTTCGGGCACTCTACAACCGCGTGTAATCACCGCTGCAAAGAGGACAGCAAGAAACAACTTAAAAAATTCAGGCCAGTTACCACGCCATATGAAAACCGCCAGAAGCACGAAGTTGTTCTTTTCTTGTTAATGGTGACTGACGTTACTGGCAAAGAAAGGTGTCACGTTATTGATAGCCATGTACCATCACTTACGTCCGTACGTCATCCTTCACAGTGCACTTCTTTCTTTCTTTCTTTCTTTCTTTCTTTCTTTCTTTCTTTCTTTCTTTCTTTCTTTCTTTCTTTCTTTCTTTCTTTCTTTGACCCGCCACGGTAGGCACTCGGCCGCTGGTCCGATGGTCGCGGGATCTGAACATAGCTACTGAACTGCGCATGTGCGGTTGTACTCGCAGTAGGTCAAGCGCCAATTAAGGGCGCCGGGTGCGCTGTACAATGAATGGTATGCACGTGGTCCCACAGAACTCAAGCATGCAGGCGTGTCGCTCAGCGGGAGAACGAACATGCGTTCCTTCGACGGCAACAGCTATCGGAGGGTCCGCTGCCAAGCGCTGTCCTGCGCTTTCGTCCACCGCGGTGTAGAAGAAAGGTGAAGGGTACAAGAAAAAGGAAGGAGGGGGAGGGGGGGGGTGGCGTTTCAACACCCAGGAAGCCATAAAACACGGCGGGAGGTTGTCGCCACCGCGAACTGAAGAGGAACGAAAGACTTCTCTAAAGATGCGCAGAAAAGAAGACTCGACAACACGGCAGTTTGCGGTTTGCTGAAGAGCCACAAGGAACAGAGGGATTCTCGGAGCGGGGACGATCGGGGGGTGGGGAGCGATCGAGTCGCCAAAGTGTGCGAGCTTTTTTGTTGTTGTTGTTGTCGTTGCTGTTGAGGTCGTTGTTGTTATTGTTGTTGTCAATATTTCGCCGCTGTCGCATTCCCACGACAGTTGTGAAAACAGGGCCACTGAAACCTGAAGCGAAACGGGACGAAGCTGTGACGTTTCGTGGTTCGTCTTCGAGCTACGGTTATTGCACGAATATACATGTACATATATTTTTGACAGGATAGACACACCTCTTGTGTGCGCGTGCGGTAAATTCAGTCTATACAATACATAATATGCGTTATTTATACAGTGTAAACACGTTGCTTTTTTCTTATTCTATAAGTGTTCTTGATAACTATTGTTGGAACATCGCAGGGGTGCTGCTTTTTGACCATTCATGTAATGGTCGGCGGTATCGCATTTAACAATGGGAGTTAATAAAAAATAAAATCTACAGTGTTCCACAATTAAAGGCTATGCTGTACTACGCAGGGACGCAATTAGGAATACGCACTTACAATGTGTAAACGAATATGTATACCTGGGACAGTTAATAACAGGAACTCCCAACCACGAAAAAGAAATTCTCCGTAGAATAAGGATGGGCTGGAGCGCATTCGGAAGGAATTACGAAATCATGACTGGAAACACACCGCTCTCACTAAAGCGCAAAATATTCAATCACTGTATCCTCCCAGTACTAACGTACGGTGCAGAAACGTGGAGGATAACTAAAAGACTAGAGATGAAACTAAGGAGCGCGCAACGTGCAATGGAAAGAAAAATGATAGGGGTAACGCTAAGAGATAAAAAAACGAGCGGAATGGATCAGAGAACAGACAGGAGTAGCCGATATTATTATATCAATTAAAAGAAAGAAGTGGACCTGGGCAGGACATGTCATGAGGAGAACAGATAACAGATGGACAGTAAGAGCGACGGAATGGATACCAAGAGAGGGAAAACGCAACAGAGGCAGGCAAAGGGTTAGATGGAGCGATGAAATTAAAAAGTTTGCGGGCGTAAAGTGGAATCAACTCGCTCAGGAGAGGGTGGAGTGGAAATCGATGGGAGAGGCCTTCGTCCTGCAGTGGACCTAAATAGGCTGATGATGATGATGATGATGACTTGAACAAAAGTATCTCGCATAATATAATGCTGCAAACCGACCCTTTCTTTGTGCTTGGTTATCGTTAACGATGACGTTTCACAGTTGGTCGCGACCACCGCACCCGTGATTTCCTCCACAATTTCCTTTCTGTGGTGTTTATTAAACACGATAGTCTTTCTTAAGAGCCACCTAAACTCGACAAACTGTCTGTCTGTCTGTCTGTCTGTCTGTCTGTCTGTCTGTCTGCCACTTGATACAAATGCCCGGTCACAACCGATTCAACCCAATGGTCAAAACAAACCGAGAGCGCTGGTTCCACGTGGTCACGCACATCGTCTTCATACTGCGCAAAGAAGCCTAAGGCCATATGTGAGGCAAGATATATGTACAGTCAACAGCAAGAGTTTTGCGGGATCCGAAACTTCGGAAAAATCTATAGTATTACCGCTTAGCCTCTGAACATAGCCTTGAATTAAACGTTGCGGTCTGTACATCGTCAAAAAACACCTTCCCATTGAAACTTTTAAATTGAGGCTATGTTACGGGGCTAAGCGGTAATGCAGGTCTTTCCAAAGTTTTGGAACCTGTAAACTTTTGCTTTTGACTATACATAAACGTGATGCGCGGCGTTCATTTATGATTAAGAGTACACGTTGGACTGGTTTTTTACTTGCAGTGGCGGTTCTGCGTGCTCTGTGTTTTTAGCGAAGCGATATTGAAGTCAAACGCTGCTCGCACCCTGCAGATGAAATGCGCGAGACGACGGGAGCGGTAATAATTTTGGTACTCGGGTCGCGTCATCCATTATGCGGAGATCTTCCAATATAAAGATGCCGCGGAGAGGTTGAAGTTTCAAACGTTTTCGGGGCATGAATCATCGCTTACTGCACGATTTTATCTTCGAAGCGTCGTTGTTATTGCGTCGTGAACCCACTGCGCTTATCTGCTCGCAATTATTTAATCCAGCGAACAGCCTATATAGTGTCCGCTGGCGAGACTTTGTCCTACTGGGATATCGTCTTGTGCGTGTTTCCAACGCATGTCGATCACATGTGGCTATGTATAATAACATAGGTGATGGCACAGGTGAAAAAAGAAGGGTCGAGATGAGAGGTGCTGCCCCGAAGCTTTTGCATGGTCTGCACATGCACCATGCACATGCATGCACCATGTGCGTGCATGTGCACGTGTGCGCACATGCACGCACATGCATAGAGAAGGTGGAAGGAGAACACGTCCCAAAATAAAATCCTGACTACGCCCGGAATTTTACTTTTTCGCATGCAAATAACTTCCGCAATTCCACAAAGTAACACAATACGTCGAAATTTTCTATTAGCAACTAAAAATTCCCTACAAGAAATAAAAGTATATCCTTATACTGAAGCGCAAGGTGGCAATTTGGGCGAGTTGGTAATACCTCATCTTTGAAACGAGCATGCAAAGACGGAGAAGAAGGAAAACGACGCGAGCGCTGACTAATAACTGAAACATTCTTGAACAAGATAGCATATATATAAAGGAGAACAATTAACACGCGATGAAAAATGTGCGTATCATGTCAAACAGTGGTAGATACGCGCAACAAGACTTCGATTGATTGATTGATTTCTGGGGTTTTACGTCCCAAAACAACGATATGATTATGACAGACGCCGTAGTGGACGGCTCCGGAAATTCCTACCACCTGGACATCGCACAGCACACGGGCCTCAGCATTTCGCCTCCATCGAAATGCAGTCGCCGCGGCCGGGATTCGATCCCGCGACCCTCGGATCAGCTGCCGAGTACCATAGCCATCAGACCACCGTGGCGGGGCGTACAAGACTTCGACAGTGCCTTCTGTCGCATTCTGCCGCATTCTCAGACGTTCGTCTGAAATTTGGAATCTCGCCTCCTCTGCATTTAGTGCGCCGTATACGTGGTCGAACCCGGTTATATATCGAAAAACAAGATCATCCCGAACTTATTCAACACACCAAGTGTTTCGATATAGCCGAACTCTCTTTTAACGAATTGCGGTACTTCGTACAGTTATACAAAATGCTGCCAAGTCGGGCGAGAACGCACATGTAAATGTTCCTGTCTTTTTCAGTCAAGAATATATACTAAGTCATGCTTATATCTGCACGTCCTTCGTAGCTGGGAAGTACCGGGAGCTCAGCAGTAACGCAAGGCGATCACGAAGAGTACAGGTTACTGTTGCGTGGCAAAAAGATCCTCCAAATACGCGTCTTCTTTTTATGTGCCCAAAATATGCATGCACGTTTCACCGCTTGAACACGCCTCCCTAAATGTGGGGTTTTATCGACAACCATTTTGGCGTTTGCGCGATATTCATAGTGGCGCATTCATCTGTCACATCTTTTCGTCTTTCTCAACTGCTGCCTCGGCGATTCTTCTGCGTCCTGGTGCATCGATGCACATGAGCTAGTGCTCATCGACTGCATGGCAATAAATTCGGTATATGCAATATAGAGTTCGTTATAGGGAGTATACATGAAACATGAGTAATGTTACTTCGCTTGTTCGATATAAAGAATACTTTGCTGTACTCGGGTGCGTTATAAACGGGTTTGACCGCAGATCGTTTATGGTGTCACTCACCCTGAATAAATCGGCGGTATGCAGTGGCCTCCAATACACAGTCAAGATCCATGAATGCACTCTCACGGGATCAATTAAGCTGCAAGGCGTTATAACGTTGACATGACTTATATGCTGGAAAAGAAATGACGGGTTCCACTGTGTAATGGTCCTTGCGGTCTGAAATTGGCGCAGCAGCCTCGGCGCCGCAGTAATCTGCGGCGCTGAGACATCACTGTACAAGTACATACTTAAGGTGCTTGAGCCACTTAGTAGTCCTTCAGTGACGCCGACAGGGGCGCCTCTCTGCAAACCTATCGACCGGGAGCACGGTTTTAGAGTTACGGCAAAGCGAGGGACTTGTAAGTATACACCCCCTTATCTTATCACCGTCATTCATAGCTCCTCGTGATACCAGTCCCCCAGATGATAGAGGTTTGAGATTAGCAAGGACGCCTACGTCTGCAATCCACGGTGCATTGTCGTGGAGGGCACGGGGTAGGAGAGTGAACTATATAGATATGACCACCCACACCACCGACCATCAGGTCCAGGTGAAGTCCCCATAATAAGCTGTTGGAGTTGACTGGAAGCGCCCGCCGACCAACGAAAAAAACGAGGGTCGGCGAGCATATATGGAGGAGGAAGACAGGCGACTCTTAATAAAAGCCTTTTCAAGCGAGCCTTGTCATAAAAGCCTTGGAAGCAAAAGCCTTGTCAGTGTCGACAACGTCGATATTCGACTACGTCGAATACTCGAATTACTCGAATACGTCTAATTACTCGACTACATCGATTCGGCTACGCGACGTTGACGTAGTCGAATGCTCGAATTACTCAACTACACCGAATATTCGACGTAGTCGAATTCGACTACGTTATCGACTACGTTATCGACTACGTTACTGACTACGTTATCGATAACTCGGTTACGTTATCGATAACGTACGTACGACTAAGTTATCGGCGCAGCCGTACGTAGTCGAATTCGACGTAGTCGAGTAATTCTGCGGTTACCGAGCGCCATATTTCCACATAAGCGGTTGCTGGAGGAACGTTATAAAGGGGCCCTAACATCTTGAACAAAGTAAAAAAAAAGAACGGTGCTGTTCGGTCATGGAGGCTCTTCAGAACGTGCGAGCCACATATTACTGCACTGCGCGCACCTGGGAATTCCCATATTGGTTTCAAAAATATAGCTGGAAATCGATTGCTCACCTTTCAACAAGTGACGTCACAAGCAGAACCAACTACGCCGCTTACCTTCTTTTGTTGTCGCCCTGCGACGGTGGTCCTGTGGCTCTGGTACGCAGCTGCTGACTCCAATGTCGCGGGATCGAATCCCGGCCGCGGCGGCTGCATTTCGATGGAGGCGAAATGTTGTCAGTGCACGTTAAGGAACCCCAGGTGGTCGAAATTTCCGGAGGCCTCCACTACGGCGTCTCTCATAATCATATATTTTGATTTCTAAAACCCGTGAAATTAATGAAACCAACAACTTCTTTCGTTGTTAAGAAAAAAAAAAAAGACACACACGTTTTCTTTATTTGTTGAACTCAAAACGAACAAACAAAGGATTACCGAGAACTTTCACGTGATTGCGTAATTATTAATTCTAGTTCCATTTCAAGCAACACAGGGGTTTGTCCAGAATCTCGGTTTTGAGGTGGCGGTGTTACCCATGATGTAATCCGTACGCAGGGGGTTAGACGAAGTCATCGTTTATATGAAGAATTTTCTGTTTTTTTTTGGGCGGAGTTGGGGGTAGGGTGGTGGTGGTGTGAGGCTCCAGTTGGGGGAGTGTTAGGAGAATGTGTATGAATTTCTAAAGCCATAGAGTCAATGTTCCTTGTGACGTCGTATGTTGACAGAAGAGCGGGCGGTTGCCAGACGTACTTGAAAACCATGCAGATTGTGAATTCCCTGGTGCCTACAACGCAATAATATTTGGCTCGCGTGTTCTCGGGAGCATCCAAGACTGATGGGCATCGATTTCAGACTATGTTAAAGAGTGCTGTTAAGTCTGAATACCTATATTTCCATGAGAAAAGCCAGTGGTTTGGCGGTACTGAGATGCGAGCCCACTACGCCCTGCAACGGAGAAAGCCGCTCTAACATTTGACCATCGCTGCGGTTTGTCCCCATACACTATAGTGCATTGCACTAGCACCAGCAGGCCACGACCTACTAACTCTGACACCTTCTGCAAATAAACGTTTCTCAGCTTTACTGGCGGAGTCCATGCATTATGATGACCGTTCTATCGCTATTGGCATACATTCCGCATTTTATTTATAGGAAAAAGTTAAACACGCAATCGCGAAGACCAACGCTCACCGCAGACCTCCGGTAACTTTCGTCATACACCAAAGAGAGCTGACGCGGCGACAGGGTAAACTGCTCCACTGCTGTGGAACCAAAAGTGCCTGTAGCACGCGCAACCCAACGGTTCTCGTTGTGCGCCGAAGTGCCGTAGTAGAATAAATCGCGCGCTCGACAAGGCGGTGGCGGCCTTTCTGATGCGTAGCGTGTATCGGCCGGAAGTAGGAGCACGCGACAGGAGGAGACAGTCGTCAACAAGGCAAGACCCCAAAGGGCTACGCACTTAAATATATAAATGCATCCACTGATGCATTACAACGTATCGCATGTCGCTTCTTCCTTAGAACTATCGTGGTGTCTGAGGTCCAGAACAGCACCGCAACACTGCGCCTTATTGTAGGACGGGTGACGCATGTGTCTCGCACACTGCCCCGTCAGTTCGCTGTGACAGTCATTTTAATTTGATCTATTTACTTACTTTATGACCGCCATCGCCAACACCACTGTTCAATGCTTGGAACCGTTTCTTGTTCTCGGAAAACATTTATCCCATACCCACCGATGGGTCTTGTCCACTGCTCGGGAAAAACTTCTCCATCAAAAATACAGCGACTAAATTTCACTTGCAAACATTTCAGAGTTGTTTAAATTCAAAGTGCGTGATGCAAAAAGGTCAGTGATATGCTGAAGTGCGCTAACATAGTCTAGCAGAAGTGGCTAGACCATGAAACATGAGCAGGTAATTCAGCTATCCTCGAGATTTTAAGTTCATTCTCAATTGTCATTTGAGGCAAGCCAAACAAGTCATTTAGATCCGTGGACATGCCCTACATACGGCTCGTCGATGCCGCCTACAACGTGCGGAACTCCGCCGTACCACGCTGCCGTACCTACAGAAGTGGAAATTTGGTCCGCACCACAGCTGTCTCGTAGACTTGATGCATGAAGCTGAACCGAACAACCACGCGTATTATGTCTATGAAACTGCATAATTCACAGCATGATATATGATAGTTTCGGGAAATTATCCAGTATTTTAGCATGGCCAAGCCAACGTATATCTTGAGCATGCGGCGGCGCGTGCGAGAACGAAGAAGAAACCTGGCATTCTCGCGACGTGCACCGGCTCGTGCTGCATTCGTCGAAGGCTCAACGTGGCAGACTGACGACCGTTGTTTCGGCCTTGCACTCACTACTCTCTTTCAGAGTTTCCTGGCGCTGTAGCTGCCGGCAACGCCCTCGCGAACCCACAGGTCCAAGTCGAGGTTGCTGCTACCCTGGAAGTCACCCAAGGCTCGCCGCTCACACCTCTGGACACTTGCCTGCTCGTGCTGGCCAGCGTCCGCTGCGTACTACAACCAAGTGAACCTCAACGGTAACATTGCCTTATGCACCTTGGCTAGCCGCTTTAATGTGTTCTTCGGTGTTGGAGGGTTTCAAAGCTTCCTATCAGGTGATGCAAAAATAGGCTGACGAAGGTCGTTAAGAATGAGGAGGCGGAATCCAGAGCCTGTGCCACAGCTTCGGGAGACCTTAATGAACGCCATGGACAAGCAGGAAATGTTGGAAGAGGCGTATGGATACATCAATGCCTTACTTCATGTTGAGGCCTATGATTTTGCTAGTTGCAGTGTTTTTGTCAAGTCTGGTAATTTGCGCTAATTGGAAATAGCGAGAATTTTTACCATTTAATTATGTTAAACGACGTTTCCTAGTTTTCGTCGAGCTGGGTAATTTTCACAAACTTTACGCTCCTGCCTTTCTCGAAGGCCACTTTTTGACGACGCACTTTGTTGAAGCCTATTGGATAGCCTTTTGGTTTCCAAATGTCTCTCTGTTTTTGTCTATCTACAACGCTTTGTCAATACTATATTACGTTACATAAGCTACATCATTTAATTATGACTGGGAATTCGCGTTGTCAGTTTTGTTTGTTAGGAACTTAGCTTGAGCTAGGCAGTATGACAGGCTCTGCGCCTTTACCAGCTTTCGAAATATGTGAAAGGGAGGGGGAGTTGATTAAGAATAAAAATGAGGACAGAGACTAGTGGAATAGATAAACGGTGTGGAAAGGGTATATGATGCAACCGAGTAGGTGTAACATCACATTATCGCATACAATAAGGCCTGCAAAGCATCGGGTTCTGCAGGTGGGATGTCCCAATTCTGGCCGTTTTAGGATACCAGTACGCCTATAAACTGCTCAAGGACAAATCGACAACTGCATAGGCGTGCGCACGGTTCTCCATAAAAGGGGGGTGGGGGAGGATTGCTGCAGCGCCCCTTCCTCCTCTCAACCTCCACCAACTGATGTCATTTTGGCCAAACCTCATTGCAATGTGAAGTAAGTTACGGTGCTGTTTTGGCACTCCCCATCAGTAGGTAATTAGGGCGAAGGGCGGTCGCCCTCCGCCCCCCCCCCCCCCACCACCTCTTCTGTGCTCATGCCTATGGACAACTGTGACAACCAGCTGAATAAAGCGCCACTATCAAGAGCATGACAAGTGCATTGGTATCACTGACCGTCACGTTTGGGTAACTGAAGCTGCGTCCGTCACGTCACATGCAATCCATAGGCAGCTATAGTTTCAGAAGTTCCGCGCAGCACTGTGGAAGCTACAGCCCTCTTCGGCCAATCCGGAGGGCAACAACATGTTAAACGTGTCCTTCCGCGCCTTGTCATCTGCCAATCGCGGGCGCTGCAGTAGCAGCTGCAACCCTGGAAGGAGGATGATGGAGCGGGGTGTGCGTGTCCGAACAATGGCATTTCATCTAACTTCCGAAGAATTCTGCGCTCGGTGGCCTCGTAGCCTTGGCTCTGCTTCACGGAACTCCTGGAATAAGACTGAGATAGTGTTAGACTCCCCCCATAGTCACGTTTCTGCATGCATGGCAGACTCTACCGGCCGCCTTGGTGATTACTTCGGAGCCTGACGCGAGGAGGAGGAGGTTGCCATGGAGACCACGGGATGCTGGAGCCAGCTGGGCCTGGTGATGTGGCGTCAGGTGTGGCTGGCGCGCGTGCGACGCCACTACCTGATCACGCTGCTCGAGCTGGCGTGCATGCTGTTCATGCTGAGCTCGGTGTGGGAGGAGTCGGTGGCGCCGTATCGGGCGCGGCCCAACAAGGACCAATTCTTCGACAGCGCAGACGCGATCGAGTTCTGGGGCCGTCCCAACGAGTCCTGGAGCGAGGGCACGCTCGCGTTCGCGCCGGACCAGCCCTTCTTCGAGGACCTGGCCGCCAGGGTCTGCAAGGCGCTCGGACCCAAGTGGAGTGAGTAAACCCGACACATTAAAGCTTGCCTTTCAATTTTAATGGACCATCGCGACGTTGGAGAGAAGCAAATACCGCCTTGTGATGACTTGCTGAACTACAATTCTTTTCAAATGCGAAGCATTTCTTAACGAACCGAATCCCCGTTGAATCTATCTATCTATCTATCTATCTATCTATCTATCTATCTATCTATCTATCTATCTATCTATCTATCTATCTATCTATCTATCTATCTATCTATCTATCTATCTGGTCATCCACCGACCATCCAACGTGCAGCGCCGATGCCCGTCAAGGACGCTGCCGAGGCGATGCAGTACGTCGAGGCACCAGCCTCGGATGCGTCCTCCGCGTCGGAGACCGGCCAAGAGCACCGTCGTGTGGCCTTGTGGTTCGACCGTCCCGTGACCGACCGGCTGACGTACCACGTGCGCATTCGGGACGCCGTGTTCGACCTGCGCGATGATTACAAGCGCAGCCTGCTCGTGCCCGGACCGGCCGACACCGACACCCACGACGAGATCAGTTGAGTGTCGTTCAGTGTTTGTGAATTGCCGCAATCTTCGCTGTGGAAATTTCTTGAGCCAGAACCGAGTTGAACCGAGAGAAACGTCTATTTTTTAGATGCGAAGCAGCTTATGGTCGGGGCTATGTCACTCTCTCCCTCCCTCCCTCCATCCGCCGTGCGGCGTCCACATCCGCACTTCGCGTGCGCATCCTCCTCCCCCTCCTCTCCTTATCTCATCTCCTCTCCTCTCCGACGCTCCTCTCCGGATTGCGCAACGAATGGCAACACCTGCGGCTCCGCGCGATAATGCGAAGCAGCTTAGGTTAGAGGCGCGACGGTAGACCACCGCGTTCCCTCTCTTCTCATTCGTCCTCTCAATAAAATTACACCATCTCCCGCTCAAGCTAACCATCTCCCCGCTGCTTCGCATCCACACATGGTTCCCTTTAGCTGGAGATGGAGTAATATTTTGGTTTATTTGAACATACTGCAGGTTCAATCGGCCCTGGCAGGAGTGGTTACATAAAGATTTCTAAGAAATGAGAGTCATGAACATACTGGCTTGCACTTTAGTAGCAAAGGATTCTACGGTAGTACAATTCACAACACTATCAGCTAATTTGTTCCAGTGAGAGATTGCTGACGGAAAGAGTGAATATTTGTGTGTGTTAACGCGGCTGGAAGGTTGTCTGATTGTTTTACTGTGGCTAGTTCTTGATGAGTGTAGGAAATGATGACGTAAATAACGTGACTTTGGAATGATCATGGAATGATCAAGCTTTGACACTATTCTTCGTTGTGAAAGTAGTTCAAGGTCTGCTTTCGCTAATAACTCAGAGACGCTGGATTGTCTAGAATAAACAAGTGTATATGAATCTAGCGGCTAGTTTTTGTATTAACCACAAGTATGGCGTTTCTTTTCCAGGGCTGCTGCTTCCGCTGCAGTATTTCGTCGAATCGGCGTACATACGCAAGATAGCCGAATCCCTGCAGAAACAGATCAAAATAAAGGTGAGCGCCACTGTGAAAGGAGCGACAATTCTGTGTATAGTTCCCACTCGTAAACGTACTTGTGAAATGGGTATTTACCTACGCCTCGCCCAATTCAGCCCGATTAGAATGTGTTTTTGTACCTAGTGAATATGGTACTTCCTGAGGTCCTGTAGCGTACTATAGAATACGCAATGCTATTCTACGTTTGTCCTCTTTGATCGGGGATTGCTCAGGAATTAGTCAATTCTGCCTGTCAAGGCAGTCATCCCTGAGAAGAAACAAATTGATTTGACTTGGTTTGATTTGATTAGAACAACTATGAGCTTTTGGATTACTTTGTTCCTTGACCAGGAAAGCCAGTTCAGGTCAGGCTAGTCCTGACCTGCATCGAATGCGATTGCTGTCCCATGATGCTCCTCCCCGATTGGTCATTTCCGTCTCCCGCCTAGATTACTTACTTCTGCCTGTCAAACACAGAATTGACCTATTGGGGGACGGGGGGGGGGGAGGGGGGGGACGGGTGCAACACGCGACAGCATTCGTATTGCCCAGACCTGAAACTGGCTTTCCTGGTCAAGGAACAGAGCACTCAAAGAGCGGATAGTTGTTCCAATGAAATAAAACCAAGTGAAATCAATTATTTTATCTCAAGAATGATGGCTGGCTGGGGATACAAAGGGCATTAGTCACTTGAGGCGAATCCGAACCTCTCTGATACATGGAAAGCATTGAGGACGGAATGACAAGGTTCATTAGTAGCAAGAATGGGTTAATATTCTGCAAGTCGTATCACGCCCACACACACACACACACACAGAGAGAGAGAGAGAGAGAAAGAGAAATACAGATCCCTTGACGGTTAACAGGTATCACAGTCCCTAATCTTCCCATCGCATACCTTGTGTTTGGCTTGAACGTGTTTCCAAAGCACAGATCTTCATCATGATTTATCACCACAGATCTTCAGCATGACTCATCATGAACCGAAAATATAAATTTACAGATTCCTTAATGGTTAACAGACGTCCTTAAGGATTTTCGCATCGTATACTCTCTGTTTGGCTTAAACGTGCTTCCAAAGCATAGATGTAATGACCAGAGTTGCACATTCATTGGTCAAACGCATTAACACACATCGTCTCATACGCTGCCTGTATTAGCAGGTGGAGTTGAACGTGTTTTCCAAAGCATATATCCAATGATTTAGGGCTGCACACTCATTCGCCATATGCACCAACAACGAATGTTGCCCTCCGCATTCGCAGGTGGAGCTAATGCGTTTCCCGTACCCTCGCCTCTTCTACGGCTCCGAGGACCGCACGCTGAGCCACGTCGCCCTGCGTTTCAGCATCTCCTTCTTCGTGCCCTTCTGCGTGCTCGTCGTCAAGCTGGTGCAGGAGAAGCGAGTCGGTGTCAAGGTGCGCCTGCAGGCGCCTCTCGACCTCTTAACCCGAACGATGTATACCGCTCGCGTGATATAACGGCGTAGGTCGTGCGTGAGTTTACCGCGCTATCCGTGATGTTTTACACACCGCGTACAACGTTTAATGACGGTAGATTACGTATGCGCGTGAAATTAAGAAATATTTCTGTACGTCATTGGCGCTGGGCAAGTAGTGTATGTACAGCGAAAGTTGTGTATTGTGGCTGACACCGAGTAAGGCTCATCGAATAATCTATCCGTATACGTAATTGCCGTAGTCTCCGCCTAAGAATTCCTGTATTTCACTACCATCTCGGGAAGTTATTTGATACCGTGATGTTTGTATAATATAATCCCGCACTCGATGTATTCGCGCATGCCGAGTTAACGTCACACGCGTTATTGCAATGTGGGATTTCTGCTTGTAATCGGTTGTCAGTGCATTATATGAAATTGTATTTAAGAAAAAAAAAGTGCACATATAGCATTACTGACAATAAACTGCGTACATAAATTGCTCGGACTCGTGGGTCATGTAAAATATCGGAGTTATATACAGTATATATGCGTTTGGGGTGTCGCATCTTCTCTTGTGCACCCGCTGAGCTTTGTTATCGCAATTTTAGTCCTATGTTAAGATGTCGCCACATTGAGTGTTTAAAAATTCTACGATGTTTATCTTGTCATGCCTCAGTTAATCGCGTGAACAGGGCATGTAATGCGAAGGCAAGGTAGCGGTTGATCAATAAAGGTAACAGAGCACATCCCTAGAAAAGGCAAGCGTGACAGGGGGCGGCAGAAAGCTAGGGTGGGCAGATGAGATTCAGAAGTTTGCAGGGAATAAAGTGGTCGCAGTTAGCGCATGATCGGGGTAATTGGAGATTTGCTCTGGTGTGGGTGATTAGAGAGGCTTATTTGACCATTTGCAAAATTCTACGTTGGCTTTTCTGCAAGGGTTCTTTCCAACCAAAAAATTACACCATCTTCCGCCGAAGGGGACCATGAGGCGATGCGAAGTAGCACGGGGGGGGGGGGGGGGTGGTTCGTTAGGAAGGAAGAGACGCTAATTTCTGTCTCCCATACTGGGGACACGGCTAAGCGCCTTAGGGGAAGGGAGAAGTGGGAGGAAAAGAGAGGATAGAAGTTTTAACAAGGGCAGCGGCCCGGACGATGCATTGCGGTCAGCAGCCTGTCGGCAGGGGTAGAGGCGGCGAGGGTCCCGTACTCAGTGGATACCCGTCTCGTCCAGGAACTCCACCAGGCTCCGGAGTGCTCGTAGATGGGGGCGAGACGGGAGGGGGGGGGGGTGCACACCGCGTTTACATCGGTTTGAACCTAGAAGACGCTGCCTGCGTCAGCGTTGTCCCTCGCGGGCGAGGGCGCGTTCTTGTTCCTTGCCAGCTGGTAAAGCGTTCATTGAAGAGCGTTTCCATAGTCAACGCGCGCCGTTCGGAGAGGAGAGGAGCAATGCCGAGAGGAGAGGAGACAAGGAGAGGAGGGGAGGAAGATGCGCATGCGCAGTGCGGGTGTGGACGTCCACAGGTGCATATTCCAGCGGAGGTGGACGAGCCTTGAAAAAAAAAATTCACAGCGAAGCTCCGGAGGTTCATCGTAGATCGTGCCGAGTTCCGGATTAATTTAGTTAACGCGCACGCTACGAATCCTTATATATATATATATATATATATATATATATATATATATATATATATATATATAAGGATTCGTAGCGTGCGCGTTAACTAAATTAATCCGGAACTCGGCACGATCTACGATGAACCTCCGGAGCTTCGCTGTGAATTTTTTTTCAAGGCTCGTCCACCTCCGCAGGAATATATATATATATATATATATATATATATATATATATATAATACGGGTGGCCGGTGAACGGTTCTCCAGCGCGAGCAGTCGGTATTTTCCAATCAAGAAACTCGCCAGAAGACGCTGCCTGCGCCAACGTTGTCTCTCGCGGGTGAGGGCGCGTTCTCCTTCTTTGCGAGCTGGTAGAGCGGTCATCGAAGAAAGAGCGTTTCCATAGTCAACGCGCGCCTTTCGCTCTCTCTCTCTCACAAGACAGCAGATGGAAGAGTGAGAGAGCTCGCGCGCCGGGAGGCACGCGCTCGCGCTCGCCCTGGGCGCGTGCCTCCCGGCGTGCGAGCTCTCGAGCGCGAGCCTCCCGGCGGCGCGAGGTGGCTACATACATACTACTACCTACTACTACTACAGAGGAGGGAACGACCCACACCCTAAGGAGCTTCGCCCCTAAAATTTTCCAGCCGTCTCATAGTGAGTTCTGCGATGTGCAAAGGGGCTTAAGCGAAAGCAAGGAAAAGTAGGGACGACTACTGAACAGAGTGAATGGAGTGATGAACGTGCAGGCGTGAACGCTTAGAGCAGGGAAGTAATCTGTGGACGAGAGTTCTTGGTTGGAAAACTTCCTTGCACGAAATCCAACTTACAGATTTCTGCAAATGGTCAATTACCTGTCCTCAATGCCAAAAGCAGGAGCAGACTCTTGGTAAGCTGTACATAACGCGCGAAAAAAAAAAAACACAGTCGCACCCAGGAAACAATTTCGTTTTCTGTGAACTTCAGAAAGGCTTCACTCGCATATCTTGTTCTCGCCCTTTACGATTCCTAACTATATCAGCGCATTCAAACAAAGCTTCACAGTTCGTTGAACACCTCACACACAAGGACGCTACGAATTGCCACAAGCAAAGACGTTTCCAGCCCAACTAACCTACGCGATCCGTTACCCGAAAACAAGCAGCTTATTGAAGGGTCCCCCCAAAATAATTCATACACAGCTTATTTCGCCGACACAACTCCCATCTTCCTATTTGAATATATGCCCGGTATGTGGTGCCTTACTGAGGATTGATCTCACGGTGGGATGCCGGCGTCCTCCTAAAGACACTTCTTTTTAAGATCTTCCATCTCAACATCCATTCTGCGGAAGGCCGTCTTGAGCAGCGGCGAACCTCACAGTCGTTCAGCGGGCTTATGGCATGGCATCTGCGAGAGGTGTCTCATTTATTGTGGCTTCGACCATCAATATATTAACCATTAAGGAACAAGTTTCTCTTGACGTTGCTGCAGTGGTCTCTCAAGCGGTCATTAAGACAACGACCAGCCTGCCCTTCTACAGGAGAGCGCAATCTCATTACACGCATAAGCATGTACTGTCACGTGGCTGTGACGATGAAGGACGCAGATTCCAAACCGTTAAAGGTAAAACTTCTTATTGGGCGAATCTGTGCCCAGCAAAGAAACGCAACTCTCACTGTGAGGAGACAGCGGCGAACACAGTCGTCTGCTCTCTATGGTAAAGATTGATCAGCGGTGAGATGCGTCGGCTTTTTACGTGCATCACAGTACATCCTGGTATTGTCACTGATGCCGGAGTGCATTCTGGAAGGCACCGTAACATAAGCGTCGGGCATGCAACGTTTGTAGGATATAGTCGCCATTATTCGCGAAGCAGAATGTAAGTTGAGTGCGGTCTGCGCCGATCGATAACGCGCGTCACAATAAAGTGGGAAAGGCGGCCATTGTTTTTGTTTTCTTAACGTGGTACGTGCTGATGTCATCCATACTTTGAGCAAGCGCATTCAACATGCAAAAGACTGGCCGAACCGACTGACGTGCCGAGTACACTATACTATATTGAAGGAAACTTTACGCAACACAAGCTGCATGCACTGTTCCTCTGTCGGATATGCAGAATATAACTTGGGTTCCTTCTGGCCAATCAGGTATTCATGGTAAACAGTTAAAGCGTAGTTGAGCGGGACGCATTCAGACATAATGCCACGTTTGGAAGCCAGTTAACTGGTGCTTCCAGTCTGTTATGAATTCTAACCAACCTTCCACAAGCCCAATGAGCTCTAGCCAGATACGTAGTTTTCCTTTAGCCATGCCCCTCACGTACACAGTGTCTGACCCACTCTACCACGTTACCAGAGCTGAAGAACCACAATGATGAAACTATGCATTGAAACTACAGTAGACTCCCTTTAAGACGAACTCGAGGGGACCATGACAATTTGTTCGTCTTATCAGAAGTTCGTCTTATCAGAAATGCCTCCAAGAATGGATTAGCCACTTGCCCAAGTGGATCCAAACATCTCACTACAAAAAGTCAATCAAGCAGACTTGCAATTGGGAAAAAAGTACAAATGAAACCATATTTTTACCCAACTTGAAAACTGTAAGCAGCCATAAATAACATTTCGTCTAATGATTTTAAGTATCCTCCAGTATCTCCATGCTGCTGGGAAAGGTTGTTCATTAGAGAACTTAAGCAGGCACAAGCTACCTCCCGTATTCTTCGAAAGCACTTCAAGCGCTTCTTCAGTGAGCATGTCAGTTGTGTTGCCAGTCAATGTTTTAGGCATTGTGGCGCATCTTTGAGGATACTCACATATATGCATTCATGTCTGCAAGGACACCTTTACTGCCCAGACTAGAAACTAGGCCTGTCTTTCTTCAGTGCAGTTTTCCTGCACTTGCCTCAGGAGGTGCTGATCAGCCAAAAGGTCTAATGCGTTCACTTTGTTGTTGTAGATAAAAAGCAGCATTCACTTTATATCAGCCCCCTTTTTCTTGCCCCTTTGTGAGAGCCCTGGTCCTCCCTTTTTGTTTTCTTTTGCTTTGCTTTACCACTGCTCTACTAGTTGGGGGGGGGCAACCTTATTCAACCCAGTCTCTGTGTAAGCCCTCTTGGATTCTTGGATTCTTTTGCCTTGTGTTCCTTTGTACTCTCCCTGTAGGGTGCTGAACAGGAGGTGGGGAGACAACAAAAGAACCCCAGGTGGAAAGACAACAAAAGGGCCCAAGAAGGCAGAGTGTCCCTAGCACTTGGGGACCCCAGCAATAAAACTCCCTAAGAGTTTTATTGCTGGCACCTAAGTGGCTTTGCTTACTTAGTCTTTGGTTCTTTTGTACTCTCCTTGGTGGGGAGACAACAAAAGAATGCAGGTGCCCAGCCCTCTGGGCCCCCTACATTAAACTAGGGGTGGCTGTCCACAGCGCTGGGAAAATTCCTCTTAACAGAAGGTTACCTGTGAAGGGGTTCGTCTTAAGAGGATTTCTTTTGCACTGAGTCTATGGGAAACCAAACAAACATACCTATGTTGTTTGTTATATCCGAGAATTCGTTATAACCGAGTTCGTTTTAACGGGAGTTCACTGTACTTCCATAATTCTTATCATGAACAATATTCCGTCACTATCAGTAGATAAGTACACCGCAACGTCAGCAAGCGCTACATCTCCTTCGTTCCTGCGTACATACGCATAGGAGATGCTCCGTCGTGCGGGTCTGAGCGACGTGGCCTACTGGCTGGGCCACTTCTTCGAGTCCGGCTTCGTGGTCCTCTGCGCCGTGCTGCTCATGTACGTGCCGCTGTTCGTGATCCGCAACACCAACGGCACGGCGTTCATCGAGTTCGCCAACCCGGTGGTCTTCATGGCCGTGCTGCTGCTGTTCGGCGTGCTCACCATAGTGCACGCCATGCTGCTCTCCGTGTTCCTCTGGGGACGTAAGCGGTCAAAGGTCACATGGCGCACATGCTAATGGGTCCAGTTTACGAGAACGGGCATAGGGGGGCCAGTTTGTGAAGTTCCGTAATGGTACAACCGGCGGCGTAAAAATCACACAGAGTGCGACGAGGACAACGCTAGTCCTTATCGCTCCTTTTTTATGTCTTGTGTGTCATTTTTACGCTCTTAATATGAGAGTGTAGTACCAACTGTCAGGTCTCGTATACTGCTCATAAGGTTCAATAGCGCTCCTACTGACCGCGTCACCTTCTGGTGCAACCGTCCATAAAGGAGCTAAGTACCATTATCGAATCCCAATACCGTTACACAGCTAGGCCATACTACGGTGTTGGTGATTGGGCGACTTAGGATGGTATTTTGCACGTTTGACAGCGCCAAGAGTAGGTAGAAACGGCTGAATGGACAAAGGAGAGGATTCTGCAAATAAAGATGTTGGAAGTCGTCCTCCTGGTTTGGGCGCTCGGTCGTTTCTTCCTATTCTTTGTGAGATATGGGCCCATTTTCAGTTGCGCAAATGCAATCATGAACCTCTGAACCAATCAGATGCTCAAAAAAAAAAAATACAGGATGCCGGCTGATTTTACGAGGCAATGGCACTCGTAAAAGGCAATGGCATCAAATTCGCGGTTGCACTACAGCCGGTGACAAAACATCGCTCACTTCGAGTATCTTTTTGGTCGCCAGTCTCAAATGGTCGCCCGACCGTGCTGGCAATCGGTGTGAGCCTTGATATTCGTGGTTGCGTTGCGTTTAGTTGTACGGTAAGACGAAAGGTCAAGCACTCGGACTGTATGCAGACGGGCCTTTCGCCTCACTGTATTATTAAGCGCACAATCACGACGTTCATCAATTTGCCACACATTGATTGCTTTAATTAGCGAGTTCCCGGTAGCTTGATGAAAAGGCAATATGCAACTACGTGTGACGAACGTTAAATAATAGTTAAAATTGCTCGTTTTGATTCCATAAGCAATCAGGCTATAGATATAGGTGCAGAGAAGGAGAGAGCGAAAGGCAAAAGAAAGACAGGGAGATTAACCAGAGATGATCTCCGATTGGCTACCCTGTACAGAGGAAGGGGAATAAAAGAAGGAAAGAAGACAAGAGAAACGTATGCGGTGCCGCGCACTGTTTTGCACAGCACGCGAGGTACCTGGACTCTGGCACAACGAAGGCCCCTATGTAGCGTCTGTGTAAGCGAGACGGAACATGTGTACAGCCCTGAACGAGGCTTCGCGCATGCACTGAAACAGGCTAAACATTGGAGCCGTACGCAACCTTTAGTAGCCGCTTTAGTTGGCCATCGTGTAGCCATAGTTCGCTGTTCGCGCGCTCCGCACAACAGCGGACGGCACCGTACATAGTTTACGGCGCCCACATCCAAAGTTTCCCGAAAGTGACGGGGTGCCAATACTATACATGCACAATATGATCAACGAGGGTTACGACGTGCTCACTCTGAAAGGCCTCTTATACGATGTCCAGCCGGGGTGGCGTTTGCGGCGGCCGTCATCTACTGGTTCGTGTTGGGCCTGTTGCCGTACGCGCTACTGCAGAACCCGTTCGGGCTCGGCTACTACCTGACCTCGAGGTCGACCAAGCTGGTCTCGGCGCTCAGTCCCGTCATGTACCTGCACTGGTGCCTGCGGGTCACCGAGCGCTTCGAGAAGTACGGTGAGCGCCTGCAGTCTTGAGCCCTGGTCGCACGTGTATGACAAATCACTTGCGCGGAATGCCACAAGCAGGGATTTATACAATAACGCCCCCCTTACCCCCCCCCCCCCCTCCGTCGTTGGATCCTCACACCCCCCGAAAAATTCTTCAGATAACCAATGGCTTCGCATCCCCCCCCCCCCCCCCCCCCCTGCGATTTTGTTACACCATGAGTAACACTCCCCCGAAATAGAAATTCTGGATGAACACCTGACCACAAGGTGGACGAATGGTCACGAAGGGGAAAATTGTCATCCGCCTGCTTGTACCGCATGTTAAGTCGAACCTCGATACAACTAAGTATTGGCTATAGCGAAATAAATGAAGAACATCACTGTCATTAAAAACACCGTTACGAATATGCGTTTGTAAAGAATTATCGGATATACCGAATCTACCTCCACCTCCACGTGGCATTGAATTTGTTACAGCGGGCTTGGACATTCCAACAAGGTAAAGAATCACGAAAAAGTGCCCCTGTTTAGCTGTACCTCACTACCTTGTCTGCGTCCAGGTACGCTGCCGTTCTAACCTCGTGTTATAAGCAGGTGGACGACAGTTTTCCCCCTTAGATGTTTCATATATGTCGTTAGCAGCTCATGCGATTTCGCTGCATTGTTTCACTCTCAATGTCGAAGCATTTCACAGGTGTGGGTTATATGCAAACAAAAATAAAACTCATTTCAGCAACGTCTTAGGGCTAGAGAAAATGGTTAACACAGGTTTCTCAATTCCTTAGTGTCGACGAAGAGTCGAGTGAAGCGGGGAACGCGGTGCTGTCGCATCAGGTGTCAACATGGAAATTATGACCGTTTCTGTAAGAAATACGCAGTAACAATGACGAATGAGAATCTCTTGAAGTAGAACGTTAATAGGATACGTATATTTTATAAAATGAACAGGGACGCGAGATTGTACGACTGAACGACAGATCAGGCATGCACATCGCTTTGCCACAGAGTCGGGCAGGGCTCTTCAGCAATGCAACAACAACACGCTAATTGGGATTCAAGAGGACATCCATTAATCAACAATCCTGCTTCCGCACGTGATAGCGCCTGTGTGGATTGCGAGCCAAATCGCATCACCTCCCCTGCTGTGTTGCGCGTGCAGAGGTTCAGCTGACGTGGAAGAACATCTTCGACAGCGCCACCACGCTGGACAACGTGAGCGTGGGCGAGCTCAGCCTGCTCAGCTTGTCCGCGGCGCTCGTCCTCGTGGGCCTCATCTGGTACCTGGACAATGTGGTGCCCTGGGGATACGGGGTCCCCAAGCCGTTCTACTTCATCTTCTCCGTACGTGTATACTGTATCGCCATTGCTGAACTTTTCGACTTGTTTTCGCTTCTGTTTGTTGGCAATCTCGGAGCTGATTTAGAGCCCTAAGTAGTACGTGGACTACTGAGACTACTGGCATCCCTTGCGCCCAGAACAAGTGCCGTTAACGTGGTGCATATGATCCTATACGAACGTTGCTAAGCTCGCTTGCAGACATTTCAAAGAGTGAGTGCTGAGTAAATAGTTTTACGACTCTTCATACTTACCGATGCGTTAGCCCATTAGCGCGGAATACGCTCAGAAAAAAAGAAAGAACAGATACGTACGCCTCGTGCTACAATAACGTGTTCTCTTATGCTTTGGAAGGCCGGCCATCAGGATTACTCCAGGAGCTCTTCCAAAGATACGCAGCTTAATCGGAAGAGGAGCGCTCTATGTCTCAGTGTCTTTATTTGACATCTCATTGCCTGTGTTCTGTTGGCGCTGTTCATCTAGCTTGTCTCAGGTAGATGTCTTAGTTTACACTTCTTTTCAAATGCCACGATAAAGGAGTACCAAAGTTAACAATGAAGCAACCTGCAGCAGACCACCTACGGGAAATTTCTCGCTGCATATATATATGGTCTGCTATCTCTACATGTGCTGGTAATAACGTAGAGTACAGTATTACCTAGTCATTTAATTTCTCATTTCTAGAAACTTAAGACAAACGATGAAGGCTTTCAGAATGTTTTTTTCGCCCTATGACTCAACAGATCGTTATGTCTTTATTACTATCGCAATTCTTTGTTCTGCGATCTTACAATGATCGCTAGTCTTAAAGATATTCTTCATCTACGGACGACCTATCTGTCCGGTGAGACATACAGCAGCTTATTATTATGCTTAGGTTTTAATGCCGCACGGTTAGGAAGTTCGCTTGTATGAAGAACTAGTTTGTGCTTTAAGCAAAACGCTCTTAACAATATAATTAGGAAAACTGTTTTATGTACTAGCTTGACTACAGAATATTTAGCGTTTCGCCTCAAGAGTCTTGCAGGCGTCATTATTTTGCGCGCGAACGTATTATCAGATGTAGGCCCTAACCATATGGTACATGTCAGCAGAGCTGTGAAATCATTGATGCTACTATAGTGACGTTTACCTTGGTGCATTAAAGTGCTGTAATGATTACGTTATTTATTCTTTCACAAGTAGTTTACGTTTCGCAGTGTTTAAAAATACGTGCTGTGTGTAGTTTTGATATTTACGCTGTAATAGTTGCATTTGGTGCAACGCATTGCTCCATAACCGCTATTTCAACTCCTCCAGCGAGGTAAAAACCTAGTCGGGAGGTATAAGCCCTCATTTTGTCTTATCCTGCGGGTAAAGCTTGTATTTGTTACGCGATAATAAAAGATGTCAAGAAATGCTACTCGTACTGAGCTAGCCTATCACCTGCCAAACCTTACTGGTGGGGTCTTACGTTTTGGCAGTTGTTCCGACAGCTTGTTTCCTCTTTGCAACGTGTCTTCGATACCTTTTTTTTGATCCATGCCTTCTTTGCGGAAGTTCGAACACATGCCACTAACAGCTGTACAATGAAAGGTACAATTCTTTCCGCAGGCCGACTACTGGTCTCCTTACAGGAAGTGGAACATCCGCAACATGACGTACGCCCAGGACAAAAATTACTTCGAACAAGACCCCAAGAACGCCGACGCGATCGTCCATTTGATCGACTTGTGCGCCGTGAGTTGGGCCAATACGGATAATAAATGCGTTTGACTGTAATTTGGACCCCTTTCTCCACGGTCTTATATTTATTGTGAAAGGGAAATATCATCGCAGGTGTCGCTCTAAAGCAGGAATCTTCAAAGGAGAGATTCATGGGTTTACGGGGAAGGGCACTTTGCAATTAAAGAAACAGTTCGTTCCGGCTGGCCAGGACTTGGAACTGCGCAATGAACGCTTTTGCCGGGTTGTCGGTTGCACACTATGACACAAGAGCTGGTTTTGGGACGTTAAACCCCACAAAAAAAAAAAAGAACAGCAACACTATCTGAGACAACCAGGGGACTGATAAGATTGCAGAGCGAGGGTTAATCATTAAACAATTCTACGCCAACTGATTCTGGATACGGCTTATCAGTACTGCCGGAGCCCGCAGGGTAGTGGGAAGTTCACGGAACAGAGAATAAGTTGTCTTGCAGTCGACAATGCAGAACGAAAGACTAAGACTTATAAAAGAAGGCTCACGTTCGAAGTAGTCGCAATTATACTTTTACAGTTTGAAGAATTACTCTAAAGTATCAATACAAATAACCCGCATCTTTCACAGAAGGTTATTTCTTTTCTGAATATTCGATTAGATATGATGAAATTCACTGTTCGACTAATGCCTGTTTGCAATTCCTTTCCGATATTATGATAACGCAGTTTTCTTAAACGAGGCCAGTTATTTGGTTTGGCTTTGCGTGAGTGATTTACCAAAGGAGCGCTTCAATGTCATGGTCTTCAAGCGAGTACTACATCGCAGAATATCAGTTCATTACGTAGTAACGGTTCCCTACAGCTCAAGCAGATATTTGTCAACACCAATACAGCTCAGGGAAAACGTAATTACCGACCTCATCACCTTAATATTGCAGTCGCATCGCAATACATTCCCAATAAGCTTATACAATTCTGCCTGCCGTGCTGTTTTGTGAGGCCGCGGTACTGTTTTTGTACAGACAAACAAGGAGAGCGGCGACATCAAGAATATCATCCTGACTATCTACAACAAGCAGATTACTGTGATACTCGGGCCACAGGACTGTGGCCACGTCACTCTCCTGGATATTATCACCGGTGAGTTATTATCTCTTGTCCGCTGAAAACAGTGCACATGCCCTGCCGTTCTATTTGTGGTCAATACGGGGACAGTGACTATTTTGTGGAATTATTACTGTGCATCGTCACAAGGCCGCACAAATCATGCAGTCCCAAAGAGCTTGTCCTGTTCGTGTTTCTGTTCCGCTTGTCCTGTTACAGTGTTTCTACCTTTGTGTGCATGTTGTTCTAGTGGCGGCTTCATCATGACCCAAAGAGACATTTTGAGAATAGACACTTGGGCCAGTTGGTACTCGGTGAACTTCTAGGGTGGGCGGAGTGGGGTTCTGCGGTAAGGCAAAATAACTACGACATAAGGCAGCAACGCACCAACGCTGCAGTCCTGTTATTTCCTATCTTGTGTCTTCGGACGGTGCAGTATTCACAAGCTCGAAAGCGCACCTTGTTATGGTTTCCTTTATTTATGCTGTCACATCAAGATGTTCTGCATAGTGAGCTCTGTAAGGTCATGGTTCGTAACATTCCCGCGACAATTTTGGTCAGTCTTTGATAGGCTTGGCGAGAACATGGTCATGGGACTATAGCAAGGTTACGTTGTGCCATGACCTACGATTCAGTCGCCACGGTGCTGCTGACGTTTCTGGTTAGCCCGCGTTAAGCATGTTCATGAGTGGGTGCTGATGCGCTTTGCACAAAGACCTTGATCCTACTCGTCACACTTGGCTCAGTGACAAACAGCCATATTCCTCGCTGTCTGCGTATTCCTCGCCGTGTTCCTCGGTGACTGTGTACGTGCATGAACGTGAAGTAGATTGCGGTAACCGACAGTGCGTCATTAACGTACATTCTGTTCGGCTTAATTGCTATTGGCTACTTGGGCATAGAACTTACGGGCGACGGATTCTACATTTTCGAAACGGTGATGGCGCGATTTTGACTACACATCATGTCGCGCGAACGGCCCGTTTCGTTCCCCCATCCCTTCCGAGTGCCTTTTCGCGCATATAAGGTTTGGTCTACAGTAGGCCTCGCCGCATGAAACTGCGTTAGAGCTGGCTTTTCCGTGGTACATTGCTGCCATACGGCGAAGTTGTTGTGCAAAGAAATTGGCTTCGTCGCGACGCAGTAGTGGCATGCGGCAAAGTCGTCATTGTAAAATGGTTTCTACAACAACAACAACAACAACGACGACGACAACAACAACAACAACAACAACAGAAAGCCTTTTTGTGTTTGAGGGTTTTGCGGAGCCACCGAAATGACTTCGCGGACACCCTTGAATCCCCGTAACCCAATTTTAGAACCCCTGCTCTGGAGCTTGCACCCGTTTTTAGACTTTCATATAAAGATGTGTAAATGCATGATGTTTCAACACTTGTACAAGATAACTTGTACCTACAACTCGTACCTAAGCTTATTTTCCTGCCATTCCTGCCCAACCATAGGACACAGTCCTTCCGTCAACCTGCTCAGTGCAACAGCTTTTATGTGGCCGGCCTTTCCATGATTGATTGATTGATTGACTGAGTGATTTACTTCACGATACGCTGGAACGGTTCACAAGTTAAATGTGGGCATTTTTTGCCATCACTCTAAGCTGACAGCACACTTCCGAGTAATAGCGATGCCTATGCTCGCACTTTTTTCCAGGCCGTCAGCTTCCGTCTAGTGGCGAAGCTTACGTGTGCAACTTCGATGCTTCCGGTTATTCGGGCCGAACGTGGGAATATCTCAGCGTCTGCCCCGAAGAGAGAGAGCTGTTCGACGACATGACCGTCGAGGAGCACCTGCTCTTCTTTTTGTTCGTGAGTGGTGCCACATCATGTGTGGCCAATGACACCTCTAGTGTCCAGTCACTGTCGATTACTAATGACACCCGCACGAGGGTCGTTGAAATCTATTTTGACAGCTCATTTAAGCTTTCCGAGACATTTCTTTGTATCTCACAGATGACCATCTGGTAATAATATGCGAAAGCCAGCGCGTATTATTATTCAGCCCATGCTCTCTTAACTTACACTTTGGTTGGTGTTATTTCACGCTTCATTGAAACAGGAATGGTCTAGCACTTTTGCAAAACCTGTTTTTTTTAATATAGAACATTGATTTGGGCCGTTTGGTTCATCCTTGAAAAAGAAAAAAAAAGCATTATTACCACGCCTTGCCTTCTCTGTCCCTGTTCCTTTGCGCACTTCGCTAATAATACTACTTCAATAAGTTTTTCAAGACCATCAGCTAAGTAGCCCCATTTGTTACACGCTGTAAATTTAACAGTCCAATTACGAAAATAGGAATATTTTCGATGTTTTTAAATATTGGAAACACGCGCAAAAACAAAATTAAAGCAATATTACGAACTAATTTCATGCTCACGTGGTAACAGCGCGCTGACATAGATTAAAATAGAGCAATGGTGAAGCAGGCTAGGTATATGTCGGGGAGCCAGGCTTACAGGGTTCAGTTCTTAGTTCTCCGTACGTTGCTTATTGAACACGTTGCACATTGAGCGTTGTAAAAAAAAAAAAAGCTGTTTATTTTAAGCTACTAGACCGAAACACCGTTTCAGACTAATTTCAAGAAAAAAAAGTTTTTCATTAGTCAAAATATATTTCATAGCTGGATCGATTTTGCCAAGATTCGATGCGTACTCGAGTTCTTTGTTTTTTGTTTTATATTCACACACCTCTATGCTCTAACAACAGAAATGTTTTCGAGAAGGTATACGTGCACGTCAATTTCCATTATGTCAGCATGACGATTTCGTAAATTGTGGGAGTCTCATCCGGTGACGACGACAACATGACGCACTTCAGGGCTGTGATCTATTGGCACAAAGGGGCCGCGTTTCAATAATGAGCGTGGGTTTAATTACCGCGAGAACAGTTCAGCTGTGTGGTAAAAGAACCAAGGAAATAGCTGTCCGCTGCGCTAAACAGCACGCTAGAAGGAGGCCGCTTAATTAACCGAACACTCTGCCTGCCACGTGTGGTCTTGCGCATGCGCAGCTCCGTCAAGTGCCGGGGAACACTGGCGAGGCTTACGTCACCATGCTCATGCGTCAGCTGAACATCGACCAGTACAAGGACACCCTGGTGTCCGAGTTGTCGTCACGGCTTCAGCGGGTCCTGTGCGTCGCCATCACGGCCTGTGCCGTTGAACAGGTAACGCTTCCGGCTTTCATAGTTGGGACTCATCGATTGCATTCGCAACACACGCATCATATGGGAAGCGCCGTAGTGCTTCACGATATGGAGGGACTGATTTGAGTGCTTTAACGTGAACCTACAAGCAGTATAAGCACTCGATGCCGGCTGCGGTTGCCGCATTTTCGACGGAGGCGAAAACCTCAAGGGGACTCCTTGTACCGCGTGACGTCAGCGCACGTCAAAGAACCCCGGATAGTCGAAATTTCCGGAGATCTCCCTTACGGCATGCCTCATAATCACATCGTGGCTTTAGTGCTTAAAACCCCAGAAATTGTTGTCAGCGGTAGTTGGTCCCTATTTAAAATTGAAGCTGAAAGAGCGCTGTTATTACAAGGACACTGAGGTACAAATTCAACGGGACAAGTCCTGCACGACGTCAGCGCTTCTCCAGTTGCATCTGTTCGTTCGTGTCTCTGTTCTGGTAGCGTTCTCCCATTCTCTGTCACCCGCCTATCCACTGATTGGTCAAGCGATATCACGTGACTTGCCGCTAACGCCCCAACGGCGTTTTAGCGGACGTCTACGACTACGCCGACAGCACACGTTAGGCGAAGACAACTTACGCTGTAAAAATGCTCAGATGTGCTCTCGCAAGCACGTTTGTTCGGCGATGCTAAGATAGAGCACTAAATATGTCTACTCAAAGCTGGAGCCACGCTGGTGTAGCGGCACTCCGAGGAGCACGAAATGCGACAGCTTCTACAGAGGATTTGTGTGATAGACAAACACTATAGCTGTATAGCTCACGGAACAGGGACAAAGAAGCTGTACAGGACAAACAATGACTGTCCTGTGCTTCTCCTTGTCCAGTGAGTGGTGCACCAACCAGCGATGAACCTTTTCCAACTTGCTCAAATTTCAATTTTAATGGCTAGGTATGTATATCGTGTCGTCGCTGCCCCACGCAGACACCCCTGGTCATCTTTCCCGAGCCGACCAGGTTGATGGACCCCAAGGTCCGGCACCAGGTGTGGGAGGTGTTGGCCCGGCTGAGTCGGCGCAGCAGCGTCCTCGTCACCACCCAGAGCATCGAGGAGGCCGAGGTGCTCGCCGACAGGCTGGTCATCATGCGCGAGGGACGCATCGCGTGCGCCGGCTCGCCCACCTGGCTCAAGACCAAGTTCGACTCCGGCTTCTTCCTCCGGTTCACCAAGCTGTCGAACTTCAGGTACGCATCGATTTGTAAACCCGAGACTCGTGCGGCAACAAATAGACTGTTGGCGCTGTCAGTGAGCGAAATATACCAATGAATGCAAAGACTAAAAATTACACCATGTCCCGCTAAAGGGAACCATGTGTGGAAGCGAAGCAGCGGGGAAGTGGTTAACTTGAGCGGGAGATGGACTCTACGCTGTACAGGAGAGAGAATGAGGCACGCGCACTCCGTCATTTTCATACCACGGAACTTTTCCTACCACGGAACGCTTTCCGGCGCGCACCACATGTCGTGCGCTCCGCTCCGTAGAGAAGAGGATTCCTAGAGGAGAGAAAGGGGGAGCGTAGGAGAGAGAGAGGGAACGTTCGCGCATGCGCTTTGGGGGTGTGGGAAGCGGGACGGCGGCGCCGCTCCGTAGAGTAGAGGATTCCTAGAGGAGAGAAAAGGGAGAGAGTACGAGAGGGGAGAGAGAAGGAGGGGACGCGCATGCGCTGTGGGGGTGCGGGACGCGGGGAGGAGGGACGGACAAAGCACCCACCACACGCTGCTTCGCGTCTAAAACGATGCTGCCGACCTGACCACTGATGCCACTACAAAAAAAAAAATTGTGGCAGCCGGTGGCAGGATGGCACCACCGCCACTCTGGGCAAGTCCAGCCGAATGTCGCAGACGCAAGGCAATGGACCAGGCGGCAGTCACGCGCTTAGTTAGAGTTCATGCCCCTTGTGAATGCATGAAAACGGAGCACGGCAACACTGTCGCGTTTTACTCTTAAGGAAGCCCTGCAACGCTTTTCGAGCATATTCAGAAAATGGTGTCGTTCAGTAGTCGAGGCTCCCGTGAACATGCGAGCCAAATATTATTTGCACTCCGTACATCGGGGTATTCTTGGTTTGCTTACAAGGGTGGAAATGAATGCTCTTCCAACACTTTGTCACTAGGAGCGCCGACGGCACTCCTTGAACCACACTGTCATTGCTTGATTTCACGACCGCGGAAACAATCCTTCGTTCGTTTTGGGTTTAACAAGTGAAGAAATTGCGCGTACATACTCTTAATTAAGAACGCAGGAAAAAGAAGCCGGGCAACGTAGTTGGAGTTCCACGCCCTAATTTGTTCAAAGAACAACTGGCGAAGTTAACGCATCCTTCCATTTCTTGCGTAGATCTGGCATTATGTCTACGGTCGACATCACGATGTGCATCAATGTACCGGCCGTGGTGTACCTTTGCAGTGCCCCGCTGCTAAGCCTGAGGACAGGCGCTCATTTCGCGGCAGAAGCGGGAACATATTTCGATGGGAAAGAAATTCAAGAATATCCACGTTACTGAGACTTTGGCGCGAATCGAAACACCGCCTGAATCCCCGATTTCGGCGTGCCTTAATATCCATGATATACAGTGTTCTTGGCACGCGAAGCCACAGAGACTGAGCAAGGTGTGAACTTGCAAGGAGTTGTCTATTACTGTGGCTTGAGCAGCGTGGAGGACATGTAGAATGACAACACAAAACAAAACCAGCAACCTGCTTGCAGAACTCGCGATCCTCGGGTGCTAATACGTGCACTGTTGTGATAGTCAGTCTTAACGGCAAACTCGCTTACCTCTCCGCGTAGGCTAGTGGCTATGGCACTCGCCTGCTGACCCAAAGGTCGCGGGATCGAATCCCGGCCGCGGTCGCCTCATTTCGATGGGGGCGAAATGCTGGGATCCTGTTACAGCGCGATGTCAGTGCACGTTAAAGAACCCCGGAGGATGAAACCTTTCGGAGCCCTACGTTACGGCGTTTTCTCTAATCATATCGTGGTTTTTGCACCTAAAACCACATCAGTGATTGTTATTAACGGAAATCTCCCCACCCATTCTGTAAGCACCGAGTGACTCACAAAAAAAAAAAAAAGAGCATGTTCAGGGCCTAGTTGGGGCATGGGTTAACACCGCAGCCCGCACAACAGCTCATCTGAAATCGTTCCTTGTTCAAACGTCAAATGACTGGGACAGTCTTCCTGCCGATGCGGTGCGCCACTCCAGTCAAGCATTTTTCAAGGCATTCATTGAAACTATCATTGACTAATCTCGCCCACTCCTCATGTAATACCCCAAGTGGGGCATATGAGGAATAAATAAATAAATAAATAAATAAATAAATAAATAAATAAATAAATAATATTGAGCGCGGGAAAAGAATCACCGGACACAGGGAACGATGGACACAGGACAGCACCTGTCCTGTGTCCACTCCTTCCTTGTGTGACCCGTACGCGTCCCTGTTCGCGCTCAGAATATTTTGTCGACTCAAAAAAGTTGTACGATGTTGCGGCACCGCTGCAATCTGTTGGAACGCGCGGATTTACACACCTTGCTAAACAACGCGAACGCTTTAAGCAGAGCGCCTTCATCGATCTTCGAGTTATTCGAATGACTTACGCTATACCGGCTCAGTCGGTTCTTACGCAATCACCAAACGAATGTCCGTTTAAAGGGCAACTCCGGTGGTTTTTCCACCATATTCTGAGGTCGTTGTTTTCCAGTAGTACTGAGAACCCTGAGGCAGACACGGTCATTCAATTTGCTCCGAACCTCGCCAATTATTTTAAATAACCGAATTAACGATGCGTTCAAACCGAAATGGGTAGACGACGCTTTGTGCAGCATATGCGATGACGTCACGGCCTTCCCGCCATTAGAAATACAGAGCTGGCGAGAAAAAAAATGAACGTGATGATGATGATGATGGTTCGGTTAGGAAAGGACGCTAATTTCTGCAGCCCATGTAGGGAGCACGGCTAAGCGTCCGTGGGGGTGGGGGAAAGGGAGTGAAAGAGATAGAGAGGAGAGAAAGGCCGTAGTGGGGGGCTCCGGAAATTTAGACCACCTGGGGTTCTTTAACGTGCACTGACAACGCACAGTACAAGGGCCTCTGGCATTTTCGCCTCCATCGAAAATGCGACCGCCGCGGCCGGGATCGAAACCGCGTATTTTGGGTGGCAGCCGAGTACCGTAACCACTACACCACCGTGGCGGACAACGTGGCGATGTCTTCCAACGATGTATTGAGCTGTTCTGGACTTGAGAGGGACGATTTGAGCGCTGAAGTATCGCCTCTTGCTTTAGACGGCCCGCCTGTTCGGGTAGGCAGCGTTGCAGGTAATGACGTCAAAAACACAGGGTGGCTCGCGCGGGAATCCGCTGAAGAATTTTAAAATTCATTTTCAGGAAAACTAAATGACTTTCAACTGCTTGGCTTGGCATAAATTATTGCAGCACCGAGGAGGACATATGCTGAATATTTCGTTGAGATCCGTGGACAATGAAAAATCGCCGGAGTTGCGCTTTAACGATGAATACTTTTGCAAAGTGCAGTACTTTTGCGAAGTGCGATGGACATTGTGGCATCTGTGTTGCCGCAGGGAGCGGGACGTTACGCGCGTAGTCCGGTACCACATGGGCCCCGTCGAGCCAAAGCGCGTCACCAAGCTCGAGATGGTGTTCAACCTGAGCGACTCTCTACAAGGTGAGCTTTTGTTTTACATTCCATTTATTACGATACACGCGGCGCTGTTTGTTGTACTACTCTAAGGCCCTACAACAAGCACACTGACGCCAATCTGTGATCTGGCTATCGTTGGCCAAGCTGTTTTCCCAGTTTATGTGATTTTTTTAACGCGAATGTGTTTATTCCGGGTACACCGAGATATTGCTGACGTACTTCCGTTACGGAAGTAGACATCTGAAAAAAAAAAACAAATGGGTGCAAAAAAAAAAAGAAGACACTACCATCGCTGGAATTCGAAGCCACAATGTCGCGGGATTCACGTGATCGCAGGTGCTTGACACTCTACCTACCACACCACTGAGACTTATGGCAGTTGCGGGATAAAACGGATCTTATATCTTCACGAAACCGCTTTACAGTTTGGATCTAGCTGATGTCTGGCTAAAACAAAGCTGTTCGCTAAAATTACTCTTACAGTACCACCGCCTCTCTTACACTGCGATTTTAGTTTTATTTCAATTTGATCTAATTTCTCTATACTACGTTTCATAGATGCAACGCTGTCAAAGCTGGTGCTCGTGTTTACGCTGTGTACTTCCGCGACGAAAAGTAGTGCTTTCCTTGCGGTGAGCGAGAAACAGTAAATGCCTGGCTGGCGCAGCCTTAAATCATAATACATTTCTTATCGGCTTGACACAACACACTCGCATTGCTGGGGAAATGGTCGAAATGCGCGAGTTTGTATTTTATGCTTGCCGTTTGTGTGTCGGAGCGATACACCTCTCCTTTTCTTTTTCTTCACGGACTACTTGAACAGCCTTCGCAGCGTTGCACCTGATGTATGAAACGGAGTATACAGTACTTTCCATAAATAAGTCGTACTGCTGGCGGAACAGGACGCATACCGAGCACTGCATAAGTTTCATTGACGCATACATTGCCAATTATTGTTCCGTTGTTGACCTTGGCTAACTTTTTAGCTGGACACGTGGTAGAGTGACGTGTTCCTCGTAACTGTCCTGCATTACCTATAAATTGCCGTAATGCGTTACGGCTGCCAAAACAATGTAACTCACGTTACTTTGGTCACCACGTGGCCAGGAATACTGCATGCCCACAAGGCCTGCCTGGAGTGATCAGAAGTGGAAAATGTCTGCCTAAAGTGTATACACCCACCACTACGCAGCCACCTCCCTTTTTCTTATCATTTAGCTACTGCTACTGTCATTGCTAACAATAACAACGAAATATAGTTTATACAAGGCGAATGCGTATTGTGCTTTATTATCGCAGCACACCAGTCGCATGGCCACCATGCTTCACTACCTAGAGAAGCGGTGCACCATCTTGGGCATCGCATTCATGAGCCTCACTTACTGCACGCTGGAGGACGTGTATATTAGGTAAGCCGAGTAGAGAGAAGCAGATTTGAAGGACGCCGATTTTAAGCTTCTAAACGCCGCAGTGTGAACCATTAATAAAAAAGAAACGTGAGAGGTATACGCTATTTCACACAGGTCTTCGAAATTATTCGTGACCAGAAAAAAAGAAAGTACAGCCACATTTACAAAGAGCAAGCATGTTTTTCGTTTTTTTTTTATGTTTCAAGTAAGGAATGCTCCCATAAAACTTTCAAAACGGTAAGGGGGTGACGCTCCCCCCTCATCTATTACAGTATCTAGCAATCATTGACCATTCGATAATATTTTGGTTCTGATTTCCTCACTGTGAAAATTAGAAACATTTTTAATGTAGCAGGACGCAAAAAAAAATGAGAACAAATGTTTGGTAGCGACATACGCCCGTTAGCAAGCATTTATTTACTATGTATAAATATGTCGATAATACAAAATTACGTCTGCTCAGTCTTACGTAACGATGAACGAACCTAAGTGAGAAGAAAATCTAAAATGTGCGGTGTATTAAGCAACTAGAAACATGTTTCGCATGTTCCTGTTTTTGAACATTGCCAAGTAAAAGGCTGACTAGCGCAAAGAGGGATCTTTCGGGCAATGATAATGAATTTAAGCACTGCAATATACAGCAGTACATAGAAGTCACGTGACACAGCGTATACGCCTTACACACGCGTCTTCTCGGGGCAGAAGTGGTAATGTCGCTATTGTTTAAGAAAAAAATAACGAGCGCGATGAAGCCTTTTGATACGTACCATATGCACGCAATAAAACAGAATCAACGTGTCTTCATGCCGCATCTGAAACCTTGAATGGATCGTACATTAAATGAAAAAATGTGCTTCCTTGCCATTCCAGGATGGTGAGTGGCCCTGACGGAAAGAAGGCAGGTGGAGGTGACACCAGAGTTCAGACACCTGCTTCTCCTAACGTCGGCTCTGACACGGCCAAGGAGAAACAAGGTGATAAGCGAGACAGCGATAGGATGCGATTTATGTTCTAGACTGGAGTTTATTTGGGACACTATATAAAATTGAAGGGTGAAGTGTTCTAGAACGATAAACTGATACTTAGAGAACTCGATTGTCGTTAATTTCGCCACGTTATGTTCAATATTAAAAGAGAAAAAAGTCAATGTCAAAGTTTTAGTTTTGAAATTCGCGTCGGAATTTCAGCCTGATGACGTCGTAAGGCCAATTTCCTTTTCGTCGTATTCTCGCCAAATTCGCTACATTAAATGTTCTGAAACTCCCAGTAGTTAGTCTCTGCCTTCCATAGAACACGATGTATGCTTTTGTTGCCGATTAATAGTTTAGGCCTTAGCATACCTATTCAAAGATCCGTGACATCACGGGTATTAGTGCTGCAGCTTCGAAACGGTGTCGCCACCCGCAGTTTTTCTAGCTTAGCGGTTGTCTTCTCCTCGCAAGACTGGTGTTTTAGGTATTGTGAAAAATGAATCTATTAGTACGAGAAAAGTATTTTCTGACTTTAGTACCTTTATTTAGGCAATAATCTTTGGAACAAAGCTCAGAGTCTTCAAAAAATGCATAATTGATAGCGCCCAAGACATACATAATCTTGGTCATTATTAGTTACAGTTTCAAATCATTACAGCTTACATTAAGATTACAGTTTCAAATCATTAAATGTCGCTAACTAGCCCAGTGACTAGCTGACAGGCGTAGATGTCTAGGTCACCAAGTGTCACACTGAAGTGGCACAAGCAACCTTTGCAGGCAGTAACGAAGGAGAAAAAGAAGTGAAAAAAAAATTTGTTCACAGTGCGCGGATTCGTCGTGTGACTTCAAACGGCTTTCCGACTCAGCAGGTGCATCGTTTCCAACAAAACGTTGCGTTCCAAACTCAACCATTGCTCTTGTACAGTCCATGCAGGGATATACACAAGCCCTCCACACTCCACTCTAACTCCCCCCCCCATTTCTATGTGGATCCTCACGCCCCAGAGCAATGGAACGAAAAATGATATAGCTGAGAGGAAGCGAGCGGAATGGATAAGGAAACATACAGGAGTAGCTGATGTTCTTATGGCTATTAAAAAATCTTGGAAGGACATGTCATGCGGAGGACAGATAAAGAGAAGGACAGAAAAAACAGCGGAACGGACGTCAGGAGAAGGAAAAAGGCAGCAGAGGCGGGCAGAAAGTTAGGCGGGGTGATGAAATTGAGAAATTCGCGGGTAGAAGGTCGAATCAACTCGTTCAGGATAGGATAAATTTGAAATCTTTGAGAGGCCATTGTCCTGCGGTTAAAATAGGGCAATGCAGATGACGAAACAAACCCCTAAATAATATTTTATCTCTTATTCCCCCCCCCCCCCCTTTTAGTGCTCTGGTAACAACCTCCCCCTGCCCCACAATATCGAAATTCTGGATAAACCTCTCGGATGCCTGGGCTACAGCCTGAGCAAGCTTCGTTCTCTGGCGCGTTCTTTGCGTGTGCTCTCAGTGTAGTTGAAGCCACCGCATACATAGCAAAGAAATGCGCAAGAATATTTTAGGGCATTAGTACGGAAAATCACAGCTGGTTTTGAGACGTAAAACCCCACAAATCAATCAATCAGCATGGAGGTCAGAATAATTGATTCGGCATATGTCTATGGCATGATGATGAGACTGATGATAATAGTCATTGGCATCCAATTCGAAACGATGCGGTGGTAAGAAGCCCGCGCAGCATGCTTTAAACACATGTTATTTCATCCACAGCAGTTTAACATTCTGACCATCGCTTTCTGTTCGGCATTTTCTCTGTTTCTTTTACACCAATATCCTATAGGCAAATCCTTCCCTCCACCCGAACCCCCCTTCCAGAATGATGGCTAATTACTGCTTCGACAGCTTTAATACCCGAGTCTCCGAGACAGAGACGCAGCTAGAATTTTATTCCTTGGTGGTGAGGTGCGACCTTCCTTATTCCATGTTCGTGCGTGTGTTTGTGCCGTGAGTATGTACGTACATACGAACTAAACAAGCTAAATTTCGGGCTTGGAGGAGGGCGAGGCTTAAAGAACCCCAGGGGGTCGAAATTCCCGGAGACCTCCACTACGGCGTCTCTCATAGTCAGAGCTGGTTTTGGGACGTTAAACCCCACAAATCAATCGACATGCGATCAATCAATCGATCTCTCCCACCCCTGATCATAAACCTTTTCCTTCCTCCTCCCCCTCTCTGCCCTTGTTAAGTGAATGCTTTGAAACGTGGACGTCTTCTACGGATCTTGTTGGGTGAGTTTGGGTAATGTCAACAATCGAGCGCCTTCTAGCAATTATAGTACGAAATTCATGTGACATAATGTACAAACTCAAAGCAAGCAGTGCCCAGATGTTAAATAGCGTACCTGGGACCGTTTTGCGCACTGCAGAGCAAGAGGCCGTGAAGCAGTGGTGCACAGCACGGTGCGCCAAGACCGGCGTGTTGTCGGTGCTGTGGGCGCTGCTTCGCAAGCGGGGCATCCTGTGGGCGCGAGTCTGGTGGACCAAGCCGCTCTCCGTGGGCATTCCCGTCCTCTGCATGCTGATGCTTGTCCTGTGCGAGAGGCACTTCCTGCCGTACATACCCAGGGAGAGCGGTGACATCACGTACGAGCCGGAGAACCTCTTCGACGTCTCGTACGGCTTCATAGAGAAGGACAACGCCAGGTACACATGTGCAAGCCAGAACTGTGCAGAACTTGCAGTACTTGTTTTTGAGCGAGTTGGCGACTAAGCCGTCTCCTTCTTTCAATGAAACAACGAAAGAACACATTTCCCAGCGTGGCAAAGATGAAAGTTTGAAGTAAACATCCGAGGTTTCAAGTGTTCAAAGCAGCACGTTATGAGGTGTAGGCACATATAGTGCGAATACCCCGCAGTACAACTATACCGCAGTATATATCTTCACGCCTTGACTGCGTGCATAAAATTAAAGAAAACATAAGATGTAAAACAGATTCTGTGTTCTTTTCGAACGATCTATGATTATAGGTTGCGTTGCCACACGACGTTGTTGGTGTTACTCAAATAATAGTCTTTCCTTTATTTTGCCGTGGTGGTCTAGAGTCCCGTAAAGAAATAAATAAAAGTCATGGTGGCCTTGTGGTTATGGTGCTCGACCGCGGATTTAAAATGCGTGGGTTCGATTCTGGCCGCAGCATTCGCATTTTCAATTGAGGCAAAGAGAGAGAGAGAAATAAGGAAGGGAAGACAGGGATGTTAACTACACAGGAGTCTGGTTGGCTACCCTACACTGGGGGATGGGAAAAGGGGAAGAAAAGTAAAGAGAAGGAGAGAGGGGGAATGCCTACAGGACAGTCCTATATAATGTCATAGGCGCTTGGTAGATGGAGATAGTAGATGGAGGTGGAATGCTAAAAAGTCACAGTTTCGCCGCAAGGGCGAAGCAATAAATGCGATAGCAACAAAGGGGACCGCAACGCGAAGAGCGTGGAGGCAGCTTGAAATTTCCAGCGCGTCCCTCGAGCTCAAAGGAGGCCGCTAAATGAACAAACAGAAGATGAGCGCGAACTATCAAGCAACGCCTCCGAGGAGGCGTTGTATCAAGTGAAGCACACACGAAACGAACGCACGAAACGAACGCACAGATATACACCGAACGCGCGCGAATAAGCTGTCACAATGGATACCCTCAGTTTGAACAGCGCTCCTGTTGCAAAGGCGGCCGTTGCGCTCCTCGCGCCATCTCGCTGGTAATGAAGAAACGCTTATAAGCGCCTGCTGTCTTTGAGTCCTGCCAGCGGTAAAGGGTGTGTATATAAGGCTCGCCGTTAGCTCCCTGAAGGATCTGCTGTTTGTGGCGCAGTGGTTAGCGCCAGGCGCTGCGGAGCGAGAGTTTCCTGGTTCGATTCCGCGCTTCGGAAGCATTTATCTGAACTATTCTTCTTTGGGACTTTCGTATATATATACATACTTATACATATACGCTTCATGACGGCGGCGACGGGGACGGCAAAAACCAGCAGAGACTGTCCATATAATTGCTATCGCAATAATAATCTCAGGCGGTGAAAGTTTCCGGAGCCCTGCGCTGTACTATGTACCATGGACGGTTGAGGTGTCCTCACTGAGAGACAGTTATCGTGCACCCTTCACCCCATTTTCCTCACTTTCCTTATTTTCGAGAATCTCTCTCAGCGTCTGCTAGCGAATTTCCTGATTGAAAAAAACCGACTGCTCGCGCTGCACAACCGTTCACCGGCCACCCATTATATATAGGCACTAGATCTCTATCGTCACGCGGTCGCAACGGTGAGGAACGCACAACACAAACATTTGAAGCGAACGTTATCGTACGAATTTGGGACCATTAAAGAGTCGTAGGTCATCGATGGAACCGAACAGCGGAGAAATGCGCTGGCTTTCATAAATGCGTCGCAGTACAGTATGGTTTTATCCCTGATGTTCTCGTGGGATCTTGAACGTGCTCAAACGCACGCGTCGTGCATGCAAAGTTAGTAGAACACTCGAAAACAACTGAGGAGCTTTACGTATGTAAGTGAAGGACGCTTCAAGCACCGAGCGATAACGCAAGAGATGTGCAAGTTGAAACGCGAAACAATGCCCTCGTCGGTCTACGACTAGCTAGCTTACTTGTGCTGAGCGCGCAGTGTTCCTGTATTGAAGGGCAACTCCGGGGATTTATTAGTGTCTACGTATCTCAATGAAATTTTCAATATATGTTCTCTTTGGTACAGTAATAATATACGCCAAGCCATGTGGTTGGAAGCCATTTAGATTTCCTGCAAATGGAATAAAAAATTTTTTAGCGGATTGCCACGCGGGGGTCACCGCGTTTTTGACGACGTTACCTACAACGCTGCCTACCCGAGCAGGTGCACCGCCGAAAGAAAAACGGGGATGCTTTAGAACTGGAATCGTCACTCTCAAGCTCAGAAACGCTAGCATAACTCAATGCGACGTCGGATGACCCCACCACTGCCTTTTTTCTGGCACCAATTCCATATGCCTGATGGTGAGAAGACTGCGACGTCATCGCATACGATGCGCGAAGTCTCTACTCGTTTCGGTTTGAAGACAGCTTTCATTCAGTTATTTAACATTATTGGAGAGTTTCTGAGCAAACTGAACTACCCTTGCTGCTACATGACTATGCTGCTACATGACCATTGGAATACAGCAATATCAGAATATGGTGGAAGAACTATAAGAGTTCCTCTTCAAAGCATGCTAGTCTAACCATTGCAAGGTTGTACATTATTTCATTTAGATGTGTATCTATTACCTGCACTGCTTCCCTGTTCGCCGGATTTCGAAAGACGATGTTCTTTCTTGGGATACTTGAACGCAGAAATTTTGGTCTGTCTTTCTGTTTGTCTGTCTATCACACGATTCAGCCACCTGGCCGAAGTTTAAGCACTTGCCTAACGCCCAACCATCTTGAACTGGTAGCTGCGTTCATACTTGTGAACACTAGCTGTCGATAAAAAAGCATATATTACGCATATCTGAGGCGCAACATCGATACGTAAGTATTAGGTCGTGTGTACTTTTACTCGAAAATACATAGATACGTAATTATAAAGACCCTAGTGTTTGTTAGGCTGCGCTAAAAATGCGGCGCTATGCACGAAAAAGGCCTCTGCCGACGATTTGGTGCTGCCACCTGGCAGTTCCCTGGCTGAAGATCCCTGCAGAAACCCTGGCTGCCACCAGGGATTCTGCACAAGCTCATGTTTGCCGACAGCGCTGCCAGATGGCGCCCATATCTCACGCAGCGTAGTTCAGCCGGCAGAAGAGCATCGTATTTCGACGACATTTGCAGCGAAGCCCGCAGATAAGCGGCCAATTTCTTTTTTAAACAGAGTTTCTGCCCTTCGCTCTCCCCGTGCAGCAAGAGCTTCGCCGAGAACGTGCTGCTGCCGCTGCTGTCCGAACACTCGGTGCGCGTCTTCTCCCCGTCGAGCAGCTTCGTGGAGCGCGAGCTGCTCTTCTGGGCCCAGCAGAACGTCTACTCGTACCTCTTCGAGTACCAGTACGGGACCAGCATCTTCGGCGACAAGAGGTGCGAAGCACCGCTTTCATGGAGTGGCATTCCGTGTTTAAGACGAAACCCTGGTATGGCTCATGCACTCAAAAAAAGAAAAGAAAAAATGCGGCGTCAGACGGCGCCGGTGTGAAAACGAACTGTACCAAAGGCGACATGACGTGTAGTTAAGCTCAGTTGATTAGGAGTGACCTGTCAGGTGAACTGATGTGAATTAACGCGAGTAACGTAATTAACGTGAATGGTATAAATTAAAGCGGATAACCGTGAATAATATATGTGTATTAAAAATGAAAAGAAGAGAAAAGTTGTACAATCGAACGTGAATAAGGTACGAATCAAAGTGAGTTAATATGAATCTAGTACGAATGCGGGTATTTGAGGTCAATTAACGTGGATTAAAAAAATTAAGGTAGCAGGAAGTGAAATAATGTGAAGTAATAAGAGATATTTAGGGCAATGATTAGGCAGGAATTTAGAGCTGATCGGGAAACGAGGACGCGACGGCGTAAGGTTTTCCTTGTGTATCCTTAGCGTTAGGAAAAGGTTAGGTCGACTATCACTAGCCCCAAGACAATTTTCTTACTATGGCAAGATGCAACCTTAGAAGGCAGACGCGGACCGCCCGGATGGGCGTTAACTCTGCCAGCCAATCATATAAATAAAGGCGACGTCATGCAACCTCTTCAATATAAAGCCATTGGTCATTTTGGAGTTGGTTCAATAAACATTTGAGCTCTCCCTGTTCCACTCCAACAAACAAATGAAAACACAAAGTTACGCACTTGTAATTTTGTCCCTGAGTTATATTGAAGTTATATCTTCGTTTTGGTTATACGGAATGTTCAAAGTGCGAACTATCTGCAGCCTTGCGGACGAACAGTGGCTGGCCGTTATGAGCGCGCGGGAGGGGTTTAACTGCGGGCAATTAGTTGTAGCTCCTCGCACGTAAAAATCCGCGAAGCTAATCACACAGGTGTCAACAGGCGTTTTCTCCATTCGTACAGGGCGTTCGTGTGGTTCAACGGCCAGTGCCCGCACAGCGCGGTGCTCTCCCTGAACCTGTTCCACACGGCGCTGCTGAGGAACGTGACTGGCAACAAGAGTTCGCACATCACGCTGGTCAGCTCGCCCTCGGTCAATAAGAATCTCGAGTCCAAGATGGAGTTCGAGACGATGTACGGGGAGCTCGAGCACCCCGCCGGTGAGCAGGCCCATACGGTTAACGAGAGACGGTTAACGAGAGCCCATTTACGCATCGAAAAATTTCGTTGTATCCAACAATTCGGTAAGGCGAGGTTTACGTTGCTGCCGTCTCTCTTCTTGCCACGCTCAGTCATCGTTCGATAAAGGCCGTCCAGTGTGATAAGCGACATGGGTTGTCAGATCACTGCTTATGTTGCAGCAGTTTGTGTGACCCGCCGTAGTATACCTTCGCGGTACGACGCTGCACTGCAGCGAATCATCTTCTAATTTTGACTGTCCCTGGTGTTCCGAGTGAATTCACAGTTTGCCACTAAGGCGGCCCTCATAATTGATTCGTGGTTCTGACAAGTAAAACCCCAGTATGTAAATTAAAAAAATGAATTAGTTGTGCGCTACCTTTCAACATTCCATGTAAAAACATTCTTAAATGGACTTGCAGAGTGAAGCAACTGGATACTTAACATGCCCTCAACGTACGTAGCGTTCGACCGTATGAATTGGCACCAGGTTATAGGCATTTATAACGTTTACTTTCAACATAACGAGGCGTGTGACGACTTAATTGCTATTGCACGCACTCTCTCTCTAGTACTCTCGCCTCGTCATACTCTAAGGGCCACTTTCCCTATGGCAACTGGTCGCGACTGTTTCACAGCCGACACTGTTGCGCCGAAGAGACTCATCAGTGTGGTCGTCGTAAGACCGCTGGCTTAATTAGCCCCGTCTTGCGTATCAGCGCGCATAATCCCATATAGACGCTTCTATATTGTAACAATGTCGCAGTTTTCAAAACGCCATACAGACCAAGAAAAACTGCAGTCACAGAGAGATACTTTTCCATGAAGCTCAAATTCATAAAACAAAGATTATTTTGCAATCTCAGTCAAGTCGATGCTCGACACATCAAGATCCGGCTTTACGTACGTCGACGTCTCGGCTTGAGATTGGTTTTCACTTTGATAAGGATATCTGATAAGCAATGGCGAGTGACAGCACATTATGACTGATTGTTGCGCACTGCTTGACTCACCTTGCCTAAATGCTGACCGGCGAAAGGAAGCAGCAGGTGTCGTGAGCTTAGCAGTGTAATTATTAAATCGGTACAGGAATAGTTATACTAAAGTCCAGGGTGTCTTACATTCAATCAATTAGTGTTCATAGCTGATATCCTAACTGATCAGTCTTCCAAGGAATGCCAGATCACCTGCCGCAGTCAAGTGCGACATATGCTCTCGTACCTTGGCTTTCACCCCTGGCTATCGTGCACCTCGGCTTACCTAAGCCTGGCTGTATCCGCAGGTAACCTGGGGTGGATGAGTGATTGATTGATTTGTGGGGTTTAACGTCCCAAAACCAGCTCTGATTATGAGAGACGCCGTAGTGGAGGTCTCCTGAAATTTTGACCACCTGGGGTTCTTTAACGTGCACTGACATCGCACAGCACACGGGCCTCAACATTTCGCCTCCATCGAAATGCAGCCGCCGCGGTCGGGATTCGATCCCGCGACCCGCGGATCTGCAGCCGAGTACCTTAGCCACACCTTTCTTTATTAACTTCGGTGTGGAAACTTGACCATGATGCCTATGCTTCCCTGCGCATGCAGTACCGATTGCAGTGCCAAATTCTCTTTTAATCTTGATGAAATGCTCATGAGTAACGCGACCACGCTTAGGCTGAGTCGCGATAGTGGCGCTGCACCGCGATCGCAACTAGGCCTGAGCGCGACTAAGCCTAAGGAAATGTGGCGCTGCGATCGTAGGGAGCTAGGGTGCCTCGTGGCGCGCGCTCCGTTGGCGCGCGCATCGCGGCACTCTATGGACGAGCATGCGCACCACGATCGCAGCGTCATATTTCCCACTCTATCGCAAAGGCTTCGTTTGCCGATATTCATCATTTTAAAAAGAAAACAGCCAGGCAGGCCGTAACAAAATGTGTTTACTCTCGACATCAGCGGCGTCTGACAGGCTTCGGTATTTCGCCACAGGATGCAATCGCGAATGCCGTTTGCTTGAGCGCAGCGCTTATTAAACTGCGTCTTAATTTAGCGTCTGTGTTTCTCATTAACGCGCTTTGCTTGCAAAAACAGTAAGTGAATGGTTCGCCTGCTGCAAGTCAGCGTCCCCTTTGAGCGCTGCCGTATCAGCTGCAAATTATTCTGTCGGTGTAATTCAGTGAAGCAAAGCCCTGCGTTTATTTTAAATAAAATAGGACGACTTTTCAGCCACTCTGCACTTACGCTCTGCAGCTTTTAGGTCCAGTTCCTTTGGAACTATCGTCACTGATATCGTAAACGAATGACATTACTTCTTCGTGTGTAGCACAACCACGGGTCGAATGACATTCGCTGCACCGAATGTCATTCGAATCGAATGACGTTAAAACGTCTAGTGTGACAGGGGTATTAGAGGCGCATGCGCGCGCCTCATTCTCCGCAGACCACGATGATCTGGGCCACGAGTTGGAGCTGTTCGCGATGCGCAACCTGATCCGGCGCGTGCTCTACTCGTTCTTCGTGTCCCTGGCGATGAGCTTCTACGCGGCCACGCACGTGTTCACGCCGATGGTCGAGTGGTGCGGCGGCTTCAAGCACCTGCAGCTCATGACCGGCATGTCGGGCTGCCTCTATTGGATGGGCCACTTCATCTTCGACGCCGGCGCGGCGCTCTTCAACAGCGCCATGCTGGTCTCCATCCTCTACGTCAGCAACATGGAGATCAACGTCACCTATCACTGTACGCCAATTTGCGTATGCGCCTTCCATACGTACACGTATGACCCGCGGAAAATGCTGCGCAACACGCAAATCTTGCGCCAGCGGTGGACCCAGACCATCAGTTGCGGTCCCCTTCACCCCGCTTTTCACGTGGACGCATGTCTTATATATTTTACCCGTCGTGCGTTTGCGGACGCTATGCTTTTGTCTGGACATGTCGTATTCGTGCGTTATAGGCGTATAGCTTTCAGCTTTCGTATTATTCGTGGGGAAAAAAAAGGGGGAGAGAGGGAGAGGGTGGGGTATCCTTTAGGAAACTTGTTTGGAAGTTAAACTGAGCAGGGAGGCAAACTAAAAAATAAAAATAAATCCAGCTATACTCGAGCGCAGGTAAAGAAAGAAGCGGCTTCTGCCTGTCAAAGGACCCCCCCCCCACCTCCAGCCAATGATGCCGCTCTGTCAGTGTGACAGACGTCACATTGACAGAGCGGTACCATTGGCTGGACGGGGGGTCCTTTAACAGGCAGAAGCCGCTTTTTTTCTTGACGTGTACTCGAGTATAGTTCTAGGCCGTCAAAACCGTCGAACAGCGAAATTGTCGGTCGCCCCTTCCAAGTGAAACATTTTGTATCACCGACAGCTTCGCTGTTGGACGGTTCTCATGGCGTTGAACTGGCTGAGATGGCATGAAACGTGTGTGCTGCCTCTTATCTACATGATACCCCCCCCCCCCCTCCCTTGCACGTCCAGATGAATTCCCTTTGTTTATTGCAATAATAATGTGTCTCCAGGGGAAGTCATCATCATCAGCATGTCTACGCCCAGGCCTAGGGGAAGTAGCAATTCCTTTTCCGGTATTTTTACTTCAAGTCCCACTAGGTTTATACCCTTATGTTAATCTTTAGAAAATGTTTAAATGAAGCGCCAACAACAAGTGCTCTGCCTTCCAGTCGTGTTACAATTGTCGGTAACGCATTGATATGCTTCCCGCAAGTTCACCTTCTGCGAGCGTAGGTACAAAGTCTTATGGCACTTCAGATCTTAAAGTCCCGGGTTCAAACACCGCCTCTCCTAGAAAATTTATTGGTTATTTTTTAAATTCTCATCTGTGTTACGCCTTCTACCAAGACGGCGCAGGGTGGACTAAGACAGCTACGTTGTCAAAAAATAATAATAATTGCTGGATGAATTCGGAATTTCTTCTCCTGGTTCCTTCTAACAGCATATTTGATCTCTAGAACGAAATTAAGCAGGTAATGGTGCTATAACGTTCTCGTTGTGGTGGAGGAGGGGGGTTAGATGCCGAGGACTTCGCCTATCCGCCGACAAGTTTGGGGGGTGAGAGGAGAAAGCACCGCTGCCCTGCCTTCACAGAGAACGGCACGGGCACAGGGGTTATGGAGGAGTCTCGATCGTCAAAGCGCCTTTCAAGCCTGTACACTCTGCCAGCCCTTTCAATGCGAGTTGGATTCACTGAAATGTATACAGTGCCCGCAACCCTTAAATCGTCAATGCCGCCAAAACTTTCAACCTGCATTGTGCACTTCATGACAAACTGAGAACGTTCTACACCAAACCGACGAAACTGTAGAACACCGTGGAAAATTCGGTACTTCAAATCAAAGTTTTTCGCCGCAATTTGTCCTGTAGCGCCATGCATGGCAACAGCAACGGGCGTCGACATGAGGTGCGTTATCCGTGTTCAACAGGTTGGCTTTCGCATCTTCGTCTCGGCAGTCGGCACGAGAACTCGCGCGGGTAACTGACCGCGGAAACCTGCTGATGCTTGCGCGTGATACGAGCTTGTACTCACGTTGCATAATTACCTACAAGACTCAAGGAAGCCTTAGTAAATAAAAATAAACAAGGCAGCCCATCTCAGCCTTGGCGAGAATTGTGCACCTGGTGGAACGTGGAAATATACGTCTCTGGTAAGTCTAAGAGTGCGAGAATATAAAAGCGTCTGTATCGAATTAAGATATTTCGTAGGCTAACGGAACGTCAGCACATCCCCCCTCCCCCTATAAAATTAGACCAAAACGAAGCAAGCGACTGTATAGTTCCACGCTAGACAAAACTGGAGGTAGAGGTCAAAATTCGCTCGTACTTACGTTAAGCTGGGGAACCTTCTGCTGATTTGTCTGCCACTACGGCTGCAGTGGCCATCCTGATTCTGTTCATGGCCAACGCGTTCTCCAGCCTACCGCTGGCCTACTTGTTCACCGGACTGTTCCGCGACACCACGTGGGCTTTCTCCTTTCTGGCACTCGGACTGTTCCTCGCAGGTTGGTGCGGTGGTTTGCCCTTGATGTACTAGCTGAAGGACATGCCAGCTCTCGATCGAGTAAGCTGCGAAATGCGGAAAAGACGTCATAAGTATGCGCGTTGCGTTGCAGCCAGTTTCGGTCTCCAGGCATATGTCACGCGTCGCAAGTGACGACACTTAGCAAGTAAAAGAAGTTGTCTGCAAGCTTGCACGAAAGTTGTAGCTGTATATCTTAGCTCACGTAGATATACGGCAAATCAGTTCTGCGGAAACCCGCAATGTACAGTAACCTCTATGAAAGGGAAAATTAGTCCTGAGTTAGAACCCCGGAGCAGGACGGGGTCTTACTTTATTACGTGTTTTCCAGAGCGCACGCACTGCGATACTATACACATGGTCAAGCACTGTGCCGCTTTGCGCAGGAATGGTGGGCTCGCTGGGCGTAGAGCTCCTCCAGGTGCTCACGAAGAACAACCCGTCGGCGGCCACTTCGACGACGCTGTTTCTCTGGGGCTTCGTGTGCCGCTGGTTCCCCACGTACGCCCTCGTGCGGGGCATCATCAAGGTCATCCTTCTGTCCAGGCTCAACGCCCTCTGCCTCACCGGAGGGGAACTGCTAGAGGACGCTTGCCGAGACACCCAATACTCGTCGGACATGCGGACATCCCGCTGCTGCGACGGTGAGTTCGGCACCCGCGCGCACATCTTGGGAACACCAGTGAAAATCGTCTAATAATCACTAAGCGTTACAAGGATTGTCGCTGAAAATGGCCGCATATTTGCTCACATTGCTGCCGCTGGTACGTAACACCTTCTCTTGTTCACCCCTTCCGCCCCTCACGCTCTTCCCACTCCTCCCATGACGGATGCAATAAATGTTTTGCTGAATTCAAATCATATTTCCCGCGTTCGCGCTGCCCTCGCACCATTTGTGGGGACCTCTTATCACTGTTGGCTTAAATCCGGCTACAGAGCCGCGGCTGCTGTCGGCTAGTTTTTAACGCGGAACGTCTCTTCGAAACCGTTTTGTGGCGCGTTGATTTTTCATATCCTAACGTAAAAACCAGTCCAGTGTGTAGTTCAATGAGCGCTGCGAATCGCGGTTATGAACATATATTTTGCCTCGAATATGCCTGAGATTTTCATTGCGCTGTACGACGGTATGACCCGCGCTACCAGTGCTAGTTGGTCGCTTGGTTTTGGTCAGCCGGTTCAGAACCGGCTTTAGCCGGGCGATTGATTCGAGTGGCAATTTTTTTTTCGCATTTAGGTAGTCCAGGAAAGACTATCATCTTTAAAAAAATGCGTGCCGTTCGTAACTTTGGAACGGAGACACCATACGGTGGTTCGAAGCGGACCTACGTAAGACGGCCTCCGTGGGTAATAGGGGGCACAGCGAAGGGAGAAAGCGTAGGGCGCCTCGATGCGAGCTGGCATGGGGGCACCCTAAGGAAGCGAGTCAGTCAGCAGACCCGGTGCGGAGAGTCCGTTATATCTACTGCTGTATTTTCTATTCTCAAACTGTCACCCGCCCAGCCACGGCTTGTGGCGAGTAAGTTCTGCAGAATCCCTTAGCGTGGAGTAAGAGCTATGAGAAAGAATAGCATCGATCCATTTGTAGCACATGATTACAAGAAAATCCACGTGGATCTCCCAGAAACGAAGGCTCAATAGTTGATAGAAAAATCCCTCCTTCTCCGGACATCAGACTCTGTCGTCGGTACACCCTCTGCCATTTGAGCTGACCGGAAGGCTAGCTACTGGCAGCGCGAGGGAGAACTCGAGATAAACGGACGTTGATTATGGCGAATTAGTCCTGGCGAATTATTCTTGTCCGGAGAGTTGCCATTTCCGGACCAGAACAAATTTTTCGTCATCTACGAAGCTTTCATTTCTGAGGAACCTTGGATTTCTTTGTAGCCTCCTCCTACAGACGGGTGGATGGCAATCTTTCTTTCAAGCACATGCGACTCATGTGCACTGAGACGCCCTACAAGAGACCAGAGACGTGGTCTGAGGTTATGAAGAACGCGTATTTCTGCAATCTGCTAGGCGCAGCGTCGCCGAAGTAGCAACAAAATCAAGTGAAAGGTAGACGAGAGTGGAAAGGTGAGGCCACTTACGCGAGATAATTCCTCCACGCTACCGTCCGCCGCGGTGGTGTAGTGGTTATGGTACTCGGCTGCCACGCAAAAAACGCGGGTTCAATCCCGGCCGCGGCGGTCGCATTTTCGATGAAGGCGAAAATGCCAGAGGCCCGTCTACTGCGCGTTGTGAGTGAACATTAAAAAACCCCAGATGTACAAAATATCCGGAGCCCTCCACTACGGCTTTTCTCTCCTTTCTCTCTCTTTCATTCCCATTCCCCTATCCCTACTGACCCTTACACGTGCTCCCGACATGGGCTGCAGAAAATCGCGTCCTTTACTTCACCGAACGACAATCATCATAATCATCATAACCATCTGTACACCACTCTATCGTATTCTAAAATCAACGCCATTACTTCCGTCGACATATATATCATTATGCTTGCCCGGGTTATACAAGTACCGTCTTTCTCTAAGCCGATTTAGTCAGAAAAGTACACACGCGGCAAACGCTATCTCCGACAGGTTTGCGAGTAAGGCTGTGTAATGGCGCAGGGTGTGGTGTGCTCAAATATGCTATAAATTCAAGAACGTTACGTGGGGCACTCTAACTTGTTTGCCCGAACAAAATCACTTTTTGTTGCAAACACCCCCGGAACTGCGTGAGTTGTTTCTGGGACCCTTGCACGTTAGTTTTACCGGACGTCGTCGCGCGCTACTGTTCTCGCAGCGCTCAAGGACAATAGCACGGCTCGGCTCCTTTATCCACTAGAGCCTTTCTATGAGACCGGCTTTTACGAGGCTGTGAGCATGGCTGTCGAGGGAATGCTCTACCTGGCCGCGCTGGCGCTTGTGGACTCGCCGTTGATGTACAGCCTGCGTTGGTGAGTACGGCGAACCAATAGGCGCTCAACACTGTCCGTAGTTTCGCTGGAACGCAACACTGTTAACCATAGAATCGCTGCGAGATTCAAACACCGGGACTAATACTGGTTACTTATCCATGGGCCTTCATTGGTGAATGACGGAATGACGTTGCTTATCGTTTGCTTATTAAACAGCTGTAGCACACTTAATGTCGACGAACGAAAGAAAACGAATAACTACACTGTGTGCTCAACTTGGGATGTGACCTCTTGCAAAATAACAAGCCTGCGTAGTTGCAAGCCGTCATGACGTTCGTTCAAGTGTCCTTGCAGTGGCAAATGAGGCTGCCAAGTGTCGACGAACAAATGCTGCTAATTCGGCAGTGCTGCTGTGCGTATAAGTTGGTGCGACTTACCGAGGTGACGACAAAGAACATGCACACATAGCACAGTGTCGTTCACTGCTATGTTATAACGCATTTATGCATTTTTTTCTTTGCTGTTACGCCTGCGAATGCGGCCCCTACTCTTCGAGGGGACGGTGGGCATTCCGAACTTCCCTCGTGCCGTCGACAATAAGTTAGGTGACCGCAGGATCATTCGATCGTTTCCAATCTTATATTCACTTTTACTTTCACACTTATGATTTCCACGTCTGCTTGAGCCAATTTGACCAGCGCAAAAAAATAAAAATAAAACTAGACGAAGGACAGGAACACGAAGAACGCAGATGTCTTTCGTCTCTGAAAACAAGGTGTCTTTTTCGTCTCGTCTTTCCCTCTCCGGTCGAATTGGCTCAGGATGACGAACAAGCTATAAATCGCGCCGGAGTTCCTCCAAGTTCTACGTCCCGTTTCTGTGTTGCTTTCGGTTACAGCCTAGCTAAGGGGAGCCTCTGAGATGAGTTAGGTCAGGAATTATCCATAGGACACTGCGCGTTGTTACGTAACGTAAAGTGGTTGGAAAGTAGAGGTCCAGGAAGACGCGTCGTGTCATGCACATCTTGGAAGTGGGCTCTGAACAAAATATGAACATCCGACGGTGACTTGCTCTATGTAGACTAAAACAGGGCGCGTTGGATCTGATGCAGCAGTTTTTTTTATCTTGCTTGTCCCTTGAGACGTACAAAATGCCCTGGACAGTACGGCTAAAGAGCAAGAGATAGCAAATAAACTTCGTTGGACAGCCTGTTCATGCCCTGTGTTGTGCGACCACCACATTCCAGGTACCCATGGACTTGAACTGATAGAATAGCCCTTCTTGATGCTTGAAACACTCGAAAAATAAAACTACAGATACAAGGTAGAGGATGAACACACGGCACTACCGCTGACTATTAACTACCACAGGTTAATATACAGAAACGGCCAGACCGCTTGTGACAATTACTCGAATGCTGGAGGTCGTTAACAACGTTCTTCCAAAGGCGACACTTCACAATTGCTGAGCATGACCGATAGTTGGCTGATACGCATCTACTTACATTTATTGGTATGTCAGCCGACCACCTCCCATGCTCGGCAATTGTAATGCCATTTTTGAAAGATCATCATCAACTGTCTCTAGCATTGCAAGTCATTCACATGTGTTATGCCCTTTTCTATATACATTAACCTGTGTTCTTTTGCAAAATAAACTATTTCCGAGTCAACGGTACAGTTTCGCGCGTTCGTTCTGCTCCTTGCGCCTTTCGTTTCTGCTTGTGTGCTGCTTCAAGCATCAAAGTGATCCAGCACCAACTCTCCCAAGGTTTCCAGCACAGCCCTGTTCACTCTCCGTAGCTGGTCCTCGGGTCTGCCTCTCACTGGTCTTCTTTTTGGTGACCCCATGGGCGTTGTCTGCACGCGAATTCTCGAAAGCTGCTTACATGCACGCAGGTACGTGGCCCGTCGCCTTTACGGCTCAGACGAGCCCGATGACGGCGCAGATCAGCAGCTGCGGGGTCCCCGGCTCGTGGCCGTCTCCATGGACCCCGAGGTGGAGCGAGAGGTGAACCTGGTGAACCAGGTCTGTCGCACGAGGGCGTTCAAGGACGTAGCCATGGCGGTGCGAAACATCCAGAAGACTGTCGGATGCGTCGAACAGGTGAGCAGCAACGGCCGTCGCCCAAAAGCACCTCTTACTTAAAGGCTGGACATTCGCCTTCCAGTAGTGACACTACATGTTCGCTTGCCTACTCAGGAAAGACATCGCATACGCAGCTACAGCACAAAAGCACAGAAAGTTCATCGATTTGGTAAGGATTCATAATGCAAAGAACAAGCATAGCAAAACAGGACACAAGGGAAGAGAAGTCCACAACACAACTTGTCTACTTCTCTTCAGAATTGTCCACTTCTCCTTCCCTTGTGTGCGTGTTTTGCACGCCTCTTCTTTGCTAAACTGTGATCCATGCACCAGACCGCCACGAACCGGTCCGACAAACTGTACAGGGCGGCGTCGACGAACGCGACCGATCACGGATCTTTGGTAACAGATCCTAGAAGAGCGGCCCCCTGCCCATGCGTCTGCCTACAATGTGTTGCGGGCGCACACTGCGCGGGAACGGTGAGACCATGACGGCCTCGCGCGTCCCATGTTGAGAGCGCACCGCCTCTCCCTTAAGGCCTCTCCCCGCAGGCGAGGAAGAGAGCCTGATGACATGGACAGTCTGCTGTGCCTCGACAACTTCGTCGTGGGTGCTGTAGACTCCCAGCTGCGTGAGCTCCCCCATGCTGGTTCCCGCGGGGACACCGGGCGCCTTTTTAATGCTCTTGCACATCAGGACTTCGATGTGCAGCGGTTTATTAAGAAGGCATCGTACAACCTTAGGAGGTTATCCTCCCCAAGCTGTCCGCGACTGTTGGGAACCATAAAGATGTGCCTCACCGTGTTTTTCATTTTGGTGCGATACGGGCGATCGTGCGCAAGTATTCGAAAATGTTCTCGTAAGGTGTATTTACGGCTGTATTGGCTTGTCCTAAGCCTACCGATTGCTGTGTGCTGTGATCATATATTGCGGCATGAATGTCAACTGTGCCTCTCAATAATATAAACTGAGCAATATTTCAATGTTTAGAAAACTAAGGCCTATGAAAAAGCATTACGTCTCACCACCTCGACCATTTCCAAGTGAACGCGTGGAGCAGTTAATTCTCTTGCATCACGAAAGTACTTTAATCCGGGCTCCACTGTGATATGACTAGCGCCACTTCCGTCACGGAAATGACGACACTAAATGTGCAGGCCTGTTTTTCCGGTTAGAAGTTTATTTAACGTGTGATGCTACGAATACTGAGGAAAAGTGACATATCCTGTGCCCATTTGACACAATACCACACAGATGTTCCTGTCCACCGGATTTCACTAACACGCGGGAACTGGCATAAGTGCAGAGAAAGCAAAAAGGAATTGTATTGTGTTTAGAACAAATGGCGAACGATTCAGAGTACATCGTACTCTGCTGTGGGAGAGCTCGGTAGATCTGAACCTGTGTTTAACAGACATTGCGAACGAATCAGATTGTCCTTAAGAAGCTCAGAGTGGGTAACACCCGCATGTGTCGCGTTGGCAGTTCGTCTGCGACCTAACCCACCACACAAATAGCAGCCAAAAGTTCCCAAATGGAGCCAACCTACATATCCTGGCCTCTTCCAGACATCAGTCTGCACACCCATTAGCAATGCGATAGTTATATGTGCTGATTTCATTAACATTTTGCGCCTAATCATCATAAGATTTGATTCTTACCAATGTAATTTAGTAGCGTTTTGCCCACTGCAGAGACCTTTTATGCGAGACTCCACAGCGTCGCAGGTGGAAAGGAAACTATTCTATCATAGTGTTGAGCACTACAGCCAGCTCCACACTAGAATGCTTCAATATACAGGGACCACGCACGGCACACTCAAGAGCTGCTGCGTGTTTAAAGCAAAGAGAAATAGAGAATTGTTCTCGCGATTCGGTGGCTCCTTATGACAAATTATTATGCTGTTTCCGTATGATGTACCAAGTGCTTGGGAGATGAAGCCGTCACAAGCCATTACCATTACCATTAACATTACCAGGTTAAATACACTGGAATCCCAAACCCAGAAATGGATGCTCCTTTCACGCAAGCAGAAGTCAAAGCGGCAATCGTCAGCATGAAACGGAACACAGCGCCAGGGGCGGATCAAATCACCAATGCCATGATTCGCAACATGAATGACGAACAACATGATGAACTTTATGACATGATGAACTTTATAAACAAACACTGGGTCAATGGAACGATACCACAGCAATGGAAACATGCTGTGATAACCATGATACCAAAACCAGGGAAGAAATTGGCTATAGAAAACCTCAGGCCCATCTCTCTTACATCGTGCCTAGGAAAGGTGTTTGAGAGATTAATAAACACTAGACTACAACGACATCTTGAAGAAAACAACTTGATGCCAAACACCATGTTTGGCTTCCGCCCAAATCTCTCGACACAAGACATCCTTCTACTTTTAAAAGAGGAAGTATTGACCAATGTTCCCAAAGCAGGAGAACAAATTGTCATGGCCATCGATTTAAAAGGAGCCTTTGACAACGTCAGTCATAAAGGCATACTAGATGGGCTGGCAGAGACGAACTGCGGTCAAAGGACGTACCGTTATATCCAAAGCTTTCTTAGTAAAAGAACTGCAGTAATCAAACTAGGAGAAGCGGAATCCTAAATCTTCCACCCTCCGAGCAAAGGCACGCCACAAGGAGCTGTGATCTCGCCAACACTTTTCAACATAGCCATGCTTGGCCTAGCCAAGAAACTCGAAGAAATTCCAGACATCGGACTCTTTGTATGCGGATGACATAACAATATGGACAACCAAGGGTAACCTGGCAGAAAAAGAAGAGAGGCTCCAACTAGCAGCTAAAGTAATAGAAGAGTACACAAGGGAAAAAGGACTTCAGTGCTCAGCAGAAAAATCAGAAGTTATTCGATTTTCCAAAAGTAAAAAACAAAGGACAGACCCGAGCCTTCGACTTGAGGTCAAACTAGATGGCAATATAATTCTAGAGAAAGCAACTGTTCGAATCCTAGGGATGTGGCTACAATCCAATCAGCGATGCCTCCATACACTAAGCATGATTAAGAGAACAGCTCAATAAATTGTTCGCATGATAGTCCGCGTTACGAACAATCGAACAGGAATGAAAGAGCAAGACGCGCTTCGTTTAGTAAAAAGCCTAGTCATCAGCAGACTAACATACTCACTACCGTATCACAACATTAGTAGAGATGAGAAAGAAAAGGCGGACCAAATAATAAGGATGGTGTATAAAGCAGCTCTGCGACTATCACAAAGTACTTCAACAGAGAAGCTATTAGCTCTTGGCCTCCACAGCACATTTGAAGAGCTGGCTGAAGCACAGCTTACTACCCAAGTCAACCGCCTGCTGCAAACACCAACCGGCAGAGCACTTCTCCAGAGGATCGGCCTCGGCGAACAAGTCCAAGCACATCGAAGAACCAGGGAACTGTCCTGCCTACTGAAAGACTGGTACAAGGTATCCCCGCTACCAAAAAACATGGATCCAACTCTGCATGCTGGAAGAAGAAAAGCAAGAGCAGCTTACATAGATAAAAAGACAAAATACATGAACACGGCGAGATTCACAGACGCCGCACCATATCAGTCAAACGCAAAGAACATGGTAGCAGTGGTTACAGACCGAAAAGGAAAGGTTACCAGCTGTGCCTCAATAGCCCAAGCCTCCATAACAGAAGCGGAGGAGGTAGCAATTGCACTGGCAATCAAGGAGGGCCGGGAGCGCAAAGCCCCACTCACAATAATCACGGACTCGAAGGCTGCGTGTAGGAACTACCAAAGGGGTCGAATAGGTACGAAGGCATACCAAATTCTAACCAAAGCTAATAAGGACATCCCAATCGAATACACCCAGACCATAATCTGGGCGCCAGGGCATGAGGGTATCACCGGGAACCTATTTGCGGACGAGGCGGCTCGAGGCTTCACAAATCACCGAGCCTCCACGGACACTGCGGACCCGACGCCCTTAGACCCTAATTGCGCAACAATTCTGCAGTATTACAGAGATAGCAGAAAAATGTATCCAGCACCACATAAGAATCTCACGGCAATGCAATCTACGGCGCTACGCAGACTCCAGACAAATACATACACGAACTTACACAGGCTACATACATTCTACCCCACAGCATACAGAGATATGTGCCCGTGGTGCGGGTCCACACCAACTCTGTTTCACATTACGTGGGAGTGCACACTACACAATGAAGAACACCACAATATGAAAAACACAGAGCAACAATGGGAGGCACTGCTGTCCAGCTCGGTCTTTGAGGATCAGCTCTGGCTGGTCCAAAGGGCCGAGATGATGGCATGGGCCAGCGGAGCCCTGGAATAGGGGCCCCGACCACTTGTGATGCCCCGCTTTCAGGGGCAACTATTTCTTTTCTATATTTTATAATAAAGTTTTGTTCTCTCTCTCTCCGTATGATGCACTCCAGGTATGACGCACTTGTAAGCCGCCTGTAACTTTTCGAAGTGCCACCAAGCTGCCAACTACTGTAGAGACATAATCAACTACTGAAGTTTTGTGCCACGATTGATTCCTACAAAAAAATTACAGCATATCCAAGGAGTGAATGAGGATGAGTGGGCGAAGCTCGGGAGGTTCATCGTAGATCGTGCCGAGTTCCGGATTAATTTAGTTGACGCGCACGCTACGAATCCTCGTGGTTCAACTATGCACAAGTGAAATCTCCCACCGGCACTTCATTGCAAGTCAAGATCCAGTGCATATATATATATATATATATATATATATATATATATATATATATATATATATATATATATATATATATATATATATATATGGGTTGCCGGGGAACGCTTCTCCAACGCGAGCAGTCGGTATTTCTCAATCAAGAAACTCGCTAGGAGACGCTACCTGCGCCAACGTTGTCTCTCGCGGGTGAGGGCGCGTTCTCCTTCGTTGCGAGCTGGTAGAGCGTTCATCTAAGAAAGAGCGCTTGATTGATTGATTGATTGATTGATTGATTGATTGATTGATTGATTGTGGTTCGCTTAGGAAAGGACGCTAATTTCTGCAGCCCATGTAGGGAGCACGGCTAAGCGTCCTTGGGGTGTAAGCGCGTTTCCATAGCCAACGCGCGCCTTTCGCTCTCTGTCTCTCTCTCACAAGACATCAGAGGCACGCGCCGGGAGGCACGCGCCGAGGGCGAGCGCGTGCCTCCCGGCACGCGGGTTACGCCTGACGACTGACGCCTGACGCGGGACAAGGTTAGACTAAGAGGAGCTTCGCCCCTAAAAGGAACCGACCATCTTTTAGGGGCGAAGCTCCTTAAAGCGGCACCCGTTCGTCCCTCGTCGTCGTAGTCGTAGTGCGTAACCAGCCTTACGCTTTGACCTCCACGGTGGTGCCGGTGGGAGATTTCTCCTGTGCGTTGTTGAACAATAAAAAAATTTCGCAGCGTGCGCGTTAACTAAAAGCCGAATTCTTCTGTCTCTCATTCCCCATTAGCAGCCATTGGCATGTTCCAGTAGGAAACGTTAGTAGAAGTAGAAGTGTTAAAAGCCGACCTCTGCTGTCTCTCATTCCCAGTAGCAGCCATTGTTTACCTCCAAGGTAGTGCCTGGTGAGATTTCTCCTGTGCGTGATTAAACAATAAAGATTTTGTTCAAAACGCCGTTGATTGATGAAATAAACCAACGAAAGACGCCAGATGTTTTCTAAAAGCAAAACGAAAAGACGCCAGATGTTTCTAAAGCAAAACGAAAAGACGCCAGCTGCTTAACGAAAGACGCCAGATGTTTCTAAAGCAAAACGAAAAGACGCCACCTGCTTAACGAAAGACGCCAGGTAAAGCAATGGTTTTCATCTGCAACCAGTGCAAGAACCACTTAGCTTACATTTCACCGACCACAAAGCGGTCATAATGAAAGGACAACGGAAACCAGCAATAAAAGTTTGATAAAACATTTATTCAATCGTTTCACGTCATTATTATCGGGCGAATTAACGGAAGAAATTTCACGGTTTAACCGATGATTACTTCCAGGAGCTTCGCCCAATCTCATCATCATTCACCTCGTGGATCTGCCGTCAATTTTTGCTGTAGCCGAACTTTACCACAGAGAGTGGTGGCCACGTGCAACATATTGTAAATTGCACAGGCAATGGCGCTCCCCTACTAGCACTTCCTCGGAATGTCCGAGAAGTTAAAATAAGGTTTGACGTTGGATACGAGAAACCGCATTTTTGCTTCTGTTGGTCGGCGCGGGCTTCATTTTTGACGCTTCATCTGAAGTTGCAGTGGCGCTACCCCTAGAGCCACATTCAGTGTCCAATGGAAATGGCATGTTGTCGGTCCTCGTTAGGAATCGGCTCCATTGGCTCCAACGGTGCCAGGCTTGCGATAAGTCTATGCAGTCCCGTAGCATTCGAAGAACTGCGCCTTGTGCTTCGGCAGATGAACTCCAGTGCCGCACCTTGGACCTGATGGGATACCTTTAATCTTTTACAAGACCTTCCTTGGTGCAATACATGTCCACCTTTTGTCAATGCTTAACGGGCTTCTTGCAGATGGTATTAGACCAGATTCGTTTCGTGAGAGCCGAGTCATACTCTTGCTAAAGAGTGGGGGAGAGCCGTCCGATCCGAAGGCATGGAGGCCTATTTCGTTACTCAACTGGGACTATAAGATACTGGCCGCTATTCTTGCACATCGCATAACAACTGTCCTGCCCGAAATAATCAGCGAAGTGCAAACATGCTGTATTCCAGGCCGCACAATTTTAGGGGCGAAGCTCCTCTTAGTCTAACCTTGTCACGCGTCAGGCGTCAGGCGTCAGTCGTCAGGTGTCAGGCGTAACCCACGTGCTGGGAGGCACGCGCTCGCCCTCGGCGTTCGCCTCGGCGCGTGCCTCTCTCTCTCTCTCTCTCTCCCGGCGCGTGCCTCCCGGCGCGTGCTTCTGCTGTCTTGTGAGAGAGAGAGATACAGAGAGAGAGCGAAAGGCGCGAGTTGGCTATGGAAACGCTCTTTCTTAGAGGAACGCTGTACCAGCTCGTAAAGAAGGAGAACGCGCTCTCACACGCGAGAGACAACGTGGCGCAGGCAGCGTCTCCTAGCGAGTTTCTTGATTGAGAAATACCGACTGCTCGCGTTGGAGAAGCGTTCACCGGCAACCCATATATATATATACATATATATAGGCACTGGATCTTGACTTGCAATGAAGTGCCGGTGGGAGATTTCACTTGTGCATAGTTGAACCATGAGGATTCGTAGCGTGCGCGTTAACTAAATTAATCCGGAACTCGGCACGATCTGCGATGAACCTCCCGAGCTTCGCCCACTCATCATCATTCACTCCGTGGATATGCTGTAATTTTTTTAAACAGTGTATAACCAAAAGTATTTCTAACCTGCTACAGTCCTGAGAAATTCCTTAGTTTCATTCGTTAGTTTGACAAGAGCAACAAAAGTCTGTTTTGCAACTCTTTAATGATGCACACACGTTCGATATTCGGTTTGCAATAAAGGTTTCGAAACGACCTCTCGTGTCTATCAGAGTCAACGCGAGTCTATCGCTCACGCAGACGCCTCCTCGTGAAGACTCCCGATGGCAGCATTGTTCTTCCACCAAACCCAACAACTCGTCAAAGCGGCTGGCGCCCTTCCGTCTCCACTTCACCTTCTTTCTGACGTGCCCGAGACCGTTAATCACCCGGATATGAATCTTCCACTACCCCCCCCCTCCCCCTTCTTCCTTTTAAATGCGAAGCATTTCTTAGCGAACTTCGGCGAGTTTGAGCGTATCTATCTATCTATCTATCTATCTATCTATCTATCTATCTATCTATCTATCTATCTATCTATCTATCTATCTATCTATCTATCTATCTATCTATCTATCTATCTATCTATCTAGCCGCCTACGATTTTGTGCTCTCCTGGCCGTTTGGCTAATCGGATGTTTACGAAAATTGGTATGCCACATCATGACTACATGACGAACATAAATGACACGTCACAACATGAAAATCATGATATGCGTGTCATGAGCGGCATTATTTACATGCCGCGGTCCTAGGGCTCTCCTGGCCGTTTCGCTAATGGGATGTATGCGAAAATTGGTATGGCACAACATGACTGCCTGACGAACATAAATGACAGGTCATAACATGAAAATCATGACATGCGTGTCATGAGCGGCATGATTTGCATGTCACAGTCTTGGTGCTCTCCTGGTCGTCTCGTTAATGGTGGATACAAAAATTGCTATACCACAATATGACTGCATGGCGAACATAAATGACAGGTCATAACATGAAAATTATGACATGCATGTCATGAATGACATGATTTACATGCGACGGTCTTGGCGCTCTCCTGGCCGTTTCGTTAATGGGATGTACACGAAAATTGGTATGGCACGACATGACTGCATGGCGAACATGGCTGACAAGTCACAACATGAAAATCATGATATGCATGTCATGGGCGACATGATTTACATGCCACGCGTTTCGTTAACGGGATGTATACGAAAATTGGCATGCCACAAGATGACTGCATCATGAACGTAAATGACAGGTCATAACATGAAAAATCATGACATGCATGTCATGAGCGACATGATTTACATGCCACGGTCTTTGTGCTCTCTTGGCCGTTTCGTTAGTGGGATGTGTAGGAAAATTGGTATGCAACGATATGACTGCATGACGAACATAAATGACAGGTCATAACATGAAAAGCATAACATGCATGTCATGGGCGCCGTGATTTACATGCCAGGAGCTTCGGTAATGGGATGTATACCAAAATTGCTATGGCACAACACGACAGCATGAAGAACGTAGATGACAGGTCATAACATTAGAATCTTGACACGCGTGTCATGACCGGCATGATTTACATGCCATGGTCCTGGCACTATACTGCCGTTTCGGTAATGGGATGTATGGGCTCCGTCTACTGATCAGAGGCGGCTACGTAGCTCTCGTCGGACGGCTCAGTCGCGCACGGTGGAAACCGAGGCGACAGCGACGCGCGCGTTTCTTCGCTGCTTTCAGGGCGTGCTGGGAACCACACGAACGCGAATTTTGCTTCTTCTCTCCACCAGGCAGTGCATTCTGGCGCTGATGTCGCACATGGAAAACTAGACTGCACGGAGCCTATACGAAAATTGGTTTGGCACAACATGACTGCATGGCGATCATAAATGACAGGTCATAACATGAAAATTTTGACATGCATGTCATTAGCGGCATGATCTACATGCCACTCGTTTCCTTATAGGGATGTATGCCATAATTGCTATGGCACAACACGACTGCATGACGAACGTAAATGACAAGTCATAACGTTAGAATCATGACATGCATGTATGAGCGGCATGGTTTACATGCCACAGTCATGGTGCTCTTGCGGCCGTTTCGTTAACTTCGTATGTACCAAACTCGGTATAGCGAGAACACAATGCAAATCCATTTAGTTTCTTTATGCGTGCTTCGCGTTTCCTTGATTCCCACTGCACGAGGGATCTCCCAATTTTTTAGGGGCGAAGCTCCTCTTAGTCTAACCTTGTCACGCGTCAGTCGTCAGGCGTCAGGCGTAACCCGCGTGCTGGGAGGCACGCGCTCGCCCTCGGCGTTCGCCTCGGCGCGTGCCTCTCTCTCTCTCCCGGCGCGTGCCCCTGCTGTCTTGTGAGAGAGAGAGAGAGAGAGACAGAGAGAGAGAGAGAGAAAGGCGCGCGTTGGCTATGGAAACACACTTTCTTAGAGGAACGCTGTACCAGCTCGCAAAGAAGGAGAACGCGCTCTCACCCGAGAGAGACAACGTTGGCGCAGGCAGCGTCTCCTAGCGAGTTTCTTGATTGAGAAATATCGACTGCTCGCGTCGGAGAAGCGTTCACCGGCAACCCATATATATATATATATATATATATATATATAGGCACTGGATCTTCACTTGCAATGAAGTGCCGGTGGGAGATTTCACTCGTGCGTAGTTGAACCATGAGGATTCGTAGCGTGCGCGTTAACTAAATTAATCCGGAACTCGGCATGATCTACGATGACCATCCCGAGCTTCGCCCACTCATCATCATTCACTCCGTGGATATGCTGCCATTTTTTTCTTTTCATTTCTGTCTAATACGCGTACACTGCGGACATCTGCGTGGCCACGTCATCCATTTCCTTTTACTTCCTTTGCCGTACATGCTTTCCCCCTTTTCCCTCCCTTTCTCCGGAGCTCGGAGGTGTTCAGGCATTTGATATTTCTGTATGTTTCACGTTTGCAAATAAAGAATTGAATTGAATTGAATTGAATTGAATTGAAAGCGTGGAGGCGAAAATGCCAGAGGCCCGTGTACTGCGCGTCGTCAGTGCACGTTAAAGGACCCCAGGCGGTCTAAATTTCCGGAGCCCTCCACATACGGCCTTTCTCTCCTCTCTATCTCTTACACTCCATTTCCTCCTACCCCACGGACGCTCAGCTGTGCTCCCTACATGGGCTGCAGAAATTAGCGTCCTTTCCTAACCGAACCACAATCAATCATCAATCAACGCACTAGTAGAGAAAGTGCTCATAACCCTGACGAAGACAAGTCCACTTTGCGAAGCGTTGACTGTAGAGCGATTCTGCGTTTTCTTTCCTCTTGTTTTTTTCTTCTTGTCGCGTTCAACGGTCTGTTCAATCTACCACCATGGAGTGCCTGTTTTCGTGGCAAACTATACGGGCTGCGATGTCCGATTTAGAACCCTTCTAACCATCCCATCACTTGTGACGGCAGGTGGCCATGGTGGACGGCGTGAGCATCCTCCTGAACCGTGGCGAGTGCTTTGGCCTCGTTGGCGTCAACAACTCCGGCAAAAGCTCGCTCCTGGAGGTTCTCGTCGGCCTCCTGGTGCCTACCGGAGGTGGTGCGTACACGGCCGCCCTGTCACTCGGCGGTGATCTTCGCGCTTGGCAGCAGGGAATCGGCTACGCGCCGGACGGCATCTTCGAGGAGTTCGTGCTGCCGCTCACCGTGGGCGAGTTCCTGGACATAATGGCCCGCCTGCGTGGCGTCACCTGGAGGCGTCAGGCGCTGCTCAGCGCCTTGGCGCTCACCGGAAGACTTCGGGAGGACCAGATGATCAACAAGTGCAGGTGACCGCGGTTTGTTTCAAGTCGGACAAGTCGGAATTGTAGGCGAGAAGTGTCGCCGCCTCTAGGTGCCTCGCGTCACGTGGAACGGATGATTAGCGATGGCACACTGTCTGTCCTCGCCACGTGCTTACTGTGTTAGCTCACCATCGGCTGTGACGCTACCAAACCAGAAAATCTCTGATAGGTGGCTGCACCACATGTGGTAAATGGGGTGAAGATCGTGTCCGCTGGCCGAGATCATGAACCAAAGTAAAAGCTTCTAGTTTAGGGACGCTGAGGGTAAGCGCGAGGTCACCGGTTCGACCCTCGAGGTCTCTGCGGCAGCATTTCGATGGGGAGCGAAATGCAAAGACGCTCGTGTGTTTAGATTTATTGCGCACGTCGGCTGTGAAGGGCGGACCCAATGATCTCACACTATGAAGCAACACAGAGGGTATATAGGAGCACGCTAGAACCTTGTCGATCTTGACGTTTACACGAAGCATTGCGGCGGCAGCAATTCCAGATTTTCACTTGCACGAGTTTCTATAACTGCTATATCGCAAATTAAATATACCCCTGACGGTTTACGTTTGGTGTCACGTGTCCATGTTTTTCCTCCGATCTGGTCCTTTCGTTCTTCTTGCGGAGAGATTTGGGTATGGTTAAAGGATCTATAGGTCAGCATGCTTGCGAAGAGATGTGACTGCATAGTGACAATTGCTTTCGATAGATGGATTGCCAGCTCAGTGGTTTAAAAAAAGTAATAATGTCGGTGAACCGCATGGCTTCCAACAGTGCAGCCGCGAATCAAGTAGGTTAACTTACTTGCTGCACTACAAAGAGCCCGCCTCGAAATATTTCGCGCAGCCACGGCGAGCTGAAGATGCTGCTGATCGCGGCAGCTGCCATCGGCGTCCCTCCCGTGCTGCTAGTGGACGAGCCGTACTCGGACGTGGAGCCGCTCTATCGCAACGAGATCATCCGTATGCTGCAGCTCCTGAAGGGCAGCCAGGCCACGTCCATCGTCATGACCTCGCACCGGTAAGTTTTCGCCGACTGCTGCTATTCAAGGAAGACTGGCGGGGTGGTCACTGACAATGTAAGAAGTACTGAAAAATTAAAATGGGCCGAACCAACGCGGGTTGTTGTTTATCTATACCCCGGAGCATCAGAGGACTGAGATTGAATGGCACTGTTAAAGCAGTGCATAAGCCTATATTAGCAGACACTTGCCGACATTTAGCGAACATATATAGCAACGCTAGCTAGCCAGACGTTTGCCATTTGTAAGCCAACACCATCCAACGTTAGTCCCGGTTTAGCCATTGTCAACCAGCACAAGCTAACATTAATCACTTAGCTAATTATGTCGCGCTGTAGCAAACATTATCCAGTACTAGGTCAACGTTCTCGACTATCACAAATATTAGCCAATATTTGGCAGCATTGGCCAGTGCAGGCATTAAGCGAGTAAACACGGTAGGCCATTCGCAGAGTCACGGGACGGGGTTACGTTGAGGCATGCTCTCGCACTTATGATGCCAAAGAGAATTCGCGATGTTGAAAACACAGAAGTTCAGGTGTACGACTCTTCGGCCTGATCCAGAAGACATCTACGCAAGGGTAGTTATCGCAGAATTGACATCGATTAGCTTAATAAAAGGACTAGAGTGACAGAGTGGTATTTCGAATGCACATGTCCGTGAGCGAGTTCCGTCGACGCTCGCAGAAGTACGTCTTTAAGGCTCATCGGCAAAGATGTGTTAAGTGTAGCCCATATATCAGATATGTGTGCATACACGCAGCATGTCCCACTGCGAGGTCCTCTGCGACCGGGTGGCCGTCATGGAGGCCGGCAAGATCGAGGCGCTGGGCGACGCGATCCAGATGAACCAGAAGTACGGTCGCAGCTACATGGTGACGCTGCGCTTGCCTCAGGAGAAACGCTTCGACTACTACTTCCAGCGGTGCCTCATCGACCTGATGCAGGACGAGTTTCACCAGTGCACCTTCTGCCACAACTACAAGGTGCGTACAAGCTTATCTCAGGTAAACGCACCAGTGTGTTAGGTCCATTCTTGGCCAATCCTCTGCAGATCCAGCGTCCCCCTCTTATAGAGAAACCTTAACTGGTGAATAAGAGTAGATGGGCTGAAATATATTCGCCGTAAAGTGAAGCGGTATGCATGCGACAGATACGCGCAGTTGGGAACATTGGCAGGCACAGTTGTGGAGTTGTTGAAGCCAGGAACTCGAAGTGTAGTGCCGAACGTCAGAACGGCGTCGCTCACGAAGGTGTCACTACGAAGAGATGTACAGATGCCAAGCACAAATAAAAGCAGGAGTGAGTTCTTTCTATGAGGGCAGGCATTCAGAAGCCACGAGCGATGCTTTCAGCTGGCCATGAAAACTTCCGACGATTCCATTGGAGATAGGGAGGTAAGAGGTAGTCGTGGTGTGGTTGGCACCTAGAAGCCAAGAAAGATTGGCGAACAACGCCGAGTCGAGCTGACGACCTCGGTCGGTCGTAACGGTGCAACGGACACGGTAGCGGCTAACCCTACAGAGCGATGAGTGCTCCGCAGTTATATTCTGAAGAGGCATGGCTTCGGGCCATCCGGTGAACCTGTCAATGCAGGTCGGCAAGTAGCGGTGGTTCCCGCGTTAAGGAAAGGGACCGACTATGTTGACGTGTGCGTGGCTGAAACGACCGTCCGAAGGCGTGAATGTGCCAAGAGGGTTCGCAGTGTGGCGATGCACTTTAGACTGTTCGGACTTGAGGCACGCTCGTGACCAGCAACGAACATCTAAGTTTATGCACGGCCACACACAACTACAAGGGATAAGTCGCTGTGTGGCGCGAATGCAAGCATGAGAGGGCATCAAAGACTGTTCGGCGAAAAGGGAGAAGCACGTATATAGGGGCGAAGACGCCCTGTGGAAGTACCGCAAAGGAAGGGCACGTCGCAGCTAGGCACCACTGCAGCTTCCAACAGAAAAGATGTGCCGCGTTTGCGTAGCAGCAGGAGCTCCTCTGCGCGGCAGCCATGGCCTTAAAGTCGATGCTCGATCGACCGTGCCCTGTTATATGGATGGCGGCGCGAGAAAGCGCGTCGGCAAAGGCGTTGAATTTTCCGCTGGCGTGACGGATTACTGTTAGTGTTTCGCACTGTACGGCGTTCGATCTAAGATGTCACGTAGCGTTCATGGAGAGACAGGTTGTGCCCATTTTCCGTGAACGGTACGTGAACGGCAATTAACCGGCCTTGACGACCCTATCGGGAAAGCAGCTGGCTTAAGACTGTACTGATCAGTCACATGACTTTGTAATCTTGCAAAGCAACGGCCTAGCTATAGACGACCGCACAAAGCAATCACCTGGCATGATCGCCGTGCCCAGCAATAATCTGGCTAGAAGGTCGCATTGAGCAATCGCCTTGATAGATAACCGCATCGAGCAGGGTTTGCAGCGCGCATAGAAAACCTTGAAAACCCTTGAACTATTATAGAAGTCCTAGAAATTCCTTGAATTTATGTGCGTGGCTAGGCTTAGTGAATATTTCTGGGCGTTTCTCTTTTGCTCAAACCTGTAGAGTGTGGTCAAAAGTCTTAAGCAGCGGGAATGCTAGAGATGAAAGGTATTTAGCGTTAATCGCCAAATCTCGCTTCAGAACATGAACTCTCTACCATGCCACCGAGAATTGTCCATGATAGGCTATAAAGCAGGTGGCATTCTTAAAGTTGAAATTACGAAGCTGCCGACATCATTTTAACTCAGAAGCTGGTCTAGCTCGAGTACAAAGTATGTTGCACGCAGAAAACCTCGCGTCGCCTAGCAACCAGCCCCCACAGCTGGTGCATCACCTTGCGTAACCTCGACATAGCCGCGCATGCGTAGTAGTAACAGCAAGAACTCGGAAGTGATGGCGAGAAGGAGAGAAAGGAGAATGGGAGAGGCTAGAGCATGACATAGTCTTTTACAGTACAGTGTAGTAAGGAGTGGAAAAGAAAAGCGCGAGTAAGGAGGAGGGTGGAGGGTAGAGCATGGCATAGTCGTTTACAGTACAGTGTAGTAAGAGCATGGCATAGTCTGTTACAGTGTAGTAAGGAGTGAGAAAGGAAAGTGAGAGTAAGGAGGAGGGGAGAGGCTAGAGCATGACATAGCCTTTTACAGTACAGTGTAGTAAGGAGTGGGAAAGGAAAGTGAGAGTAAGGAGGAGGGTGGAGGGTAGAGCATGGCATAGTCGTTTACAGTACAGTGTAGTAAGAGCATGGCATAGGTCTTTACAGTACAGTGCCGTAAGGAGTGGGAAAGGAAAGTGAAAGTAAGGGGGAGGGTGGAGGGTAGAGCATGGCATAGTCTTTTACAGTACAGTGCAGTAAGGAGTGGGAAAGTGCGAGCAATGGGAGGGTTGAATGGCATAGTCTTTTACAGTACAGTGTAGTAAGGAGTGGGAAGAAGAAGAAGAAGAATGCATTTAATGAGAGGAAAGGAGGAGATGTCGGCCTGGAGAGTGAGTCTCTGGCCTGCTACTCCTCACAGGGGTAAGGGGAAAAGGGATAAATAGAGATAGAGGGAGGTATGAGAGGTGAGGAGTGGGAAAAGAAAGTACGAGTAAGGAGGATGATAGAGGGTATAGCATGGCATAGTCTTTTACATTACAGTACGGTGTACTAAGGAGTGGGAAAGGAAAGTGAGAATAAGGAGGGGTGTAGAGGGTAGAGCATGGCGTATAGTCTTGTGAAGCATAGTGTAGCGAGGAGTGGGAAAGAGAAGAGAGATTGACGAGGAGGGAAAGGAAAAGAGAGGGTGGGCATAACGTAGTCTTGTACAGCATGGTGTAGCAAGGAGTGCGAAAGGGAGAGTGTGCAGAAGGGAAAGAAGGGTGGGAACGCGACCAGCTACGCTGTTGTCTCCTCACCACTGTGCTGCCGTTATGATTTTTAAGATTCGAGGGACCGGTACCAAGTGCACTTGGAGGAGAAGCAATAGTTGGAGGCGCAATGTAAGGTGTTCAAGAGATAAATCGCCGACTTGATGGCATATGTGGAAAATCACGCTGAAAAAGGCAGAGGAGAGGCAGCGAACGACATCGGATAGATTGTGAAGTCAGTCTTCAAGAAACTGCAAAAAGGAAAGGTGCCGGAGGTTCAAGTAATTGACTGCGCTACTGCAAGAAAACTTCAAGCGCTTTGTTGAAATACTTGTGTGTGCGTTAAGGCACTGTGTGCATTTTGCTTTAAATTTCAAGTGTTTGAAATCAGTGTATGCCTATCTGCTTTCTTTTTTCAATAAGATTAACGATGTCGTTGTTGAAGTTCTAAGTTATTGTCTATTCCAACTACCATGAGGTCCTTGAAAGTACCATGTAAGGGCCTTGAAAGTCCTTGAATGACCTTGATTTGTCCCCCTTTCAAAATTGCTACGAACACTGTCGGAAACCGCCTCCCTGAAGACCTTATCCAGCAGCGAATTCGCAGTACTGAGCAAACTGTACTGAGCAAGCTGTACGATGTTGGAACTTGTTACCGGAAGACTACGGTTCTATATCTGATAATCACAATTTTTATTCCCGATTGTGTTTAATAATGTACAGTTATCCTAGTTATTTGTTTGAGATTTATGTTACCTTTGAACACGCTAACCTATTGTCTTTTGACCTTGTTTACCTTGATGTTAACCTTGTTTCATACATTTTTGTTGCTTGTCACTGTATAACATGTAGTACATGATACCAAAGATGTCTCCCCTGCGATAACGCCTTCGAGGCGACGCACGTATCCTGTAAATAAATAAATAAATAAAACCTTACAGAGTATATATTACCTTGTTACAAATGACGTCGTACTGTGAAAACCCCCTGACTAAATCACATCGCATCCCCGTCTCCAACTTGAATCCTCCTCTTCGCGCCCCGCCACCGTGGTCTAGTGGCTATGGTACTCGGCTGCAGATCCGAGGGTCGCGAGATCGGCTGCACTTCGATGGAGGCGAAATGTTAAGGCCCGTGTACTGTGCGATGCGAGTGCGCGTTAAAGAACCCCAGGTCGTCAAAATTTCCAGAGCCCTCCACTATGGCGTCCCTCATAATCACGGCTGGTTTTGGGACGTAATACCCCAACAATCAATCAATCAATCAATCAATCAATCAATCAATCAATCAATCAATCAATCAATCAATCCTCTGCACAGGGCATGATGAGCTTCACCGTGGGGAAGACGTACACCAGCTGGAGCGAGCTGTTCACCAAGATGGTGGCCATCAAGAACGACCAGGGCCTGCCCGAGTTCTCGCTGTGCGACATCACGCTCGAGCACATCTTCGTGGGCCTCGCTCGGCGACAGATCCTCATCACGGGCGTTCGGCCGCACAACTTCCTCAGCGGCGTGCCCTCGCGACTCGACACGGGCGCGAAGCGTCAATAAAGCGCTGACACTCGAAAAAGGAAAAGAAAAAAGAAAGTGGTGAACGCGTTGTTCTCTTCGGCAATGATGCGCGGCGCCATGAGGCAAAAGCAAGAACGTGAAGTTAAAGGCGAAGTATTGTCTGACCATCAGTGAGGTCAGTGCCTCGTTATGGTGGGCGCTGCTGCAGAAATATATATATATATATATATATATATATATATATATATATATATATATATATATATATTATTTCTGCAGCAGCGCCCACCATAACGAGGCACTGACCTCACTGATGGTCAGTGCCTCGTTATGGTGGGCGCTGCTATTTCGGCACCAGCGCACACCATTACGCAGTGCAGGCCTCGCAGCAAGTGGTACAGGCTGTGCTGGCGGCTGTACTCCTGGTCGCTCCGTTTCTTTCGTATATAAACATCTCGCTTGACTGTTAGCGCTTTCCCACTTACCATACCGTCGGCCGTGTATCCAGGGGCCCCGAAAGTACCTCACATCGATGACAAAAATGGTTCCTTTACTCGTCTCTTAGAAAGGTGCTCCGCGAGGCCATGGAGTCGGCAAGCGATCCTCAGAAGCAAGTCGGCTCGGTGAGACGAGTTAATTGAACGGGTTTATGCAGTTAACAGACACGCTCTGCGTTGCCCCGCTTTCTGCTAGCGGAGGACGCTTGGAGCAGCGAAGTTGGCATTTGCATTAGCGACGAAGCTAACGTAAGTGCCAACGCCGACTGCTTCGCATGATGCCGGTTCCCACAATGCATAGGATCGGCAGGATTTTTTTATTGGGCCAAGCACACAAAAGAGATATTTACATTACATGGACACCCGCTCACGCCCTTTTGGAGGACAGCAACAACGGGGCGGTACATGACGCGGCTCGAGGGCTTACAGACCGAGCAGCGATCTCAAGTGCCGCCCCAGCAGCCTCCGTAAGGGACGACGCTGCAGATGAGTGGGAGTGGCAAGACAGAATGACCAGATACAACGACATCACAAAACATTATAGGTTACAGAGGGGCATATTCCCGCCACCTCACCCAAAATTGACAAAAAGCAGTCTGTCGAATGGCGTCGTTTACAAACTAGGACGTATGTGAATCCTGCGCTCTCGCACATCATATATCCAGATATATACGGAACGGACAAATGCAAGCTGTGCGAATCCAGAGCAACTCTGGAGCATATATTATGGGAGTGTCGAGGGATTATTGACAATCACGAGGACGCGGCCTCTAGTGACTGCCTTCGCGCACGCTGGGAAGCCGCGCTGCTCAGCCCCGCCCTCTGTGATGCGAGAAATTCGACATGAAATGAAGCCTCTTTTGCTAAAACGACGATGACGAAGAAGAATAAGCGGAAAGCGACGAATATAAAGATGAGAAAGACAACAATGAAAAAGATGATGCAGTAAAATAAGTCAATAGAAAAGGCAAAAGCAAAAAAAAAAAGCGCCAGGCCTGTGCGGAACCGCAGGACAGTTACAGCGTAAGCTGGAGGAGCGACCTTCTTAGAGGCCATTTTAAACGCTTGAGGAAACTAGTGCAAGTTGAGGTGATAGGTATCCCCTGCGCCATAACTCTCGTCATTTGGCCAGGTAGGGAAGTACCCACTACGTAGTAATTACTGCGGTATTGTCACGTGCAAATCTGTATAACTGCGCATCTTAGAGAGTCTCTTGGCGTCGTTTTCCCGAGAACTAACCGAACTCTCGGCCCGACGTCGACGGCGAGCTGCGGTTTGGGCTTCTCTCTGCACAGCTGTCTGTTGTGCTCGACGTTGCCTTGCTGCAGCCGCGCGCGTAGCTCTGCGATTCGCTTCTTCAGCAGCGATCCGCACCTTACGAAGAGGCGCCTTCAGGTATATCGGAGAGCCAAGTCAGGTTGCTGGCGCGGCTGCGTGCGTGGCCTGCTGCGTGATGCATGGCACGATACAACAAAACTGCTTCAAAGGGCAGCGCTTCGTAATAATGATGATGGAAATGTTGAAGAAGATTGTTTCATAATGACGACGTTGATGATGCCTCTGTAATGGGTCCAGAGCTACAAACCATGCCGCCCTGTGTTGCTGTCAAATGATTCCTCGAACTCGTTATGCAATCCACTTTCCATGACGTGTAGTGGCGTATTACATTCTGCCACGTAACGTTACACTTGTTAATGCGATTCGTCGGCAGACGTTACACCTGTTTAGGTCTTTTAGCGAAGTTTTCATTTCCATGTAATAAAGAAGAAAAAAAAACAGGCGTGGCTCAATGGTAGAATGCTCGACTGCCACGCAGACGATGTGGGTTCGAATTCACGCAGAGGACGTGATTTGAATCCTCCTCGGTCCTGGTTATCTTTTTTTTCTAAAATTTGCCGCGATAGCGGTTACGGACACCGGCGGCTGCGGCGGCGGCGGCGGACAACTACGGCGCAAAAACGGCCCTTGTTGTGATCTCATAACAGCTTACGCTGTAAAAAATAAGGGGAGGAGGAGAAGGAACGGAATAATTAAACCGAAAAAAAAAGGATGAGAAAGTGCGCAGCAATATTTAGCTTACGCTTTGACTGCGCTGTGTCTTCGGTGCAGGTCTGGGAGTTTTCCAGGAGAAATGCCACATTTACAGAATCCAAAGGAGTACTTGTTATGCAAGCTGTGCACATGGAAATGAAGACAAGATACTTCCACGGCAAGACTAAGTGTTATCTAGAAATCCGCCCTCCCTTTCTTACAGGCTGATTGACATAGGGATAACACATGTACTCCCTCCCTTACCGATACGATACGCTTCAAGAGTTGGTTCCTTCGACCATGCATGCTCTGGCTGCACCCGTCCAACGCGGGCTCCAACCTTCCCGCCAAGGCCAAATGGGATGACCCAATGCACAGTGCATACTTTACACATCAATTACAGGCGTTCCGGAGGGCCCGCGACTGAGAATCGCCGTCTCCCGGTTCCGTCATCGCCAGAGCTACCAACTGGATTGGAGAGCCTTCGGCTACAATCAATTTCCTCAGTATACGTTTCATTACAAAAACTTCCTTGTCAGTCACTGCAAACCGGCACGAACCCCACCCCATATTTCGTGCACGAAATTTCACCCTGAAAGAGAAATTAGGAAAGAATGTAACGCGGTGCGATGGCATCACTGAAATCACACACATGCTGGCGGGCTGTCCCGCGACTCTCGCCGACCCCTACGAAAAATGGCTTGATTGGCAGAAGATGATACCAGGCTATTCATGTCAAGATCAAGTACGGGCTGTCTAGAAGGTCCACGATGGCGCCATAAGGGTCGGCCAGGCGGTTCGGTCGTGGACACGGCCCACCCCAGTCTGAAAAGACCGGGCTTCAAGACTCTTGTTAATAAAGTTTTGTGAATGAATGAATGAATGAATGAATGAATGAATGAATGAATGAATGAATGAATGTCACTGCCCGAGGCAAACGGATACTACACCCATTCAGTGTAGAGGGTAAGCGTCATGGTTTAGGAAACTAGCGAACTAGCGAGCAAGTGATCGAGCGCGCACTCGACGCCATGGGTTCCCCAAACCCTCGCGACGAGCTCATCAACCGGCTGGTGGATCGGCGGCCGGCCTGCGCCTCGCACAACATGTACCGCTCGGGCGACTACGACTTCGTCATCCTGCTCGCCTTCCTGGGCGCGGTGGTCGTGGTGTTCGTGCTGTTCTTCCAGTACGACTTCGGCCAGAGGCTTCGACAACGCGTGAGGACGACAAGGCCGATGACATCCCACACACACGCCGGCATCGCCGGCACCACACCGTCCGACAGTCAGGTGGCCAAGCCCGGAGCGCTGAGGGAGGTGCCTGCCTTGTCTGAGCCACCGGCATTCGAAGGCCTGACGCCCGAGGGGCGAGCGGGTGAGTACGCGGGGGACACTTCCACGTGGTATCTGTCGATTTTGCCTGTAAACTATGACCAGGCGTCCTTGGCTATCACTTAAAAGAGACGTAGAGTAGAACGCCATATATGGCATCATTGCGCGAAGACATTCTTACACATTCGATTTTGAGTCTCACTTTGAGTTGTTCACTTTTCCATTATATGAACGTACCTTTATCAGCTTTATACCTCATTTACCCGCGTTAATCCGCCTTAAAGGGGCCGTGGAAAGAATATGGAGACGCCCGGTTATAATTTTCACTGCTTCAATACGCATTCGACAAGACGATTCCGAAATATTTCGGCGAAATATCCAGTGCACATTTAATAACGCCCGTTTGAATCCCCAGCGTTCTTGCGCTCCAGAAACGACTATGCGACAGACACTACCGGCCGGCATGGTACTATTCCGTGACATTGCAGTAAGATATTATTTTTAAGTTCAAAGGTATGGTGAACTCGCGTTTGCTTTATATAAAAGAATCGATTTACTTGAAAGCTAGAAAGAACGAAAACACTCAGAAACCGTGCGGTGCCGCCATTCTGAAGCGAAGCTGCAGCACTGTTTGTTTTCCCGTGGCCTCCGAGGGCGCGCCATTCTAGAAGGTCTGGTGGCTACTAACATGACGTCAGCTGCAGAGTGGAGGGGAAAGCGCGCAGTGACACCGAAAACGCGTTTTGATCGCTCTAAATCAGCCCACACGATGCAATGGAACAATGCATAGCGTTGATTGGAGGGTCAGGATCCCAGGATACGCATTGAGTACAAAATGTTCAGAAAACGTCTCACGACCCCTTTAAAGAAACACCGTCTAGTGTTGAGTCCAACTTATCTTTCGAGTTCAGTTATTTCAACCTTGATATTGTCAACCTTACTCATTAATCAATACCATGAGTCTCTAATAACCAATTATTTAACTTCGTTTGTAATTCTGTTACGCACGGCTGGCATCCTTTGGTTCGCTTCCGGCCTTTCTTGGGTCACGCCATAATTTAGAACCAGCTTTTGTAGTAGTCCAGCAGACGCCACCGTCTTTCAAGGACACTTTCCACTGACACACATAAGATTGTCTCTTATGGGTGTCGTCTTAACAGCAATTAGAAAGTAAGATCTGGAGCCCTTCAAAGCGCGTCTCAGGAAGAGAGAGCCTTCCGCAGAGGGTGTCCGTCAGAGGAAGCGCCGCCGTGCTGGTAACTGCAGCACACACATTCGTCTCAGCAGCCTATGGTATTGCGCCATGGACTACGATGAAGGTCGCGGGTTCAGACTCGGCCGCTGTGGTCCCATTCTTTCGGAATGAAATGCAAGAAAGTTTCTGTGTTAAATTTAGCTGCCATTTCAAAAAAAATCTTCTAGGTGATCGTAATTAATTCATTTGCACGAGAAGCACCTGAATCACTAAGTCAGAATTTGATTGCTTTAAGGTTGCAGTAATTGTGCAACTAAGTTATCACATCTGCTAAACACGTCCTAGCAGAACATATGTTGTGGGGATTGGTGGTCACACGCGTTTCTGTTTCTCTTTCAAAGTAACCAGCGCTAATTTTCTTTTTTTAACACGGACGCAAAACGCAAGAAGGGACAGGTGATGTAAGACGGCGCCTGTCCTGTCTTGTCTTATTTTTTGTGTCCACGTTAAAAAATATGAACTAGCGCTGGTTACTTTCAAAAAGAACAAACAGGCTCTACTTAAACACTGCTATTCCTTACAAAAATGCCACATATGACGATATCAGCAATTGGGCACATCTGACTATATATGGCACGTGTCCGCATGCGGCTGTATCTGCCCAATTGTGATGGAGGCCTATATGGAAATAGATGACCTACACGAGGAATGCCATGTATGACTCTGACACCTAACGGGCAAATACGGCCAGATACGGACACGCGCCATATATAGCCAGATATGCGTATCAGGCCATATCTATGTATACCTGGCGTATTTTCCGCTGCTTTACACACGAAACATCCCCATTCACCCAGCAATGCTTTTAGGAAATGAACCGCTTTTTAACATAGACAGGGTTTTAGATTTTCTTTACACAATGAAACTACAGGTCATCCGCCCTAACAATGCGTAACACCGCCTCTCGAGAGAGGCCGCTGTTGCGTTTGCATTGGGAAAAAGCACATGCTTCCAGGCCCTTAATCGCAAGGTCTTGTTGAGGCAGTAGTGCCTGGTACTGATTTATATTTTAGTGTACGCTTTTATGGTACATCTTATATATATTTCACTTTTCTGCCATTTTCATTATTTTAATATTTATATGTATTTTAGGCACCTATAGTGCACATGATTTTAGGCCCATATACAGCCACCTATCGTAAACCGCTGTCACTCATCTCAGCATAGAACTGTATTTGTAAACCTTGTACTGGCGCTCCTTGGCCACAATTGGCTCTTGCGCCATAAAGCATCAAACATCATCATACCTGGCTATATATGGAAAGCGTCTGCCCCGCCACGGTGGTCTAGTAGCTATGGTACTCGGCTGCTGATCCGACGGTCGCGGGATCGAATCCCGGCCGCGGCTGCTGCATTTCGATGGAAGCGAGATGTTGAGGCCCGTGTGCTGTACGATGTCAGTGCACGTAAAGAACCCCAGGTGGTCAAAATTTTCGGAGCCCTCCACCACGGCGTCTCTCATAATCAAAGCTGGTTTTGGGACGTTAAACCCCACAAATATATCAAATCAATCAATATGGAAGGCGTCTGTATCAGGCCCTATTGGATCAATGCGTGTCACAATCAGACAAGGCATTCTTCGTGTGGGTCCTTTATTTCCATATAGGCCTCCATCACAATTGGGCCAATTCGACCACGTACGGACACGTGCCATATATAGCCAGATATGCCCAGTTCCTGATATCGCCATATATGGCATTTTGTAAGGGATGTAGCGTATCTCAAGTAGTCGTAGATGAGTCTGCACCTCATGCGTCCTCGACTTGCTCAGCCCCTGAACAACCAATCACACTCACGGGGGAAGAGGAGCCGCTGACGATGATGGCACCGGTGACGACCGAACGAACACTGGACAGCTGTGACGGGCCGGGCTGTCGAGAGATGACCGAGGAGCTACACGCCGGCCTGGACGACAGCGTGAGCCCGTGCAGCGACTTCTACCAGCACGTGTGCGGCAAGTGGGTCAGGAACCACACGCCCGAACTCGGTGAGTACGTAGAGTGACCCATAACGTTAACCTGTAGGTCACACTGTAGTAGCTCGCCGAATCGCCTCCCTTGGTGTTTCATCCACTGCACAGTGGCTTGAGACAGCTCATTCCGTTCTTACGGAGTCAAATTCACACTAACTCAGGCGAAATTTGACGAGTACCAAGCTTCTATATCGAGACGCAGGAAGGCATATATTTAAATGTTAAATCCTGGTTGTTCGACACTTGCGACAATTCTCGGCCATATTTTTTATATGGGAAGCAGCTTATGGCGGGGGCTTTGTCCGTCCCTCCCTCCGCCGTGTGGTTGTGGTGTCCACACCCACAATGCGCATGCGCATCCTCCCCCTCCTCCCTTTGTGTCATCTCCTCTCCTCTCGGCATTCCTCCTCTCCTCTCCAAACGGTGCGCGTTGACTATGGAAGCGCTCTTTCTTCGATGAACGCTTTACCAGCTCGCACGGAACAAGAACGCGCCATCACCCGCGAGAGACGAAGCGTCTGCTAGCGTCAAACCGATGTAAACGCGACACCTAGTCATACCGATGCAAACGCGGTGTGCACCCCCCGTGCTGCTTCGCATCGCCTCATGGTCGCATTTAGCGGGAGATGGTGTAATTGTTTTCTCTCTTTTTACAGGGGAGGCGCTCGTTTCCGAGCGCACCTTGCACCGTCGCCGGCTCGAGGCTCAGCTGCTGGTCGAGCTGCGCTCTGGCACCGACGACGGCTCGATGAGATGGCCGCTGCGCCTGTGGCGTGAATGCAGCACCGCCACGGGAGAACCGCACTCGCACGACTGTGCTGCGTACCGTGTTTGCCATGCACGGGCTGGCAGGCTTTCCTTTCGGCGCAGCTGACCGCTACAGGGACCTCTCCACCACGGCCGCCAAGTACGTTTAAGAAATGGGGCGAGGCCATTGAAGCCTGAGGCGTTAATCGCCAGAGGCATTAAGCTGGTTGAGACAACGGCGCTTGAGATGAGGAATAGACACGAGTGCGGTACCGGTGAAAGGAGCGGGCAACATGAGGATTTAAGCAGAGTCGTCACGGGTCCGTAAAGGTAGCATTAGATTAGAAAAAGAAAAATAGAGGCTTGCATGAGACAAGAAAGAAAAAAAAAGCCAGGCCAGCGCAGAAGATGCAGCATAGTGGCAGCGCAAACTAGATTTTGCTGCGTACCCCCTCACTCTTCTCTTTCAGCCTTATTCTATTTCGGATTCTTCTCCCCCCCACCCCCCTTGCTCTTTCTGTGCCATTGCATGCTTTTTCTGCTGCCCCTTCGTCGTCTTCGTACTCATCAGCGCCCTCTCTTCTCCATCTTCACTTGTTCGCCATCTACTTCCTCTTTTCAGTGTAGCCATCGTGTTATTTCTCTTCTTCCTCTTCAACTTCGTCGTCATGTACTCTATCTCCTTTTTTCCCGTTCTCCCTAAAGTCCCTAGATATATTTTTTTTTCAAAGCGAAAAGTCTACGGATTTCAGCCTGCCCTAACGATATTGCTTCCTGTTCCTTTTTAAATTCTTGCTTTAACGCTACAGGGAAATTCGGCAGCCGTGCCAGCGACGTAGTACTGAACCAACAAACGGGAAATAAGGAGTAGGGTAACCATGAGTAAGATACACGTAAGTTGACAGGAAGCCAATCACGGCTATATGCAGGAAGAGCCATGAAAACTGAGAGATCTAGGATATAGGAATGCCAACTCACCCACTGGGAAGTACACCGTACCGTCGTGGTCGGCACGTAGCTATTTTACTCGGCAAGACCCGCGTGAGTTGAAGTACACCGTACCGTCGTGGGCGGCACGTAGCTATTTTACTCGGCAAGGCCCGCGTGAGTTATTCGGCGAGCACAGTAACGCCGTGAGATTATGAGAGCGAGTCCTGCCGACTAGAATAGATACATGGTACAACGACTGTACGGTAATACCGTACTACTCGGACGCCGAAAGGGAACCACTAAATCTTTGTAGCGGTTACGACCGAGCATACGCTCGACACGAGCGATTTACTGTGTCATGGATTCGCACAAAAGACCTCCCCAAGCCCCCTAGCAGCCCCCAGGTGGATCACCCCCCCCCAACCCCACCCCGCGTTTTGGCCGCATGATGGGTTAACAACCCCCTCCCCCCTCCCAAAAAAAAAAAGAAAAATCAAAATCTGAATAAATCCCTTGGCTGGGCTGTCCCTAATTCCGGCATCCTTCCTGTAATTTCGTTTCTTAATCCAGACTTAGTTATTTCTTTTTTATTTCGGTTGGCGAGTATTCTACAACGCAATAACGTACCATCGCGCCAAATAAGCCGCCCTTACAAGTTAGCCTCCTCTCCCCCCAAATTATAACGGCAAATGTATAATCGGTGCATAACGCGCACCAACGTCAAAGACTACGCCTTAAACTCACCTCACCGACTCTACCAAACCAGGGTTCTGTCGCATTCGGCAATCCCCGCCCTCGTCAGCATCGACATCGTCAAGATGGCCGCCGAAGACTATCCGGCAGCGACAAGTCACAGCCGCGGCAGGAAGAGTAGCAGGAAAGGCGTAGTGGACGCTCGACTACCTCGACGCTGGGTTATCCGCTTGGGGCCGCCACAGCCGCTCTTCCGGGACTTCGTCAGCATGCGGGACGTGCACGACGAGTGGTTCGTGGAGTCCGTGCAGAGCGTCTCCGGTCGGCGAGACATGCCAGAACTGGTCGAGGTGAGGACTCTACACTGCTTCACACGCACGACGATCCCCATTAAAATAGAAGCATACGCGGAAAACTTCATTTGATTTGATTGATTTATGGGGTTTTACGTCTTAAAACTACGATATGATTATGGGAGTTGCCGTAGTGGAGGGCTCTGGAAATTTGGGCCACCTGGGGTTCTTTAACGTTCACGACATCACACAGTTCATGGGCCTCAACAATACTGCCGCCGTGGCCGAGATTCGATGCCGCGACCTTCGGATCGGCAACCAAGTTCAATAGCCACTAGACCACCGTGGCGAGGCTATACGCGAAGCTTAGCGTCTGAATAACTTGAGTATATTTAGTGCGGTGTTCATCGCCTCCTGTAGGATGTTCGCGTTACGTTTTGTTGGTCATCGTCAGCCCTGCATTTAGCAGATTCTTCCAGGAAGAAAGCATCCGTTTTGGCCCTGTATGTACTTTCCAACATTCTTCCATTTCAAGCGCTTACTCCACTCTACTTCTCTGAAACCGGTACAGCCCTACCACTAAACAGCAAGCTACAGTTCTCGGGAGTACACGGTGCGCCAACGAGATGAAGTGACCACTTATTTCGAACGGTGGCTCTGATATACAGCTCTTGAGACGAATGTTGAGTGGACGAAACATTCTACAGTAAGGTATGATCGAACTTGATACCGGGTACACTACTTCATTCGCTTATCAAAGGAGGGGAAGGAGAAAGGGGGAGGAGCTCCATGCCCTGACCCGACCCCTCCCTTAATTTTCCAAGATATAGTCCCTGGATGAAGACCTGTTTCTTCACTCCCCGTATTCATCTTTAGACATCAAACTTCCTTGGGAGTTTCATCTTTACATTAAACCATAGGCGCGCACGTGTGCCACTGTACGTTTCCTACAAAGAAAAAAAATGAATGAAATGGACAAGTATAAGCCCGACATGCCTCTATTTAATTTATTTTGGCCTATGTGCGAAAACCAGATAGCAGGATAAACAGAACGACGTAACAACCTCCAGCACCAGTTTCATCCTTGTTTTGCAAGGTACAGTTCGGCCACGTAAAAAGCAGTGATGATGATTTCTGGGGTTTAACGTCCCAAAACTAGGATCTGATTATTGTAGATGCCGTAGCGGAGGGCTCCGGCAATTTCGACCACCTGGGGTTCTTTAACGTGCACTGGCATCGCACAGTAGATGGGCCTCAGCATTTCGCCTCCATCGAAATGCAGCTGCCGCGGCCGGGATTCGATCCCGCGACCTTCGCCACTTAGTACCATAGCCGCTAGATGCCATAGCCACTAGACCACCGTGGCAAGGCACTAGTTGAAGCCTTGCTGTGTACCTAAGGCACAACTCAACACATGCAAAGTGTAATTCAGACATCTACAGCACGCCATCTAGAGAAGCTAGGTTGAACTACATTGCAACGTCATCTATTTTTACAGATCGAGCAGGCACTCGTCGATCTGGCGGGACAGCGTGCGGGCGTAGACGACTACGTGCCAATGCCGGTAGCACGTTTGCAACACTCGCGCCTGTGGAACTGGACGAGGTTTCTGAGCACCGCGCTCCACGGCGTGACGAGCATCGGACCCCTCACCACGGTTCTGATCAAGGGCGGATCTTTCCAGAGTCGCTTCAAGGAGATCGTCGGCAAGTTCGGCTCGGCTAACCTGCACAACTACCTCGCACTTAGGTCAGTATGCTTGTATACTAGTTCTCGCCGGGAGTACAAAATAATCCGGACCGCATTTGCGCATTAAGCGGTTACCGTAGGCGTGCACGTGATCGGCAGGATTGACAACACCACCTGGCGGCGCAGGGATCATAGACACACGTCAGTGCGAGGGGAAGAGCTATGTCGCACACGGCTCAACCGAACGTATAGCGGCAAATGCGTTATTTCACCAGTCAGTTTCGGTTTTTCGGGCGAAATTCGCCTAATTTAATCGAACTGTAGGAGTTAGCACTGTCGCCATTTTGGAAATATTACAGCGGACATGGATTCCCTGTATGAATAATGTCCATTTTTAATTAGGTTTGAGCATCCAGCTGTATTTGTTTAAAAGTTAATTAGTCGATTTTTGTTAAAAACTGTTGAAACTTTCACTCCTGCACATTTTACAGTACGTGCCAGCATGAACAAAGCACTTCCGCAAAAAGTGCGCAGATATTTGTTCTTCTGCATTCATAAGATTTTTGGACGCATTTCCTGAAACACCCGGTACATATAAGACGTGGTAGATACATGTGGACAACACATCCAACCACACATTGAAACTGTTCAAAAGAATGTTTCATTAGATCATACAGCTTTACAAACGTCATAAGTAAATTCATTGCGCAACGCGCGAACATTCTAGTTCGGGCAAATAATTTCCTGCTGTTCTTCATGCGAGAACGTTAACTTATATTGCGGGATTTGACGGGAGTGAAAAAGGAGGTATGAACACGAAACAAGCCCGTAGGTGATCCCGAATTAATTTGGACGGCGTGGAGTGATTTAATGTTATCTTTCTTTTGCTTGATTTGTTAGAAATTACTTTTATTGTACTGCTTCGAAATGTGTATATGCCCCCCCCCCCCCCCTTATGTAATGCCTTCGGGCCTTTAAGGTGAAATAAATGAAATGAAATGAGATAGTGAGCATACTGCGGTCAAAGTTACGCATGCAACTTGCTCGCTTCGTCAGAGAATCGAGGTTTGCACCACACGCGACAAATCGTGCTAGGCCGTTGCGACACACGACAAATGCACCACACGCGACAAATGGCACACAGGTCGTTGCCTGTAAAGCGTGCTCTGTTCTTAACTTTGTTGCTATGCGGTGAAGTACAGACAAAAGGACAGCTCTGGCGAGGAGCGGCACGCTTCGATTTTAAGGAGCGTAAGAGAGGTTCGCTAAGCTATTAATAGGTGAATAACAAAGAGTTTTAACAATAGCATGTTAATTATGTCGTTATTCATTTATTATAAGCTACATAGCTTATGTCAACAACGTCATATCAATAATTTTAAGGGACTGTGACTATTAGACTACCTGTAACCTGTAAAGCGTGCTCTGCCTTGCACTTTCTCACTGTAAGGTGAAGTTAGGCTACAGGGGCAGCTGTAGCTAGAAGAAATGGGATTCGACTTTAATGGGCGTGGAGGAGGTGCAAGGACAGAGTAGTAAATTAACTAGTCAACCAATCGATGATTTATTTATTTATTTGCTTATTTATTTATTTATTATAAGCTGCTTGCCTTATTCTAATGCCATGTATATGCGATGAGCCTGCATTACTTTTCTGCCCTTCCAGCAAAAGCTCCTATCGAAATTAATAATAATAATAATAATAATAATAATAATTTAAGAGATTTTACGTCCAAAAACTGCGATATGATTATGAAGCTCGCTGCCGCCGAGGACTCCAGAATTTCGACCTCCTGGGGTTCGCGTACAGCGCGAGTCCTTTCTTTCGTCTGTCCATACGTTCCTCGCCTGTTCCACCAGAATGTTTACAGGAGCCTCCACGACTGATAGCCTTCTGCTCTTATGATTAAAGGGCCCCTAAACCACCCCCGACATCTTTTGAACATTTAAAGTTAACACGCGCATTAAATTGAGAATGGCGCAACGATGAACAATGTCAAATGCGGCAGGGCTACGCGCCGCGGCCGCGCCACAAACTCGAAAAACATTCCCGTGCGCCTCGCCGACAATTTCCGGCATGCCAAAGTTAGCCGCGACGATATTGTGGTTTTTCGTGACGACAGAAGAGCCCAAACACCGCTTATTGGTCAAAGGAGAACTTCGACTTCCGGTTAGTCTGCAAGAAAATGCACGCGCTCCCTGCCTGTCTGTTTTCCTCGTCGTGTGTCGTTCGCGTGGTGTTCGCGTGTGCACGCTTGTGAATTCGTAACTGCGCTACGCTACGCAAGTGCAAGTGAGGTACAGCCGACTAGAAACTGCAGCAACTGTCAGAACAGGACGGATAGCCCTAGCACAGAGCGTTGGCGCAACACGAACAGAACAAATTTGCGCGAACGCGAGAGCCCGGCGGAGGCGCGTCAACCGGAAGTGGACTGCGCGTCATCGGCGATGTATGTCACGTGACATTCGGAGGAGCTTTCGGCGAGGAGGTGGTACCGGCAAGCAGCCGGTGCGGCTCAGGAGAGGGCGAAACAAGCAAGCGCCGCGTTTTAATAATCAAACGCGTGTAACTCCGCTATTTCGGCACCGTTTAGAAAAATTCTTGCGGCTACGTGTTCGTTGCGGACACCGGAACAAAAGCAACACCACAACTAAAGCTTGACCTCTGGGTGGTTTAGGGGCCCTTTAAAGCACAAGGCTTCTGGGCCAGCGGCACAGAGCTCAAATCAGGGCGCGTTTATTTATATGAATTTATTTACGTGTTGCACATGTCACCAAACCCGTACTGTGAGGTACGGGAAGCGATCGCCGGAAATAATTCCAAGAACCAATATCTTGGTTCCCGAAAAAGATCCCATGAAAGATTGGACAATAAGATTATTGGTCCCCATCAGCACACTAGCAACACGCCAGCAGTGGCTCAAAGACCGAGTCAGAGCCAAGGGTTATCAAACAAATCAAATATATTTTAATCAAACAGGCAGTTACAGAAAACGTACACAAAACGGCTCTTCACAATAAAAACACAGGTGGGTTACAACGTTACACGAAACCAACACGAACAAGCTCATGTACTGCAACAAAGAACAAAACACGAAAGAGTCCTATTCACCAAGTCACTCGGGCGTCTTCTCTACTCGAAGCTTGCAGGTGGGCTTGTCAGCTGGCTCGTGGAACAGCGTCTGAGTCACGCACGACTTCTTGCTTCTTCTTCTACTTGCTACTCTTCTACTATCTCTCCTCTCGCGGCCCGTGTGCGACTGTTTATATAGCCTTGGGAAGCCGTGCTAGAAAGTTCGGCGTGGCCCACGTGACTCAAGCACACACAAAATTGGGAAACTTCTCGCCCATTCTAGGTCCTTCTTCGTTGGGGCGGCGCCTCTTTCTCTCTTTCACTGCGCGAGGAGCGTCGGTGTGTACTCTCCGCCTCCTCTCTCTCCTTATGTCTGTCCCGCGCGCGCGCTCGCCGCGATAGGAAAGCTTCCACAAAATTCTCCCCTTTTGGAGACGCGGCGTGACCTTGGGCGCCTCCTCCGTGCGCGCCGCTTTCTTGATGTTGTTTTGGGCTTTCCCTCCAGCTCGACACCGGGTTTCTCGTCGAAATAGGCACTATTTTGTGACAGCATACAATTATGTTGGGACGAGGAAGTTTGGGATAAGTAGCTGCTTTTCAGTGTTTAAAAAAGACCGCATCATCCCACGCAAGCACAGGGTACCACGGCGACGGCCAAAACCAAAACATGGCACAGATGCTCGGCCACAAGTAATGCCAATTGAACACATCGGTGAGTATATACTCTATTTTGGTAGTTTCGTGCAGTCCTGTGGAAGCTACAGACCTCTTCGGCCAATCGGGGAGGGTGAACACATGGCAAACGTGTTCTGCCGCGCTATGTCATGTGCCAATGGTGGGCGCTGCGCCGGCAGCTGCAGCCTTGGAATGAGGACTAGGTGACGATGAAGTGGGGCTCTTATTGGCAGAAGCGGTTCGCAGACGCGTGTCCGAACAACGGCATTTCGTCTCACTTCGGAAGAATTCTTCCCTCGATGGCCTCGTAGCTTTGGCTCTGCTGCACGGAACTAGTGAAACAACCCGTAATAACTGGGGAAGGTATTTGAACTACTAACCAAAGTTTGTATTTACAAGACGGACCCCACCACAACTCCCGCGTGGGTTGTGGGTCCTGTACACAGTACCACAGTGTGCAAAAATAACCCCTCACTATATGTACCACAACAATGATTTCGATTGATTGATTGATTGATTGATTGATTGATTGATTGATTGATTGATTGATTGATTGATCGATCGCTTGGCGACACACTGAACTTGACACAGTGAAGACATGCTTAGCTGTGCTTGTGTTGGGGCTAGTTAGATCATCACCTGTACTTCTCTGCAGAGCTGCTAAGTAAACAGAGGAGGAAAAATAACCAACACAGACGAAGTATATACGCTTGGTATTGCGTGCACTGATGTCCCACTGCGCGTTTCACTTGCAGGACAAATCACTTTTGTAAAGAGGTCCGCTTACTTGAGGCCTCTAAGCTTTGCTTTGACGCAAATGATCGCGGCGCAGGATGTACGTGCGGTACTCTCCGTTCCTGGACTGGAAACGGTACCGGCCACTGGTCGACGTGGCCACCGCGCGTTTCCCGGGCTGGGAGGACATCGACCCGCCGGAGCACGCATCTGAGCTCCGCTGCCTGCGATTTCTGTACCGCCTGGTGGCCGAGCCGTTCGCGTACATGCTCTGGAACGCCAACATAAGGTGATGACAAGGGGGAACGTTGATCCCTTCGATTCCCTTTCTTTTTTTTCACTTTTATTTTAGATGTGGAGCAGCTTATGGTCGGAGCTATGTCCCTCCCTCCCTCTCTTCATCCATCCGCCGTGCGGCGTCCACACCCGCACTGCGCATGCGCATCCTCCTCCCTCCCCGTGTCTCATCTCCTCTCAGCATTCCTTCTCTCCTCTCCGAACGGCGCGTTGACTATGGAAACGCTCTTTCTTCGGTGAACGCTTTACCAGCTGGCAAGGAACGAGAACGTGCCCTCGCCCGCGAGAGACAACGCTGACGCAGGCAGCGTCTGCTGGCGTCAAACCGATGCAAACGCTACACCTAGTCAAACCGATGCAAACGCGGTGAGCACCCCCCCCCCCCCCCCTCTCCCGTGCTGCTTCGCATCGCCTCATGGTCCCCTTTAGCGGGAGATTGTGCTTTTTTCTCGCTTTTATTTTTCATTTGTTTTAAAACGCCAGGCTCACGATCGAACGTGTCCGGCAAATAATAAATGAAAATACATGTTCCATATTCGCAAAGCTGTTAACGGGGTCTAACAAAAATCTTCAAGTTATAAGCATTTCCCTATCGCTAAACGCAGTACGCGCTGACTGTGGTCATTTCAATTATCTTGTACCACCAATGTGTCCCGTGGTACGTTATTATTAGTACTTGATGAATTGCTTCTCGAGATAAAACCTGCAACAAGTTTCAGCAAAACAAGTTACAACGTAAGAAAGACCACTTGTCCATAACTAAGCTTGACGTTACATTCATCACGCATTTCTTGTGTGTTTCTGTTAACTGAAGCGTAAGATGTCTATCGTACAAATTTTCATGCAAGCAGATTGGGAGAGCGCGACTTCATTGAGGTCTGCTTTTATATATGTCGTAAGCGATTTATATATCCTACGCAAACCTCCCAAAAACAAGCTCGTGGTATACGTCAACAAATAGCATATTAAAGGCAGTCGTTCGTAGGGGCACATTTAAGCGCGCGATTGCCTTTAGGGGCACATTTATATTGTGAAGCAGGTGTACCTGTTGTTATATCAGATGGCTATAGACCAGAATATTTATACCTTCATGTGGGCAGCCATCTTTTGTCGTGGGCTATTGGCCAGGAGGAATGAACGGTCGCAACAGTGTCCGGCCAGCCTTTGTTATGTGCTTGCAGCCAGTGTACGTGCAACATCGGCTGTTGCGTAACCAAGCCCTGTACCGGCCGTGCGGGAACGTGGCAACATGGAGTCACGATGTTGCCTGCTTGCCACGAACGTGGTTTGGCAAGTAGAAAAAAAAAACGATCTATAAAAGCTGTGACCACCACATGACCGGGGAAGTATAGTATTCACCACTTTTGTAATGCAGGAGTCTGCAGCGCCTGGAAAGCGAGCTCGGCGCCCTTACACACCACGTGGTCGACGAAGCTGTCAGCTTCGTCAGGGAGCTGAACGTGACGCGAAAGCTGACGGAGCGCTTCGGAGAAGTCGTGTCCGAGCTCAAGCACCAGGTGTGTGTGTGTGTCAGCATTCTCGAACTTTCCTCGGAGAACATCTGATCACCGAGGATTCAAAGCAGCGCATTCTTATCACCGTAGTGTCTGTAATAGGAGTGAAAGCTCTTCAGGACGATCGCGCTGATGAAAGTCAGTAGACACCGCTGTTAGAAAGAGGCGCAGTGAGTTTGAATTGGGACAGCCTTGCTGCGCAACACGGGGTTCCATGAGTATTGCACATGAACAGCTTCAAACGTCACATACAATCACATAACGATTATCAGTGGATTTACACAATGATATTACCGTGGCTGACTGAGTCATTGTTAAAGTGCAGAAAACAGACATGCTCACTTATTTCTGCCCGTCTTTCTTTCAACCTTTCGAGCTCATACTGGTCCGACTTATCAAATGATGATTTCTGTGGTTTACGACCGAAAACCACGGTATGATTATAATAGACGCCGTGGTGGAGGGCTTCGGAAATTCCCACAACCTGGGGTTCTTTAACGTGCGCTGACATAGCACAGTACACGGGCCTCAACATTTCGCCTCCATCGAAATGCAGCCGCCGCGGCCTGTATTCGATCCTGTGGCCTTCGGATCAGCAGCCCAGTGCCATAACCACTAGACCGCCGTGGCGGCGCCTACTTATCAAAACCAGGAACTGGTTACGATGTTACCTTTCAAACAGTTGAACCCGTAGTTTTAAGTTTCATCATCAACACATGGCATCCGTATGGTGTCCAGTGGTTGAGCGGGAAGGGGTGGCGAAAGGGCAACTAAACGCTTGATAAAGTGCCAATTTCCGCCCAGACCACAAGTGAAAGCTAAATTAAACTAGGTGCTAAAATTATACATACCGGATATTTTTTACAAATGTACGTTTTTCTTCACAGTGTAAATGTGGTGGGATAGTTTTGTCCCCTCGTATTTAATCATTCTTTATATCCCGCGTTCGCTATACCAATGTTCAGCTTTTTGCAGTTGTAATCTACGGTATGCGCAATCCGGGGGCTTAGCCATGATTTTATTTTGTTGGAGGGGTGCCTGACCCCCGTTTACCGTATGCATGTTCGTGCGTGTGATTGCAATGTACGTTTTTCTTCACACTGTAAAAGTGGTGGGATAGTTTTATCCCCTCGTATTTAATAATTCGTTATATCCTGCCTTCGCTATATCAATGTTCAGCTTTTTGCACTTGTAATCCACGGTATGGGGAATCCGGGGGCGCAGACACGATTTTATTTTGTTGGAGGGGTGCCTGACCCCCGTTTGCCGTATGGATGTTCGCGCGTGTGATTGCAAGTGTGCGCGTGCAATATATGCACTTCCGTTGTAAATACCTTAGAGGAGGGGGTAAGGGGTGTTGACGTATTACACCTGCCCCCCCTCCCTGGCTACGCCAATGGCGGGGGCCGCAGCTAGTGCATCTTCACACTCACAATATTAATCTGCAGCTGCTGGTGCCCGCGTGGATGCGAAAGCCAAGCCTGCGCATGAAGTTCAGCGAGCTAGTGTTCTCCGACGCCGAAACGTCGCCCATCATCTCGTGGAATGGTGTGCTCGGGGCCACGTGGCGAAACGCGCAGCGCAGGCTGATCGACCGGGGCTTCGAGACCTTCTGGCGCGGGCCTGCGCTGGGCGACCAGACGTGGCTGGACGAAGACGAACGGTACCTGGCTGTGCCACCAGGGTCCGTTGACAAGGACCTCACCGGGGATGCGTTCTACGCTCACTACATGCCGAGGATCGGGCTCGACTTGGACAGGGCAGTGGTGGGACACTTCTTCAAGATGGCTTCCCGGCTCAAGCGCAGGTGAGGTAAAACGAACGCTTGGATCGTGTAATTAGGCGGCATGCGGAACATTTTTTTTTTCGGACGATGATGAGAGCTCGAGATCAATATGTCAAAATTCGTTCTGCACGTGCCTGAAAACGACACAATACCTTATACAAATAGGAGCCTCTAACCAAATCTGTTTGGATTCCTAAGGGAGAAAGTGTGTTCAACATAATTTATTTTCTAAAGCGATTCCCAGATTTGGACACTCCTTGTTGTTTTTTTTTTATTTCTTTCCTCCAATAGACATTCTTAAGAAGCCCCCGCGTAGGTTACCTCAGCATCTTCACTTAACCTCTTCGATCGCATAACTGTTTTCATGGCGCGCTATTAGACTATAGAGCATTCAGGTCGATCTTTTGCTCTCGCACATTCAGCCGCCGTGCTACAGTGGGATGACCGCTCATTGTAGTTTTGCGGTCAAAATCTAGAACTGCTTAGGTCGAAGATGCGGGATCGAACAGCGCCCATGGTAGCCACACTCTTAAAAAGAAGAAAGGTAGTAACGGGAGTGGTTGCTACCTTTCGGCAGCTTTACTACATTTTTTCAACGTTTTATATTTCGTACGTAAACGAGGGGTCGTGAATGCTTTCCTTACTACTAAATGTGTCAGGAAGCAGTAAACGCTATTACATGCGTACGTGACGGGATGCTACTACCTCCACTGGCAGTAGTATGCTGTAAGTTTGATAGGTTTACTCAGAATATAGACGTATGCGGAAACAGGAAAATATAAAATCTGGATCCAGAACATTCACTATACTAATCCAGGTCTGCTCACCGACACACAGCGCGTGTATCCTTAAGTACGGACATGAATACAGTTAACGTTGCTGTTGTAGAGTATATGTTGCTTAGAAGCTTTGATCTTCTTTCCGTGTGCGGTAGTGCGCTGTCGTTTCTAGTTAGAATGCCACCTAAAGATTTCTATGTGAAGCCTATTCACAGGGCTAATCATATGAAGTAGTTACCGATCGTTAATTACTATAACACGATTTGATTAGGCAGTACCAATCAGTGTCACCGTGCAATGTCATGCCGATCCATTGTTTTTTTATCTTATTTTTGTAATAGAATCGACTTGATATGGCAACGTAAACACGTAAATCGTAAAACATAAATTGTCATAAGACCGATAAAAGACTGCCCTGGCCGTAAAATTACTTTGGTTACTATATCCCTACCTAGAGGTAGTAAATGCCAATAGCGAACGACATGGTAGTAACGTTACTGAATTGCCGTTTACTAGCTGCGGTTACTACTTAGGTAGTGAATGTCCCGAGATGCATTCACTACCTCAAAGTTAGTAAGTAGCACTTCCTTTTTTAATGGTGCTCATGTCGATGGAAGTTCAGAAAAACTCCCTTATGTTCAGATTTAGGAGCGCTAAGGAAACCGAAGGTGGTCAAAATTATTCCGGCGTGCCTCATGATAGCGTGCCTCGTAATATAGTGCTGGTTTTGGCAAGTGAAACCCCACAATCCCATCCAAACTTCGTTTTGCTGCTAACGTATATGTGAACAGGTATCCTGCTGCACACCTGAGGTTGGAACTGCTCGCCGATTGCCTGCGGAGGCAGTTCTACCACGACAAGCAGGCCAGTGAACTGGCCGCGCACCATGACGCTATCGATGTGCTTGCCCTACCCGCCGTTATCCGCGCATTCCGGAAGCGGTCCCGGGCTACGGGAAATGGAAGGTGCGTTCTACAACCACACACCGAAATTATAGACGCCGGCATAAAAAAAAAACACGTCTCTTCATTCATTCGCTGATAATCCTTTGATTAATATTGCTACCCAGGCTTCCTGGCGATCGGGTGAACATTTAGTGCCAGGAGTCGGAACTATATGCAACTGCCTCGTAATTTTATATAGAAGTCAACGTGCACATAGCATTAAGCTTGCATAAATTGTTCTAAAACGTACTGTCGCCGCCATATGTATTTATATTTCAATTTTTATGTGCACCGGTATTCCCATCCCTAATCACATGAGGTAATCAGCTATGGTTCCTGTAACACGATCTAATTAGTCAGAACCAATCAGTATCACCGGACAATGCCACACAGCTTCATTTTTATTTCATCTTATTCTTTTGTAAAAGAATCGACTTTGATATGGCAACATAAAAAGCGCACGAGCGCAACGTGATAAAGCAAAAGCTTTCCGTAAAAGGCCTCTCTGTCGACGCGGCTGCCGCATTTACTGAACGTGTGCTACTGTCTTAAAAGCATGGACATGAATGGCTCACGCTTGAAGGGGTAATCCGATGCATAGACTGTCCTTAGTCCATAAAATTAATGTTTAACTCGGCGCGGTCAAAATGCAGTGTAATGAGAATTGTGTTCCAACCTTCGCGGCTCATGTAAATGCAAGAGGGAAAAGCAGAGGATGTTCCAAGTACCACGCTGCTCTCGCATTACATCACGATGCGCGGGCACCGGCAAACACACAGTACACGGGCCTCAACATTTAGCATCCATCGAAATGCGGCAGCCGCGGCCGGGATTCGATCCCCTCGACTTTCGAATCAGCAGCCGTGTGCCATGTCCAGACTACCGTGGCGGAGCCGCACCGTTCTCCGACTGCGTTCACGAAGTGCTGCAGGCGCCCCTTTCAGTGATAGCTAACGGCTCCTAAGAATTTTAGATGCGAAGCAGCTTATGGCGGGGGGGGGGGGGGGGGCTTTGTCCCTCACGCGGCGTCCACCTCCCACTGCGCATGCGCATCCCCTCCCCCTCTCTCTGTCCTACGCTCCCCCCTTTCTCTCCTCTAGGAATCCTTTCTACGAGTGGCGCCCGCGTCCCACATACCCACAACGCATGCGCGTCCTCCCTCTCTCTCCTCTCCTACGCTCCTCCCCTTTCTCTCCTCTAGGAATCCTCTACTCTACGGAGCGGCGCGCACGACAGGTGGTGTGACAGCTGCATACTTAATGTCCCTGAAAAAAACTATTCTTCAGGGACTTTACTGCATACTCCGCTGGGGGCGCCACGGTAGTTCCGCGGTATGAAAATGACGGAGCGCGCGCGCCTCATTCTCTCTCCTGTGCAGCGCCGCGATGAGCGCTCGGGCCATCACGCAACCACCGCGTTCTCTCTCTTATACATTCTCATTCGTCCTCTCAGTAAAATTACACCATCTCCCCGCTGCTTCGCATCCACACGTGGTTCCCTTTAGCGGGAGATGGTGCAATTTTTTGGTCTCATGCACGTATTCGTTTACTGAAATTTAACACAGACACTTCGCTCCTTTCGTTGACCGACAGCTCTTCAACCGTCGATGACGCGCGGTCGAGTTCTCACTCCACGGACAGGCTGTTCTTCTACGAGTTCGCACGGAGTCGGTGCGAGGCCTACGACGACGCGTACTCGCACCTGAGGACGTACAAGGGAGCACGCTCTCCAGCCCCATTCTTCGTCAACGGCCCGCTACGCAACCTGAAGGAGTTCGCCAAGGCGTTCCGCTGTCCTCGCGGATCGGGCATGCGCCCGAAACGCGCCTGCATATTGTAGGACTTCGTCGATCGCGCCATAATTTAGGGGCGTTTACGACGACGCCGTGGACATTTTTAGCTTCGTACGTGTATACATGCCGTTTGTAAATCTTAAATCTTACATGTGCACCGGCATCGAAACTATACCTGCTGGTTGCTCTACGTACGTACCAAATGTTTACGACCACATTATTTCTTCATAGATCATTATGATAAACATTCGTACTTCATAGGCAGTCGCTAACGCCCTGGCCAGATTTTTATGGTGTGTTCATGTATTTAGTAGTTCCCACATTTTAACGCTAACGTACCAAGAAACGCCCGGATTAAAACGCCATTCTCGGAATGTTTCACTGTCCCACGTAATAAAAGTGTCTACAGCAAATTCTTTCGCTTTACAGTGCACTTCCGAAAACGTATTCCCAATCTTCCCAATCAAGAAGGATTGCAAAGCCATTTTTTAAAATCGTGTGCTGCAAAGTATATAGCACTAAGCTGAAAAGCAAGCACTTCGGGACCTCCGAATGTACAATTACATGACAATTTTGTATTTTCTGCTTTAAAATAAATATTGATTGATTGAAAGCTTGGGTAACTTTCTAAGTGGCCGGATTGGGGAGGGGGGGGCTCCCTCAGATGAGAAATGGCCCCCTTCCTGGGCGCGCTTATGGAATACAGGAAAAAGAACCACTAAAAATGCCGGCGCAGGGGCCAATTCGACAATGCGTGGAATAGCAGCCGGAGCGTGCGTCGCGTGCGTTATCATATTAAGGCAAGATGAGATATATGCTGTTTAAGGTAGGTTATGAAAAGCGCTTACCTTCAGAAGCACGATAACGCGCCGTTAGGACGTTACGGAGAAGACGCACAAGATGGCCACATTTCTCCGATTTTCGGGCCGGCATAACGTTTCCGAGGCACTGCAGATAAAGGTCGGTGGCTTGTCTGGGCAGATCTCTCACGTGTTCTGGGTTTGCCCGGACGCTTGCAACTGCCTGAACTGCGCATGCGCTGACGCGGTTTTCGTGCTTCGTCGCGCACGTGGTTCGACGAGCGACGCTTCGTATACATTATCACCGTGATCGACTTGACCCGTGGCAAGAGGCGCAATCGACCAGATAGTAGCAGCGACGTGCTCTCATATTTGGGTTCGATCCCGGCCGCGGCGGTCGCATTTTCGATGGAGGCGAAAATGCCAGAGGCCCCTGTTCTGTGCGTTGTCAGTGCACGTTAAAGAACCCCAGGTGGTCAAAATTTCCGGAGCCCTCCTCTACGGCCTTTCTCTCCTCTCTGTCTCTTTCACTCCCTTTCCCCTACCCCCACGGACGCTTAGCCTAAAGTCCCTAGATCTTTAAAAACGGAAAAAAGATCTAGGGACTTTAGCTTAACCGTGCTCCCTACGTGGGTTGCAGAAATTAGCTTCCTTTCCTAACCGAACCCCAATCATCATCATCATCTCATCGGTCCAACGGTCCCAGCAAGATTTCGCTCAGACCAGTGAATTTCAGTTGCACATTTTCACCAGGAAGCTGAACTAAACCGAGTGAAGTACGCGATTTGAATCTGGCATTGATTGATTTGTGGGGATTAACGTCCCAAAACCAGTTATGATTATGAGAGACGCCGTAGTGGAGGTCTACGGAAATTTCGACCACCTAAACGTGCACTGACATCGCACAGCACACGGGCCTCGACATTTCGCCTCCATCGAAATGCAGCCGCCGCGGCCGGGATTCGATCCCGTGACCCTCGGATCAGCAGCCAAGTTCCGTAGCCACTAGACCACCGTGGCGGGGCTTGAGTCTGGCATTGTGATTGATAAAAATTTCACAGCTTGTCCGGGGCTCATTCCGGAATTTCGCCACACGTCTAGAATTGGAAATGTCATGAAGCTAACAATGACCCAAGGAGGTATAGGGGAAGTTATTTGTAGTTTTCAGTTGTAGTGTAGTATTTGTGACATAAACGGGAAGGGATTAAAGGGAACGAAGAAACAGACCAGCCGTCGGTAGGGGCCGAACCCACATTCTTCGGATAAAGTGTCCGATGGCTGCCTTCAGGTAGCATGCGAGGGTTTATTGGTCAGCTTCCATCGCGTAATAAGACTTCGTACTACGTCGAGCCTTCTGGCTATAAAAGCGTGTTCCACGCTCCCCGCCTTTGCTACGAGTGGCGCTGACTAACACTCCCAGGAATAAATGTACAGAAATACCCAATAAAGTGGATGTTGGAACGATCGCCCCGTAGCCGAGTTGGTAGGGCATCGGAGGCGTTATCCGAAGGTAGTGGGTTCGGTCCCCACAGAGGGCTGGTGTGTTTTTTCGTCTAGTTTAATCCATTTACATTTGTGTCAAAACCACGGAGAAAGAAGTATTTGAGGAGAGGAAACTGCTATGCCGCGGCAGCGCGCGGCGGCGGCCCGTTAATGTAACGCTTGGGCGAGGGGAAAGTTGAGTTTTCTCCGCATCACGACAGATGACGCTTCCGGCCTGTTGCCATCGTTTACATGTCGTCCTATGGGCGCGACACACAATAATCGCGTTACCGTCTCATATATTGCAAATTTTCTGAGTTTTCAGTCTGTAGCGTCAATAAATAGGGGCGGCGGACATTTTAGCTGCAGTTAGTAATAAATGCTGGCTTAATTACGTGCAGCACAGCGCTTGGAACGAGCTCCTTGCAGTCACTCCAGAACAGACGACGCATGCCGCTGGAAGTCACTCGCTGGCGTATTGTGAGCACGCACGGGTAAATGGCCTTGGGAAGAAGGGGCGTGAAAGCTGCTGCGTGTTCTTTTGTTTCTGCTAACTCTGCATCTCTCACTGGCTTCCGCAGCGTGCTGCGGGCCGGCTCCTCAAACTTTGCGCGCGCTTTTCGTGTTGCAACAAAGGCGAGCGCTGTCCAGTATTGCCATCAGTGCCATTTTGGGGCGGCAATGTGTTGTGCCAAACCTTAACATTGGCTCATCCTGCAAGGTGAAGCTCACTACTTTAAAATTCACAGTGGCTCGCTGAAATTGGAGGTGTACACTCGTGCGATATACCAAGGAAAGACCGAGGGCTCATACCCATGTATATGTTCGCGAGAAGCATTTCTCGGATAGTCACATACGTGGCGATGTTAAAGCGAGCTTGGTGGCGAAGGCTTCTTATGACTTCGTATCCACGCCCCCCAGCTGCTGGCTACTCCATGGGTAACCCCCCCCCCCCCCCCCCACGTCCCAAAAAGAGAAATTTCGAATAAACACTTGGTTCAGCCACCTGTTTCCTGTTCGTAAAAAAAAATGGCCCACTGGATCTGTCGTGAAGCGCGGAGAATGTGCAGTTGTTAATTAAGACACAAATATGCTCGCTGTTTGCCACGATGAGGAAAATATGCGATGGTGCGTCCTCTAAAGTCCCTTTTCCGCGAGTCCATTGCCTTGAACAGCAAAGAAGCAAACAAGGGCGTATGTGTAGTTGAAAGAAAAGAAACGCTGTACCGATAATGGTGATGCCGGCCCAACCAACCGAACTCACGTTCCAGAAGAGGTACTGTGCACGTAATTGTTATGTAGGCGACACTTTCTTTTCTTTATGCTATCAGACAATTTGCAGCCACTGAGGACGCGCAAGAAACGCATCCACTGGGGTGAATCGCCGCCGGTTGGCCTTGAAGCCATTGAAGCATTAAACCGGCAAGCTTCCGCGGAGACCGCGACGCGCGCATTCCTCTTTCTCCGCCAGCCGACTCGCACGACAGAGGGCGCGTCGGCGCGGTGCCTTACGGCGTGACTTTATCGGGCCGCCCGAGCGAGCGCTGTTTCTCCTCCTCAAGAATTCTTGCTCCGTGGTCAAAACTACTACAGCTAGAGACTAAAAACTTCCCTTGCCTTCATTAGGTCTTTGTCAGCTTCATTATATAGGCTGTCTAAAAAAAGAAAAACCCCTTTCCTCTTTCGTTAGGAAATGTAGCCACTCATAACGGCTGCCAAGCTATCAGTGGTTCCGTTAAGACGCTAATTTCTGCAGCCCATGTCGGGAGCACGGCTAAGCGTCCGTGGGGGGTAGAGGAAAGGGACTGAAAGAGAGAGAAAAAGTCGTAGAGGAGGGCTCTGGAAATTTGGCAACCTGGGGCTCTTTAACGTGCACTGACAACGTACAGTACACGAGCCTCTGACGCTTTCGCCTCGATCGAAAATACGACCGCCACGGCCGGGATCGAACACGCGTGAGTGGCCGCCGAGCACCTTAACCACTAGCACACGAGCCCACGGGTGGGGTGCGAGACTTCCCTCCTTTCCCCGTAACCGAGTTTGCGGGGTGGCAGCGAGAGACACCACTGCTCCCTGTGTCTGACGGCTCTTGAACATGCCTGTGCTACACAAGTACACCACACAGCATCTTTAGGTAATTTTAGTCGATTGCCCTAGGCTTTGAGTCTTGAGAACGGCGTGCCGGCAGAGTAGTTTAGCCCAGGTTGGAAAAATATGTCTGACGGGGGGGAGGCGCCCCTGCAGCGTAGTCCTGTCTGGCTAGACAGCGCAGACAAGTCCACTGAGACAAAGTGACAAGCAAAGCTATGGCAGTGCCATAACACGATCTCCATTCAAGGCAGTGCCTTTTCTTAGGTTAATAAAACAATGAAAGTATGCAGAACAATGCACATCGAATCAGGGAGAGGAGGAAAAGGCGCGTGTTTCCCTTGGCTGTGCGAACGAGAGTGGTGGTGTGCCTTTGCTGGCAGGTGCACTTAGTCATGATAAAGGCCTTCATTGGAAAGTGTACGGCCGCATGAAGGCACAGATGAAACCGGATATATCGAATTATTGCCTCTATCCTGGGCTGTTTGTTGTCTGGTAAACTCCCTATTAAATGCGAAGCATTTCTTGGCGATCTTGAGCAACTTTGACCATATCTATCAATCGATCTACCTAGCCGTCTACGTCACGGTGCTCTCCTGGTCATCTCATTCACCCTATACACACCAAAATATAGGTGATACGGTGTGAATGTACTGACGAGCATGAATGATTGATCTTTACATCACTAACATGATATACTCGTCATGTACATCACGGTTAATGATACTGCAATCACATGTGGCTCATATTCGTAGAGCTCGGCCCATGGCATGAGGCTATGCACCACAGGTACACACACACACACACACACACACACACACACACACACACACAAAGAACTTTATTTTGAGACCAGAGGGACTAGTTTAAGAAGGTCCTAGGACCCCCTCAACCAGTCGGTGGCTCCACCCATGTCGGCACTGGAAGATAAATATCCTCTGCGATGGCCCGGGCCCTCCGGACAGCCAGTAGTTGCAGACCCAGGTCCAGGCTGTGTAAACACCGCCACCACGAGTCCTCGTCACATAAATCAGCCCCTACATTCGCGGGGCACTGCCAGAGCTGTTAGCGAGCAACTCTCGAGGCCACAACAAGGACACTCTTCTGGAAAATCCGGCGCTATCCTGCGATACGTACGCGGGCAGAGATACGTATCCGTCTGTAGGAGCCTAAAAGTGATTCCCTGGGCTCTGTTGAGCCTAGCATTAGGAAGGGGAAAGCGCCTCCTATTCAGCTTGTAGCTAGTCGTAATCTCATGGAACGTTGTCAAGGGATCCTTTCTGAGGTCAATGTTCCCCCCAGATGCCTCACCACCCCCTGCACGGTTCGTGCATTCACGTGCAAGGGTGTGAGCGCTGGCATTGGGATTAACCCCATCAATGCCCTCGACGTGCGCTGGAAACCAAGAGATATGATGGCCACCAGCCCGTCTCGCCTGCCTGCGACCACTCCGAAGGAGCCGTGCCGCCTGCTGCGAAATCAAACCTCCAGAGAAGGCCCGGACGGCCGATCGTGAATCCGAGTAAACCACACAAGGCACCTCTGCCGCCTGAAGAGCTAACGCAATGGCGAATCTCCTCCGCAACTGTGACCTGATCTGTGCAGACTGATGCCTGGGCCACCAGCTGCTCCTTTACCATCAACAACCGACATCCCAAAGGCCCTCCGCGTACTGAACTCCGTAGCGTCCACAAAAAGCACCGCTTTAGCATCGCTACCTACACTTCGAAGAATAGCCTGGGCTCGAGCCTAATGACGGCCTGCATGGTGCACCGGATGAATATTGCGCGGAATAGGATCCACCTGAATATCCTCCGGCTCGTCTCGTGAGCTGAACCCCGTCTGATACCTCCACCCTAGGAGCTGCAATGCCAGCCTCATCCAAGATCTTCAAACCAGCCTTAGTGCTGGACAGACGAGCCACATGTGCCGCAAAGTGCGCCTCAATCAGCTCATCAACCGTGTTGTGCAATCCCAGCTCTAAAAGCCGCTCAGTGCTAGTCGTCTGTGGAATTCCCAGAATCCTCTTAAGCCCGACCCTGATGAGTGTATCAATCTTCTTCTCTGTTCTAGTCCATTGCAAATATGGAACCGTATAATTAACACGACTAATAAAGGTATTTGAATTTTATACAGCCCATGCGAATCTCAAGCGAACTAAAATAGACGATATGTAATTAGGAATGAAGCACAAAAGGACAGAAAGTTGAGCGAGTTGGTAAGGGTCCATAGTCAAAAGAGGCGTGCAAGACACAGACACAAGGGGAGAAGTGAACAACACGTGTTGTTCACTTCTCCCCTTGTGTCCGTGTCTTGCACGGCTCTTCTTTTGACTATGTCACTCACTTAAAAACAACAAAGGTATGCCATTTGTCGTAGCATAGGATTGAAATGTGAAAATTAAGACACAACAAGCACACAGGCACATGAAGGTGCCGTAATCTCCAAAGGCTGTCTACCAAGCGGCAGGCACATATAGAACCTGGGCCTCCGAGGTGCCAAACAAGCATGCTATCACTGGGCTACGGCAGCTTCTCACGGTAAATATAGTAAATAAACCTAATGGTGTGATGACAGCAGCTGTGTAACATCACATGCTCTTCGAACGCATATTCAGCGCTATCATAGCAATGCAATAAACAATACATGTGCTCTGCTATTACTTGGACATGCATTTCTCCAACTTTGCTCAATCCCGTACAGGAATACAGTAGAACCTCATAATAACGAACCCGGATATAACGAACTATTCGATATGACGAAGCAACCACAATTCCCTTTGAAATTTCCATAGATGACATGAACATTGGCTATAACAAACTAATGGTTATAACGAAGTAATTATGGCTCCCCCTTCAACTTTGTTATCACGAGATTTTTACTGTATTTCAACGAACGACACTCACGATACGCGTATCAGCACATCAAAGCCCGCATTTCTCTTCGACAGAACAGGTGTCTGTGCAGTGCATTAACGTCAGTGCCAACATCATGTCCTACCATGAGCTACCATTCTGTCATCACAGTGCTGTCGAGTTTGTTGGTCCAGCCCAGCTTACACCTACTCAAGAACTCTGCGCACAAAGACATTCATTTTATTTGTAACACTTCTCTGAATGCCTAAAGATTAGTCATAAGCAATTTCCCGGCTGACTGCTTCGCATGACACCAATTCCCACAGTGCGTGGGATCTGCAGGACTTTTTTTACCCCATTTTTACACCCCAAAAGTGTATTGAGAAAACACCGATTTCTGCCCGAATTCCAATACTGTGTATCAACATAGGGCGCTCGCACTGCGCATGCTCTAGCTACCCTGACTGGCCAGCACAGCGAAATTGCATCGCTTACATCCTTCTGGCAGAAGTGAACACCAGGGGTGCATAGTTCATTTCACAAGCTGCATCCAGCACTGTGAACGCTACACGGCTCGCATATGTAAATTTATATTTGTTCATGTATATACTAACCCCAAAACATCTCAATTTCGGTAAGATTTCCGGAAGAGCCCAATTTCTTCCTGGTTATTACGTTCAGAAATAGCACCCATTTTTACTACCCGAGCTTGAAAATTATATAGCCCAGAAATGAACAGCTATATACTATATCGAACAGGAGACTGTCCATTTGAGAATGCCGTGCAATAGAATTGTCTAGCACTGCACTGCTTTTTCAACAAATACGTCGGCCACGATTGTTGATGTACCAAATACTGCGCTTCCGCGAAAGCTCTTCAAAGAGCAATACGGCCACTTCTCGTGTTATCGCACATATTAAGCAGAAAAAAATTGCACTGTTTTGGTAGATGCTGTCGAACAAAGCATTCAATCCGCGGACAGCTATTTAGCAATTAGCGTATGTGGATCGCTTGAGCTGCAACTCTTATTTCCTCACCACGACAAATTTGCTTTAGATAGGCACTTAACTTACTTTGCCCGCAAAATTATTCCTCGGGGATTTTATCGCCTTTCAACTTGCTATGTGATATATAATACAAGAAGACAAAATTGTGTTATTTGTAATGTATGTATGTTGTGCAATCCTATACTAACTATCATTGTATAAATAGGAATGATCACTCGTTTTGCACATATAACCACTCCTCTCTGTAATGTCCTTTGGCCCTGGGGGTAAATAAATAAATAAATAAATAAATAACTAAAACGTCTTTGTTTCATCTTTCGCGTGAACTTCTGGTGCATGAGGTGACAGAGCAAATATTTTGTTTTCATACCCTGGCCACGCTGACCGAAGAAAAGTTGCTGAAGCACGCCATGCTATGCCTATGGCTTCCATAGAACACAATGGGCATCACTTTTACCGAGAAATAATTAAGCAGGCCTGAGCAGACGCTGTCAAAAATTTATCACATCATGAACAACCTCAGAGTGGCATTGCCACCCGTATTTTTACACGCATTTTCTTGCCTAGCAAGCAAAAGTCAACAGGCTCACAAACATCGATGGGTCAGCGGGGGACGCCACCAAACGCATACGTGCACAGCCTTCAAAGGAACGTTGGTAAGGGCTACAGAGGAGCGCAACAGTTTAAAATGCTGTTGCGAAAATGGCCACTCCTGAATAAGAAGACAAATCGGCCTCAAAAACGTCGGGACCTAATACTTGGTTAGAATGTAATTTTAATGTTTGCTATTACTTAACCCAGCCAGACAGATACCTGATCAAAATGTTTGCCTTTAAGCATACTGCAGGGTACATATGTACAAGACCCCTAGGCCGTATGTTCTAGTGCTTTACTTACAGATGGTGTTCCACTCAAATCCACCTTGAAGAAACGAGAATGCTCAAGAGAGAAGCCCTTACATTCTTGTAATTTAAATACTTTTACTTTTTAGACTTCTTTTTATGCTTTGTCTTCGGTGGCTTTGTCTCGACCCTATCTCCCGCGTCTTGGGTTACGGTGGTGGCCGTTTCTTCTGACAGAGTGCCATCTCCCGCGTCTTCAGTTTCGGTGGTGGCCGTCTCTTCTGATCGAGTTGCCATGCCAGCAAACTGTGCTTCCTCCTCCTGCATGGCTTCTTTGAGGAACTGTACATTTTCTTTGTGCTTCTTTGACTTCTCATGGTTGGCAAATCTGCAATAATGCGAACAAACATTTGACACAACTTGAGTGTTTTTGTAGTGTAGTACGGTAGAACCTTGTTATAACGAACCCGGATATAACGAACTATTGGATGTAACGAAGCAATCGCAATTCCCTTTGAAATTCCCGTAAATGAAATGGATATTCAAACTAATGGTTATAACAAACTAATTATGGCTCCCCCTTCAACTTCGTTATAACGAGGTTTTACTGTATTATAAAAAGAGGCCCTGTTGCAGTGTTTACACCTGGAAACATCTTTCTGTACTAGAAAAGAATTGAAAGCTGGGCAAACTAGTTTGCATTCATCTTAGATGCTATTTTCAGTGCACATAAATGAGACAGGGATGCTAAGGTGGAACATAAACATACTTGTTTGTACTATTCCTCAATATCCTTGTCTCTTCCGTGTGTGCTGAAGAAAGCTTCCAAGACTCCTTCTGTATGTCTTAGGCCATAACCATTCAGGATTATGTTAAATGCACTGAGTTAATATCACCATCATCATCTTACTCCATTCTAATCGATAGCAGCAAATGCTACGGGAGTTAAAGTTTTTGCATCAGGTGCAATTACATCCAGGAAGCCATCTTTATTTAAGAAAAGTTAATACCAATTTAAAAGGAGGGTTCACTGTGTAGGAGAAAAAAAAATGTTACAACAGATTTCTAAAAAAATGCGATTCTGTTTCACGATGTAGATAAGAAATTGGCCATAAAAATGTCATCTTTTTAGTAAAAGCAGGTATGCAATGCACGTGAAATTTTTTTTTGTTCTTTACTAGCCTAAAAATAAAGTTTAAGGAAGATATACAAAGCATGCTTGAAGAGGCCCTAAAGTTAAACGATAGATAAACATACTAATAATTGTTCTTTGTGAACTTTATCATCATTAATTTTGCCATTGCAAGTTCATCATTAGCTGAGAGAATCTAGGTCAAGATATCATCTTTGAATTTCGTGCCGGAAATAAAGCACCTGATACGTCACTGTGACGTTGCCAATATCTACATCTTTTAAACTACAACAGCTGAATAAAGCTACCGAAACTTGCTATGCATGTTAATGTTTCCAGCTCCCAGATAACACAATGTATTTAATTTTTATTGACAAATAATTACATAGGTGTTAGCTAATGGCGTGGCATCAAAACCTATAATAACTTCCATAATTTATGACGAGATAGTGCAATAACCTCAAGACAGCATGGTAACTTGTATTTTCCCCTTGCATGTGTTTCAGCATCTTCTCACAGCAAGAGTGGCGCTTTCAGTGTTGCATAACGTAATTTACTAAGATTAGAAACATTGGTTTCTCTTTAGCGTAACACTGATGGATGGTAGAAGTTCATTCCACAGTAATGTACAGGAGAACCTCAGTAAACTGTACTTGGTTATCTGGGAATCCTAGACAATTTGTATTATCCCTGCGGTCCTGAATTTTCACATATTAATTTAACTGGATAATCAGTGTGGCAGATCTGTCACTTCCCGGTTCATTTGCACACGTCTGAAACTTCAAAGCTAGTGAATGGGTGCCGCAAATCTTGGGAGGCTGCAGCTGAAACAGAATATGAATCTTTTCTTGTAAAAAACAAATCTTAGAGGCCATGCTCTTCTCGACCGGAAATACATGATGGACACTGTATGTGGACATGACTTCGCAAGGCACCAGACAGCGATGCTAACTGTTGCGATCATCATCATCATCGTTACAACAGCACAGTGTATGCCTGTGCGCATGTTTGTTGTCCTCTGTGGTTGTAGCGGCATTTCATATTGGTTAAGTCTTGGCAGGCAAACACTGCGAGTCGATGTAACCACTACCTTCATCTCCTCTTGCATATTCTTCACTGTGAATTGTTTAACTGTCGTGTGCTCCAGAGATAGCAAATTACAGAAGTGTGTCACTGCAAGAAAAGGTTTGCTTTGTCGAAGGGGCCAGCAAGCTGACGGCATCAAAAGCAGTTAAATGCGCTCTCTATGAGGCCTTGCATGGCAAAGACAGAGAGTGGAGTCCAGTTGGCTTTGCCAAGTGCTCAAAAAGTCAGGAGCACAGTTCAAACATGCTATGCTGATATTGACAGCGAGATCACTGTAAGAACAACCGGCCTGGCCACAAATGTTGAAGCCGGTGATGACGAGGCCTCACAAGCACCTCCTTCGGTGGACATTATTGATGGAGGGAGCCTTGTTGTGCAGTGTCCTTGAATGCAACAATGGCAAGGCAGAGACGCTGCGCTTGGTTGACCAGCTAGAAAAGATGACCTTCAGTGCAGGAAACTGCCGAAAGTGTCAGTCTTGCATCAAGGAATTCTTTTCCAAGTAGGCAGACTTACCACAGTAAAGTGCGACACCGATGTGTCACGTTTTCTGGCCGATTTCTTCGCTTTCGCGTTGTTGCAGGTAACTGGGAACAGCAGTTAATTGCGATAGTTTTCTCAGTCCTGAGGCCATCAAGTTAACGAGGTTTTACAGCTGCAAAACTGCCATAAAAAGGAAGAAAACGCTGAAACACTCACGCTTTATCGGATTTGAAGCACTTGTCACAGGCCACACAGTAAAGTTCATCCGGGTCGTCGTCCTCAGAGTCATCACTTGCAGATTCTACGCCATTTTCTGAAAAACATTTAGGAAATTTTGAAGTACTGAAGTTGAAAGAAAGCTAATTTAGTTGTTTGAAAGGAATCCTAAACTTAATTTCTTTTACAGGATTGCCTTTAACTACACAGTTTCCTTTTTCGGAGGAACACTTTGGATGAACAGTTTTCATTTTATGATAAAATAGAAACATATGCAAGATCACTTGATAGGCACAACACCAGCTGACAATCACAAAGGTAGGAAAGTTATCAGAGGTCCTAAGACAAGAATCGTCGTCTCTTGCCAATGTCCCGTGCTTAACAGTAATTGCCACGTTACTATTGCAACACTAATCTATGCAGTGTCAGGCTGAGCTGTGTTCAAGGTAAAGTTTCATACGCTCCCGTTACAGCATTCACATGGTGTCAAAGTGCCCATCAGGAAACTTACATATACGATGGCGTCGTGTTTCTCCCTAGTTGCACACTGTAAGTAATTCTATGCCTTAATGTGATTCGGTTAAAGGAAATAACGCTATTTTCTGCAACTCATGTATATGTAGCACGGCTCACTGTCCATTTAAGACCAACACGTGACATCTATTAAAGTTGTGCTGACCTGCTGGCTGTTCTGTAGCCCCACCGGACTGTGCATCATTTTCCCCACCAAACTGCGAGTCCAGCTGCGCTTCAATGTCCTTCAGCTGAACTTCAAGCTGTGCCATGGAACACCACTCAGACTCCTCGTAATTCTCCATAGCTCTGCACAAAAGAGTCAGACAAAAAAAATATAAGGAAGTGATAAATGCTGGTGTTTATGAAATAGCGAAAATGACGGAAGCTTTTAGCACAATTGTGAGGAGTACACAACCTACAAACTGTTGAAATCTGCTTACTTTTTTTGCTCTAAGATCCTCTGCACACGCTTGGCCTCGGATTTCCGGGCACTCTCTGCGGCCTTCTCCTCGAGCTCTTTCTGCAAGACGTGATTGTAATGAAGCGCACATAAGCCGAATTGATAGTGATGACATCGGAATTAACATTTCAACAAATGAAGATGAGTTCAAATGAGTTCTGTCAAATGAGTTCTGCGGAAACCCGCAAGGTGGAGTAACGTTTATGAAAGGGAAAATTAGTGTGCACCTATTTGTAGCACAAGGCTACAAGGAAATCCGAATGGATTTCCTTGTAGCCATAAATGACATTCACATAAATGGCATTTGTTTCCATAAATGACATTCAAATGAAGCCTCCACTGTTTCCATTTATGGGTGTCCCCGGGTAATGCGTTCAACAATAAAACGTCGCCTGACTTTAACAACACCATTTCACTTCATAAAGTTGTTACGCTATTATTAATTATTATGCTGATTTCTTAGTATGGGCTTCTTTCTACATTGAAAATTAGCTCTTTAGAAGCGAAATTTTCCACACAATATCTTTTAAAAATTAAGCAGTTTGAACACACAATATTGTCAAATAATAAAATGGGTAAGGCGTTAAGTGGGCTGTCAAAGAAATTTTGTTAGCCCTTTTAACACTGCCTGCTTCGCACGAAACAGGCCTTACACACACTGTTGTTGCTAAACGCGAACCTTGGCTGCACCGTCATTATATTCTAAGGAATATGCTTAAATTCAAGTCAAAGAATGCTTAAAGAACTATTAAAGAAATATAAATAACCCCATTTAGGAACTAATACAACAAACAGTTAATAAATGTCAAAATCATGTATTTAATTACAAAAATGTGCAGCCACGAAAGAAAAAATAAAAGCATAGATCAGAGTTTAAGATAACCATTTCTTGATTTGTGTTTACTGGGCAACTGACCATTTGCAAAAATCTGTAAGTTGTCGTTTTTTTCCTGCAAAAATGTTTTCTAACCAAACCAAAATCTCTCGTCCACAGATTGCTTTCCCGCTCTAAGCGTGTCCACACGTGCACAATCGTCACACCATTCATCCCATTCATCATTTGTCCCTGCCTTTCCTTTCTTTTGCTTCTGCCCCTCTCTTTCTAAATCGTTGAACATGCTGTAAATCATCGAACTCCCCACAAAGTTTCTGTGAAGCTTTTGTGGTGGTCGTGCTCCTCAGATGGAATGTGCAGACGTAAGCGTGCTTAGAGCAGGAAGGGAATCTGCAGACAAGAGTTGTCGGTTGGAAAACCTTCTTTCAGGAAAGCCAACTTACAGATTTTTGCAAATGGTCAATCGAAATCAGAATTACCTGCATTGTAAACAGAACAACGTTCCTTTTGTTTTTCATTACAGAAATCGTGTCAATGGCTAAAGGCACAAGCAATTATTAGCTTCAGGGATTACTGCGAAAAAATAGTTCATCGCTACCGACAAAGTGTTGAGTGCTCTAATGGTGGACAACTAACACTTGCCACTGCTTCAAGAAAACTTTCTTTTTCTTTAAACAAGGTTACTAGTTTCTTGGCATCCCTGTCCTTGAAATGTTTTTAACAATGAGCCATTAGCATAAACACATGCTAGAGGGACTCCATATACACTGCACAATACAGTGAACTCCGGTTAAAACGAACTCGGTTATAACGAATTCTCGGATATAACGAACAACACAGGTATGCTTGTTTGGTTTCCCATAGACTCAATGCAAAAGAAATCCTCTTAAGACGAACCCCCTCACAGGTAACCTTCTGTTAAGAGGAACTTTCCCAATGCTGTGGACAGCTGCCCCTAGTTTATTGTAGAGGCCCCCAAGGGCTGGATACCTGCGTTCTTTTGTTGTCTCCCCTCCAAGGAGAGTACAAAAGGACCAAAGACTAAGTAAGCAAAGCCACTGGGGTGCCAGCAATAAAACTACAGTTTTATTGTTGGGGACCCCAAGTACTAGGGGCACCCTGCCTTCTTGGGCCCTTTTGTTGTCTCCCCACCTCGACCCCAAGTACTAGGGGCACCCTGCCTTCTTGGGCCCTTTTGTTGTCTCCCCACCTCCTGTTCAGCAGCCACAGGGAGAGTACAAAGGAACACAAGGTAAAAGAATCCAAAGCACTTACACAGAGACTGGGTACTTGAATAAAGTTGCGCCCCCTCCCCTGCCACCAACTAGTAGAGCAGTGGTAAAGCAAAGCAGAACAAAAAAAAAAAAAATAATAATAATAATAAAAATAAAAAAGAGGACCCAGGCTCCCACAAAGGGGCAAGAAAAAGGGGGTGGATATAAAAGAGTGAATGCTGCTTTTTATCCACAACAAAGTGTACACATTAGACCTTTTGGCTGATCAGCATCTCCTGGGGCAAGTGCAAGAAAACTGCCCTAAAGAAAGACAGGCCTAGTTTCTAGTCTGGGCAGTAAAGGAGTCCTTGGGGACCTGAATGCCTATGTAAGTATCCTCAAAGATGGGCCACAATGCCTAACACATTGACTGGCAACACAACTGACATGCTCACTGAAAAAGTGCTTGAGGTGCTTTCGAAGAATATGGGAGGTAGCTTGTGTTTGCTTAAGTGCTCTAATGAATGACCTTCCCCAGCAGCATGGAGATACTGGAGGATACTTAAAATCATTAGATGAAATGTTATTTATGGCTGCTTGCCAGTGCTTGAAGACAGTTCTCAAGTTGGATAGAAATATGGTTTCATTTATAATTTTTTCCCAATTGCAAGTCTACTTGATTGACTTTTTGAAGTAAGACGTTTGGATCCACCTGGGCACGTGGCCAATCAATTCTTGGAGGCACTTCTGATAAGACGAACTTCTGATAAGATGAACAAATTGTCATGGTCCCCTCGAGTTCATCTTAAAGGGAGTCTACTGTATTTCAATGGTCTTTCATGAAGTCCGTTCATACAATAGAGCACAGCACTGATCCGAGAACAATTAAAGCTACTCATGTATCAGCGCCTACTTCACTGTTGCAACCACAGAACGGTGGCTAGAAGCTGGAATGTTTACGTAATAACAGTACTATACTTCAAGGCAGTAAAGCACAGACAAACTCGCCTTTCTCCTCTGAACCCTCCGGTCTCGCTTCCGGACAAACTGGACCAATTGCTGCATTGCAATAAGATAAAAACAAGTTACACACCTGTCACATGGAAGGTACTAATGTCATTCATCACAGGTAACGATAATGGATACATCAAATAGCATCAGATTCCAACAAAGTTAGAAAGCCAAAAATAGTGTCACTTGTATAATATGGTGATGACTATGTAACAATGAATAAAGGACACAAAAAGTCCACCAGCATATGCAAAACACTTTCTAACAGAAGCATAAATGCACTAAAGTTAGTTTTAGAAATTCATGGCAAATCATGTAAGGAATATATGCGTAGCTTTAAAGTCATGGAGCTAAGTATGACAGATGTGGTAGTGAAGGGCTTCAAATTAAATTTCATTACTCGGGCGTGTTTAGTACATTGACCTCATTACACAAGAACCCTTACATTGCACACACCCAAGATATGGCTACAGTGTACAGGAATCAACTCCATAACTGCTAGCCAGCAATAGCCGTAAAAATGCTATTTCAGTGGTAGAGTGACAAGCTGCACCGCTTTGCAAGAGTGACCACACTCAAGTTTCAGCATACTAATTACTTTAGGGTGGATCAGATAACGAAATAGTTCCTTTCAGTACAGCACGCATATTTGGACAATGATCCAGATTCTGTCATTGGGCGCAAGTTCGAAGCAATGCTTGCAGTTAGTGCCAGTGTCTCATTGTGTTAAAAGGTGAGGTAGCCAGAACCAGCATTGATGTCACTTCTGACCGAAAAATTTGACACCTTCTACTCACCCTAACTTCCTCGTTACGTTGCCGTCGTGCAGCATCTCGCACCTTGCGGTTTTCACGTTCCATGAGCCGTGCAACTCGCCTGTTCGGTGCAGTCCGCACGTCATATGTGTCAAGCCACGCAAACGTCCGTGCCGTGCAGTAGCTCTGCCAGTGGCCGTAAAACGGGCCAACAACCTACCAAGAGGTGGAGGAAACGATATGGCCGTGAAATTACTGATGTTACGTGAATAACGGCAGAAGGGTGCGTCATGGTCTTCGCCAGTCACGACATTGCAATGCAAATGGACAATGTAGCCGAGGAGAGTGCTTAGGCTAATTCAAATGCAGAAGAACAAACAAAAGATTACGAAAGAAGAAAGGATAAAATGACAACCTTATGCTGATGGTAGCCGCACTCATGCCTGCTGAACTATTTGTGAAACGCTGCAGTAATTTATCTGATGGTGTCATATACAGTAGACTCCCATTAAGACTGATTCAGTTAAGAGGAATACTTGAATATACTGATACACCGAACAACACAGGCACATTTGTTTTGTTTGCATAGACTCAATGCAAAGGGAAATCTCCTTAAGCTGAACCTGCTCAAGCTCACGGGTATTTTTCAGAACAACTTTCCATGGATGCCATAGCTCCCTTAGCCCCCACCCCTCTGGTTCTTGTGTTCTTTTGTTTCTCCCTACATTCTGTTGGTGCAGCAGGGAGAGCACAAAAGAACGCCAGACACCAGCTGGGCATCCAGCAATAAAACTCTATGGCAAAGTATTATTGTTCGGTGCTCCAGCTGACAGAACTGATGCCTTTCATTGCCTCCCCAATTTTGTTAGCCAGGCTCTTGCATTCTTTTGTGCTTTCTCTGGAGGAGCACAAAAGAATGCAAGAACATGCCTACGACCTCCCTTAAGGCCCAACAAACCTAGAAAGAAATGGAAATACCTGGGGACAAAGCAGCCACACCCAAACCCTGCAGCCTTGGCAAAGCAAAAGAAAACAGAAAACAAGGGGTGGGACAGGTCGGTCACACATAGGCCTGGCATGGAGAGGCAAAAAAAAAAGAAAAGAGGGGGGAGGAGGAGCCTAATGAATTATGGCATAGTTCTATACATAGTGACAGCATTTCATTTCTCTCAACTGAAAATTTTAAACTGATGTCACTAGACCTGTCATCACGTGGAACTGACTGGACAAGCTCAGCAGATATGGAAGACGGTGTGGAAAGCTTCTCAATTACAGAAGGTATGCAAAACAGTGACTTCGTCAGAGGCATGCGAGAGTGGCAGTATTAGAAATTACACATATTAAGATAGCAGGTTGAAGGTACTGAATGTGTCAGGGCTCGAGGCAAAGGCCTACCTCATCGTACGAGCTGGTGCTGTTTCCAAAGCTCGGCACTGTCACGGGTTCATCGTGGTAGGGTTCATCTTCAGCAGCGATTCTTTGAAAGACATCCCGAAACACCGCATAAAACCCCTAGAGTAAACAAGAACAACAAAGCATTAGGAACAAAGAATGCCGGCTCAACAAGCAAAGGTGATTAACATGTCTTCACCCACCCGTATTAACCACATTCAAAAATTTATAAATACTAAACAGCCTCCTACAATACAGAGCTGCAAGCCACTGTGAATTTCATCTTCACATGTACTATCGGCCAAGAAAGTAAACGGACCACGGCTCTGGCGGCCGGAGCGGCTGCTGGAGCCTTTTCATCGCAACCACCAGCAGCAGAGCGATCGTACAACACACTAGGCAATTTATCAAGCGTGACAAGACACAACGCGAGAGTGAGGAAGAAGCTTGATGGCCAGGCCGCTGCTCCGGCCGCTGGAACCGTGGTCCGTTTACCTTCTTGGCCGATAGTACCTTACTACACCCAAGTTAATGACTTAATGACTTGTGCCATTTCGAAGCAGCTCTTGAAGCAGTCGGACAATTATTTCAACGCTTATCAATGTTTTGGAGAAGGTTTATGAAAGGAAGTGCACAATTTGCCAACATATCACACGGAGTTTTTGCAATGGTCAAGCCATAAAAATGCAATGATGGACTGGAAAGAAAATGTGGGAGGCTTGCACTAGTGGTGGAAGGCTGGACTAAGAGCATAGCTTGTGGCCGACCTAGCTTCTTCAGGCTCCCACAGGCTCAGCTAAGTCACGCGACTAGTCGTTACACGGTTTTGCACGAAGATGTGACGTGACCTCACTGTCACCCGCTGCGATACAGTATAACCTCGTTATAAGGAACCCGGATATAACAAACTATTGGATATAACGAAGCAATCACAATTCCGCTTGAAATTCCCATAGATGAAATGGATATTGGCTATAACAAAGTAATGGTTATAATGAAGTAATTATGGCTCCCCCTTCAAATGTGTTATAACGAGGTTTTACCGTACTATACAGTACATGCCTACACTATGCTTCACCGTCTCCCCTCCTCCTTTCCCTCTTCATCACGCTCACTTCCCCTCCCACTCCCTTGCTACACTATAATAACCTATGCTATGCTATAAAATGCATCCACCTTTATGAAGAAGTGGGCTGAGAACATGAGTGCAAGAGAAGAAAGAAGTGTGCGTGCAATATTTCATAATGTTGATAGCGTTCCATTCGCACGTAACACTTAACGTTAAATTAGGTTGAGCTCCAATACAAAACGTAGCTGTATTAAGGAAAGCAATGATTTAAATTTCATTCCTTAGTATGTTAAAACTTAAAGTTAAAATACATTCAAGCATAAATTATCACTCATGCAATTACACCAGATCTGTAAATAAGCATCCAGGTATAAGTGTTTTTATGGTTAAATATAAACGGCCTACCCCAACTCAAACTTTGCGCGAAGGTGACATTCCTCTGGTGCATTTTAAATTAGTGCAATGTTTTGATGCTGTGACAGATTTTGGTTGTACGGTGAAGTGACCACTCCGAGAATACGATCAATACTGAAGAACTTCACAATGCACAGCAAATGTATATCTGTGTTTATGGCCGACAGAATTTCTGGTGCTGTGCTGAACTAATAAAGATCATACGCATGCTAAATTTGTTTCCAGGGAGCATGTCTGTTCGCAAACTTTTGAACTATTATTTTTAAAAAGCCGCAATTATTCTAACTAGTTATTTTAACTTCATACAGTAGGCCACAAAATTTTACGACCCACCCAGAGGATTTGCAAAACAGCTGAATACGAGTGAATTGTCGATCCACAGCCTTGACTCCAAGTTTCACGCAGTAGCACCCTTTCCAAACCACAAACTGAAACATTTAACTAGAAGTTCAACGCTCTCACAGAAGTGCACTTCAAGTTTGCCATGGAAACCACGTCCTATAAAGCTTTTGTGATGCAATATACATCATGTATACCAAATATATTTCAGATAGCTTTGCAGCTCTGAAAGTGACGAAAGCCTAAAAAAAAATTTTATTGATATAAATTTATGAAAAAGCACCTTTTCATCGTCACCATAGCCGCTGAAACATGAGGAGTTGAAGTAGCAGTAGACGTCGAGACTGTCATCCTTGTAGTCACTACCAAGACCTGTAAAATGGGTTGCATAAACAGTGAATCCTGTGTGTTCACACACACACACATATCCCTGATAACAAAAGCTAACAGAGGCAAAAAATAGTCAAAAGGACACTTAAGTTTTGGCTTTAAAAGAAGGAATGCTATAGCACCACTGGGGCCCAATCACATCACCTTCTGACATAACATTAATTAAAATTAGTGCCTTCTCTTAAAAATGCTGATATTATTCGAGTTTTGTCATAACAGAACTATGTTTTTTCATATATTCAAATTGCAATCTAAGCTATCATGTGTGTAGGTTTTAGCTGAGTCGTCGTTTACAATGTTTCTGATGAATTTTACATTGAGAAATTTATTTTTGGGTTCACTAAAGAACTTGAGCCATGACGGACGGTGGCTTGTGTGATTGGGTAGAGCACGAAATGATGGTAGTTCGAAAAGATATTTCCGCCATGGTTTCAGACACCAGACTTTCCGCGAGACAAGAAGCTAGTTTTGCGGAAGGTTATGGTGTTAATACAAGCCAAAATATTAAGAAACTAAGAATGCTCTCAAAGAAGTCGCTTCCTTTTTTCAGTTTTGCAGAGACAGTGACAAAACAAAGAGATCAAGACGAAAAAGAAGGACCTCACCTCCTTTGAGTATAGCGTCACGGTGTTTGTCGTACCAGGCCCGTTCCTGGGGATCACTCAACACGTCGTAGGCCTGCTGGATGAGCTTGAACTGCTCTGTTGCCTCTTGAAGGTTGTCTGGGTTTTTATCTGAAAATGGGAGTGCAGTTTCAATTTGAAAAATTACTCTGTCAGGAGCCTTAATATTCGATGGTCAAGTGTCACCTAAAAGCCACAAATAGTTTTTCTTGCCCCGTTTAAGTTTGTGATAATGGAATTTCTGGCTAAATCTCCTCGCACAACATTGAACAATAGGCAGGAAGTGTCCTTTCTTGGACTTAAAGGGCGAACAGAGGTCAAGCAAGAGCTCTGGCATCTGACTATCTTTTGAAGGTACGGTCCGAGATAAAGTTGATGCAAGAAAATGTCGGCTGTTGTGGTAACACAGAGTTAAGAAAGAGGCATCAAAAGATCAATATTATGCAGTAGATTAACGCTTTTAAGCAGACCTTTTTTAATTATGGTTAAATGGTCAATGAGACATGAGCAAAACCAACCTAGCATTGTCGCCTACATACCCCTTATCACCAGCTTAACTAAAGGAAGTGAACTACTTATTGAGCTACAATGTCCTACATGCACGACTCTCTGCAGTCAGGACAAGGCACTTGTGTACGCTGCATTCATCCCTTAGCTTCACTGCACAGAACGAAAGAACCATGTGAAAGTTGTGGCACAAGCAATTAAGCGAACTGCAAATGAACTTGCCTTTGTGACCATCAAATTTCATGGAGGTTCACTCAAGCAAGGTTACCTAGGTATAAAGTTAACAAGCACCTGTCTATTCAACAATATGGCCTTCTCTTTCTTCGAATAAATAGCAGCCTTGCTTTTTTAGCCAACTTGTAATTCACATATCTAGTTAATCAATTACTTTTGGAAGAAGCGGCTATTTATATTAGGAATCAAAATTTTTAGCTGATGCCCACCACTAGAATGAGAATAATTATTAATAATTTCTGGGGTTTTAAGCCCCAAAACCACAACACGATTATGAGACATCGAATGGAGGGCTCCAAAAGTTTCGACCACTTGGGGTACTTTTAATGTGCACTGACATCGCACAGTACATGGGCCTCAGCATTTCGTCTCCACCGAAATGCAGCCACCGTGACAGGGATTCGATCCTTCGACATTTGGATCAGCAGCCGAGTGCCATAACCACACTACCACAATGCCTACATACCCCTTCGGGGACGGTGTTGCGAGGTGTTGCCAGTTGCATGTACTGTTATGGTAATAAGAGTACATGCAAAAGGTGTCATTCAATATTACAGTGATCAGTCTGAATGGCTGTGAAAGACTGGTTAAACACAGACTGTCTATGAGTTGGACACTGCACACCGTTCCTGTGCATTTCAGGACAGTTTGCCCTGACTCGCATGACTACTGGTCAAGTCCCAGTTGGCACAGCTTACTTAAACCGCTTACGAATGGGAATTTAACAACAACCTGATAAAAATAGACAAGCATTTCGTAAGGACTGTGGTCGTACGAATACTCTCCCATTAATTTTAGGCGTTTGCGCTTGTTCTCGTGGGTTTTTCCAGCAACGTGTGCACACTCTGGACAACAGTGCGGTTTTTTTTCGCCTGGCTTCTCGTACACAAGAAACACAAAAGGTCACATTTGAGTTCGTAAAGTTATGTTGCAGTTACGCCACACACGCCAAGAGAAGGCCCGGAAGCGAAGCGAAATAGTGGAATAGTAAAAAAAAAAGTGGGATCCTCGCCAAGAACCGAAACTATGATGCCAGTTAGAGTCCGTGCGCTCGTATGCGAATACAAGTGCGGTGCGCAACGATTTTACTTCTCTAAAACGTTCCACAGGCGTCCTCGCTGCAGTTGTTGCAGACTAAGCACGGAATGTTGAGAGCTGTAGCACGGGATTCATCGAGTAGTTACGTGACCTACTAAAGGATGCGCGCAAACCCTGCGCGAAAGACCTCGCGTTTTAGTAAACGTTTCGCGTAAAGTCGCAATGGTCGTGCAAGACACGGCGATCCGTCGCGTAACTGCACGTTCTTACCTGGATGCCACAGCAGCGCGAGCTTTCTGTAGGACAATTTCAGCTCGTCAGGGGTGACGTTTCTGGACACCCCGAGGACTTCGTAGTGACACTTCATCTTGAAATATGACGAACGAAGCCGAGAAGTTGGAAGACAGATGAATAAATAAATGCAGTAGGTACTATAGAAACAAATGTCAAGGTAATCAAGTCAAGCACCGCACGAAACAATTCATGATTCGTCGAAAGCGGACACTTCGCTGGTTTCAACTCTAAGCAACAGCACGCCTCATGCAACGTTTACGCACGGTGGATTGTCATGGCTCGTCTCGGATTACCTTCAACCAAATAACGCGGTAGCAAAATCATGGCGATAGTGACGTCATTTAAACTTTGCTGAGCTCCGAAAGCATCGCCTTGGAGATTGGCAACTAGCTTGTCGCTTAAGTTTGAACATCGCCAGACAAATAGTCAAAGAAACTATTGTTTCAAACTATTTCTTAATAAATACCAACAAATGCGCAGACAAAGCTGTAGAAATACTCAAACGCTATGTTTGTACTATACTAACCGTAGCAAGCTTGTGATCAGCTCGGCCGAGTTCAGCTTGCTGTTCATATTCCTAAAATCAGGTGCAATGACGCCCAAGTGAAACTCGACAGACACCGAAACTAAAACGAAAACGTTAACAGTATCTCGTACAAACGTGGCACGCGCGGGCCTGGCAAGAAGAAGAAGTGAAGCAGGCGTTGCACAGCATAGATTTCAAACTGCGTCAAAGGAACCGTGTAGAAAGGGCGCCGTCGTCGTGGAAGTGTTGTCGAGTGTGGCGTCGTCTGCAAGATCACTATGGCGTGGCTGCGCAAGCCAATACGCGGTATCCTGATGGACATCACGGGCGTGCTGTACGAGAGCGGCGAACGGAAAGCCATCGAAGGGTCGGTCGACGCCCTCAAAATGTACGACGACCTTACTAATCACGCACGCTTGAACCGATGAACAAAATCGCTAAAGACCATGTAGAACAGGGAATGTCGCCGGAGCCAACGTTTTGACAAGTGGACTTGTCTTCGTCAGGACGGCAACCATGAACGTTTGCACGAATTTCAACGTTGCGCCGTGCTGGCTTCATTTACTTATCAACACAAGAGTTACTGTTTATCTGGAAACATACACACTAACTCTGTCTCAGTGGACTTGTCTTCGTCACGACGGCAACCTGACGAAGACAAGTCCATGTTGCCGCCCTGACGAAGACAAGTCCACATGTAGAAACGTCCACTGAGACATCAAATGGACGTTGTCTTCGTGAGGTTGCCGTCGTGACGAAGACAAGTCCATGTTACCGTCCTGACGAAGACAAGTCCACTAGAAACGTTCATTAAGACAGAGTTAGTGTGTATGGTCCCGATAAGCACTAAATCTTGTGTTGATAAGTGAATGAAGCCAGCACGGTGCAACGTTGAAATTCGTGCAAATGTTCATGATTAACGCAGGCTTATTGTTTTTGCACGTACTAGCAGAGTACATTTACACATAGCAGAGTACGTTTACGCATGTTTGAATCTTGGAAGTGTGTCTGTGCTTCTATTTTTCGGCGCTAGATCAGGAATAAAGCATTGCACTGTCCTTCGTCCACCTAAACATGCACTGCACCCATCAAGTCTAATTTTGTACGGTGGCATGTCTGTCAGGAAGAAAATGGGTTTATCTGCGAACAATGTAATTACGATTTTCATGACGGAATGCACTGAAGTTATCGAAGCTGCCACTTTTGTATGTACAGCTAGCACAGTCAAAAGCAGAGAATCATACAAGTAATAAGTGGCATAAAAAGGCATCACGCGTGTTTTACCCCTAGTGTCATTCGACGTTCCAAAGAAGAAGGTGTAACGGATACTTCAAGAGCCACATTTCGTGTGCAAGCCATAGTCAAAAGACTACACATACATGACACGAAAGAGTATGTGGCAAAAACATGAACAGGGTGCGCACCAAACACCCAACTAGTTTCATTCTGAAGGGGTAAACACTTTCTTTAAGCACCACCGCGACATGAATTCAGGGGACATGCCTCTATGCACTAGGATGTCTTGTCTCTAGAGTACAGACCACACGTGTACATGTACACAGGCTTCGCACGGCTGACGTACCGTTCCGTTTCGTCACAAACGAGACGCAGAAGACGAAGGATCAGCTGGGCTCTGCCCTGCACCGGCTAGGCTTTGACATCTACGAGAAGGAGATTTTCATGTGTGCACCTGCTGCCAAGAAGTTCATCCACGACCTCAACTACAGACCGTTCCTGCTTGTGCATCCCAGTAAGGGCATAATAACACCTTCTCTGTGCACGTTTCTTTGTAGATGTTCTTTTTGAAGGATAAATGTGCCACACCATTGAAAAAAGTGCACATCACGTGATATGTTTATAAGTGTTTATAACCGCTTGTAAGAGAAAAGGCTTTCTTAGTATATAAGAGCAGGTTGAAATGAGCATGTGCTATGTCTAATGCACACATTAGGCATTCATCAGAACTACATTATCCTCACATTGCAGTGGCACGCCTGCCACTCTGGCGACATTAAGTATCCGGAGGTTAACCAGGCAAACATAAGGGAAGCGTAAGTGGGAAGCGGGGATAAACACGACAAAGGAAACGTAAAAAACTCAAGTACACCTTATTTAATTGTTTCTCAATAATGTCATAGACAGCTGAGAATGATTACCATTAAATATTTTAAACGTTTGCAGTCATACCTGTAATTATATGTGTGAAGAGATTTGCACCTCTGCATGAGGCAAAACATGTTAGGTCCTGTGAAACCTAGTGGTCTGTTTCGTCATCTAGTGTGGTTCATTGCAAGACACTATTGCACACCGAAGGGGAGCACAAGTCCTTTTCACAGTGGTTTTCTGGCTGCGCACACAGTGGCTATGCACGTATAAACAGGAAGACTACGTCAGAAATTTGAAACCTCTTGGGGGAAAATCGGGAGGGTAGGCAGGTATGCAGTAATAGTTTATTCTGATGGCTTAATTTGTTCAGTACGTGTAAATCGAGACTTCTGTGTTGTTTTCATGCCCGCTCCGATTCACTTCCTATCCATCTCACTTAGCTAAAAGCTAGCAACAGCACCCACTATGCTTGTCTCGTCTTCAGTGTTCCTGTACTTTTGTAGCTTTTGCTAAAGCACTTACCCTGCCACCGGCTCACTTGCATGGAATGAAGATGTCGAAGCCGAGTTTGCCGAGTGCGACCAGAACCAGCCCAACTGCGTCGTCGTGGCTGACGCGGGCAGCAACTTCACGTATGAGAACATGAACCGAGCGTTCCACGTTCTTGTTGACAATGACGACTCGGTCCTCATCACCCTCGGCAAAGGGTGTGTATGCCTCGACAACACTCCACTGATGGCAAAAACAAGTTGCACGTTTTAATCAGCGTGCTCAGTTTAGATAAAACGGCCGCCACATAGTGCAGTCAAATGTACATAAACTGCCAGCTGTGTTCTAGCGGGGTGTAATGCAAGAACAGCTGCATACGTAAACACAGGCAGCTACAATTCCTCTGGGCACCTCTACTACAGCCCAGTTTTAAAGACGATAGTCTTTCTTGGAATACCTGAATGCAGAAATTTTGGTCTGTCTTTCTGTTTGTCTGTATGTCACATGATTCAGCCAGCCGGCCAAAGTTTAAGCACTTGCCTAACGCCCAGCCATCTTGAACTGGTAGCTGCGTTCACATTGTTGATCAAAAAACAAATATTAAGCATATCTTATGTGAAACATTAATACGCAAGTATTAGGTGGTATGTTCTTTTAATAGAAAATACATAGATACGTAATTATAAAGACCCAAGTGTTTGTTAGGCTGCGCTAAAAATGCAACGCTATGCATGAAAAAGGCGTCTGGTGACGATTTGGTGCTGTCACCTGGCAGTTGTTTACGGATTCTGCACAAGCTCATGTTTCCCGACGGTGCTGCCAGATGCCGTCCATATCTCTAGCGGCGTGCGTAGTATGCAGATGCATGGCCAATTTTCTTTCTTTCCCATTTCATGCACAATAAGCCAGCCACTGAGTATAGCATTAAACTGGTTCCAATAAACTACATTATAATTAAAAATTGAGCAAGTCGGTGTGGCCTGATCTTGGGTTGGTGCAGTGTTCACGGGACGACAATGAACAAAGAGGCACAGGACAGGCGCTGTCATGCGCTTCGCATTTCTTCGTTCCTGTCCTGTGAGCTCCGCACCAATGAAAGATGGTTATAATGAAATCTGCATCTAATATCAATAATTTGACAGACCTACCTTTAGCACTGAAAGCATTGTGTAAGAGTGAATACAGGGCATCTTATGAGAGTCAACAGTTTAAGTATAGTGATAGACTTTCTTTCAAGTTTGTGTAATCAGCTAGCCTAGTTTCTGTCCTATATGTTTTGTGCTGCTGCTAGAGCACTCCTTTCTGTTTTTTTTGTTTTTTTGTGCCATGCAGAAAGTATTATAAGGAACATGACAAATTGACCATGGACGTGGGACCTTTCACAGCTGCTCTAGAGGCAAGTTTACTTCAAAGACCAGTAATTCATTGTGTGTTTGTGTATAATAAAAACCACCAATAAAACACTGAGCTCATATGATCCTGATGGATAGAATCCACCGAATAGCTAGTACCCACACAAAGTATGTCTGACAGCAACACGCAAGCACAGACATCATCATCTGGTGCTGTGTGTAACATAAAATCCCATCAGTGGCAGAAAGGTGCTAAATACAACAGCAAGTTACACCTGTGGCGGCAATGTTTAAGTAGAGATACAGCCAATGTAGCCGCGCTCACATACAAGGTTGGCCAGATTAAAAAAATATATATATACCTCGTGAGTATTCAAGAGCTCATAGAAGTTCGCGTTCCACACCAAAATTTTAAGAACTACTCTTTCTTTGCTTGCCATCATTTCACGTCAATAATGTACATTTCCCTCGTATAGTATACAAGATGTAAATGTACCATTGTTTGCTAGTGGGATGTTTACTCAAAATGTGCTTCAGCCTAATTATAATTACTGGGGTTTTCTTCACCAAAGCCACGGCATGATATTAAGACGTGCCTTGGTGGAGGGCTCCAGAAGTGTCATTCATCTGGGGCTCTTTAAATCACATGTGGTAACACCACACAGTACATGGGCCTCTAACATTTCACCTCCATCAATGTTCAGCTGTTGCAGCCAGGGTCAAAACCTGCTTCTTTCAGGTCGTGGGTGGCCTTTTACTTACATTTCTAAACATGTTATACAAACACAGGTGGTTAAAGTTAACCTGGAGCCCTTCATCAGAGCATTCCTTGTAGCTCACACCGCAGCATTTTGATGTGGCGATTATATCTGTACCTGGTCACATGAATGGAACACGCCCACACCTAGAAACCATTCGTACAAAACATTAACACATTCTATTGTACAGCTGAACACTACATTGCGATCGGCAAACCTAGTGAAAGGGTCTTCCACATGGCGTGGTGCAACACTCGTCCCGATAGTCCAAGGATCTTGCCACAAAGCCTTCTCTTGGCCTGGTTGCCAAGTTCTGGGCCAAGGAAGTGGCCGTGCTTGGACGCCCTCTCCTCGTAGGAAACTGGGGGTTTTCTTAATAAAGTTGTGTACTACTACTACTGCCACAAAGACATATACATAGTTCCTTAGAGTTCTCCTACTGCCTTGTAATGTTGCACGTTTCCCTGCAGTATGCTGCTGAGCGACAGGCAATCGTGATTGGCAAGCCAGGCGAAGAGTTCTTCCGCATGGCGCTGGAGGACATGAAACTGCGGCCAGAAGAAGTCGTCATGATTGGCGACGATCTCGTCTGCGATGTTGGTGGTGCTCAGAGTGCTGGGATGCGCGGCATACTTGTGCGCACCGGCAAGTTCCGGTACGTTTTCGCTGCTTCGAAATTCACGCCGTGCACCCACCATCGGGTGGTTGCTTGTGGCAGTCTCCTCCGGATGTGGTAAAATGCCACATGGAAATTCTGCAAAGCATGTTTTTGCAGATAACAAGCTGAAGAGACTATGCAAACCTCACAATCGCTGATTACTGTGTTCTCCCTTTGTGAAAGAGACTTCTTGGCCTAGTCAAGTAGTGTTCATCTTAAAATATTTGTCTTGAAAAAAGAAAAAGAAAGGAAAAATTTCAGCTGTATTTCTTGGCAACTGGATCTTTTTTTGTTTTTCTTCGTTTCGTACCTAACATACTCTGCATCGTGTAATCTCTAGAAAAGAGTGGTGATGTGCAGAAAGTGATGAAATAGTAGGGTACAGTTGAATGCCAACAAAAATTACAAATTTATTAAGGAATTATCTTTATAATAGAGGAGGAAGTATGAACTGGCCAGTTTTCCATCTTATGATCTTTACCATGAGCACCACTATGTAAAACAATGCAACATTCAGTGTATTGCTTCAGTTAATATGACTCTTAAATGAAGTATGTGTCCTGAACTGCAATTTGATATGGTAGAGTTGCATAGAAGTACCCACTTTGCAGGGCTTTGAGTCAAAGTCTGCTGTGTGAAGCAAACAATCTCTTTGCCAAATGGCTGCTGCTCTCACGGACAACCTTCTGCAGCATTGCAGAAAAAGTGATTGAATGCTCAGTGCTTATTTAAAGCTGGGATAAAGAAGACAGTTAACATGCTATTTTTTACGGCAAGTGTGAAAAAATCTGGTAAATCTTCTCAGTGTTGAACAGCAATGCGATACAGGGAGGTACAAACATCCCCTCACTGTCAACTTGACTTTTCCATGTTTCATCAAATGCGAAACTGTCACATGAGGAAGCTAGTGCAGCATCAGTTACAAGAAATAAAAGTTGCTGTTCAACACTCGCAACACAGGCACCATCCCCATGGCGTTTCTTTCATTGCTGCAGAAAATTAGCTGCGGATAAATTAGTGTAGTTGTGAAGTCGTTGGTGACACCACCAGTGAGACACCACCAGTGAGAAACCACCAGTGAGACCTCCAAAAATTCATTCAAGCTCATGAAATAGATGCTTCCCTGCAGCTGAAATAATTCCGTCTAACCATACTGAGTATTGGCGGTCCATTCTATTCGACCTAACCACATTGACATCTGACATTACAGCTTCTTTAGGCACGAGGAGTGATCGCCATGTTTGTTTCCATTGCAGACCCACAGATGAAAATCACACCAGCATCAAGCCGGATGCTATAGTCCGCAACCTGATGGAAGCCATCCAGCGGATTCTATCAACAGAGCGGCCATCCAAGCCGGTTCTTCCGCAGTGATTTAATGAATATGCCTGGACTGCACAAGATTTCTGCGACACCATGCGATACTGTGCAATTATTATTAAATGCGCAAATGTACAATCTCTTAATACACAGAAAATATGCTTTCGACTGTTGGCAGTGAGTCGTACAGGCGCAACGGTCAGCAGCCGCCATCTCCTTCATCTTCATTTTCCCTTCCTTGTAATGTTTATCCGTAAAAGCACACAATATGCCAAAGTCAGAATCATTCAGCATCACATTGTGGCGCCGGCAACCCCATGAGTTGAGAAGCGGTTTGATAAATGGAGATTTCGATACGCACTAACTGGTGGACGTATGGCAAGCCACTACAACTGAAGCGGCCAGCGGATACAAGAGGCCCCACGCATACTCAGTGGAGGTTTGTTGCAGCCATATTTCAAGCGTTAGTACAGTTAAAGTGGGTACGTATTAACAAGGCTTTACTGTGCCGTAAAATCACGTTAAAGTTCCCCCACCAACGGAAGCACCCCCTCCCTTTTCTCTAGGTTGCTTGGCAAGTTTTTTTTTTCTATTTTTCAATAAGTTGCAAAACAAATGATAAGAAACAATTCAATTATGTAAGGAAAAGAAACTTGTAGTTAGCTGCACTTTTGCCGAGGCCTAATGATGGCGGCACTACAACCACGTACTTCTAACCTCCGCAGCCAGCCATGACTATAGCTGGGGGCCGTATACAGGCTTTGTTAGTTCCATTTTCATAGCTAGAGTGAGCTAGAAGTGTTCTAGGTTGCTCTAACCTGATAGACGGATGTGAGCAGCATCGGTTGCTAGCGTGAATTTAATATTCATCGCTGCTCTGGCTCACGAGCCTGCAGCTTGTGTGTCTTGACTTCGAGAAGTCGTTTGACGGCTTTGAGAACAATGACATCAAATGAAAGCAGTAAGTGCACTGATTCCACACATATTAATGAAAATAACTGCTCTGCGTTCTTTTTCCGCTCCGGCAATTCCACCGCCATTTTGAATTTTTATTTCGTGACCGAACGAGGGGCTCCTCAAACATGTATCACATTGTCTCTTTCCCAGGGATGGAGCGCTTGCTCAGGATTTTACGGTATTTACCTTATAACTTGCCAATGCGTGGGGTCTCCCGTCACTTGCATAGGTCTTCGAAGGCTCCGCGAGACACCTATAACTGAGAACCACTGCTACGAAACCCTAGCCCCACTGTCAAATAAGGCAGAAAAATACATGATGGCAACAATATGAAAGCTCACCTTGGTCTACCTTGTATTAGTACTGTGTGTCTATGTCTCTATTCTATTCTAAGTGCATTCTATCTTCTACAATAATGACATGCATTACTTGCAGGCCGACCTTGCTTTTCTATATCTATGCGTTTATCCGAGCAACGAAGTCGTTTCCTTTGGTTTCCATTCCGGAAACTCAAGGTTCCAACTCAAAGTGGACAAAAGAAGAAAACAGTTATACAGTAGAACCTCGTTATAATGAACCCGGATATAACAAAGTAATCGTATTTCCCCTTGAAATTCCTATAGATGAAATTGATATTGGTTATAGCGAACTAATTACTGCTCCCCCTTCAACTTCATTATAACGAGGTTTTACTGTAGTAGTTCCTGCATTTAAAGCACTAATAAGGCTTTAAATCAATGCTCATCAATGCCACCGAGCAGAGAGCCACATCTGCATGTGCCAAAATGCTGTCCCAGGACACAAAATGTGACATACATATGTAAAACATATACATGTACTTTTATTTACAACGGCCTTTACCTGAGAGCTTGTCAGAATGAAAACAAACTTACTTTGTGCGCTTGCAGGTAGTGGATGACGTTTTCAATTCGATGTACAAAAGACAATACTTCATGACGCAGCGTCTGACAGTCTTACTTGCCTCACACACTTCATTCAATCAGCACTACAGGCTTAGTTCACTAGCACTCCCATGTTAGGTGAACCAGATGGAATGAATATTTAACACATGAATTAAGTAAACATGAATAATATAAACTTCAGACATAGTGGCACAAGGACTATCCCCCTTACAAGTAATGCATACTTGTACAAACATAACTGAAAAACATCTATGCACTCAAACCTTGCTACAACAAAGTACACCTGATGTGAAAGTAGCTTCACAATGTCCAATAATTATATATGTTCATAAGGCATGATGAAAATACTGGCCACAAACTAAAGTTTGACTTAGTTGCTTCCTGTTAAAAGTTAGGAATAATAATAAATAAAAAAATTTAGCATCTAGTAAATGAGCTTTTTGTATTTACAGACTGCTATGCCTTACACAGCAAGACATTAGTGCTACTTGAGATAAAAATTCACAGGTGGTGCAAGGTTGTTTTTGGAAGGGGGGGGGTCGGGGGTCGGCAGTAACATCCAAAGTCAAGTGGACGTTTAGGTTGCATAAAAATTGCTAAAGCTGCAAACGTCTAGTTATCACATGTGCACACATCACAGGTAGATCCTTCGCAGGTCGCTGGCACCCGTGATGGAGTTGCACTGGGGGCACAGCTTCTTTGCACCCTGCAACCAGGAGGCAAGCGTCGAAAACAGGAGATTAACTAAATAGAAATCAACAAAGGTAGAATTACAGCGTCAACATAACGGCAGTAACTACAGTAGAATCTCATTATAACGAACCCGGATATAATAAACTATTGGATATAACGAAGCAATCTCTATTCCCCTTGCAATTCCCATAGATAACATGGATATTGGCTATAACAAACTAATGGTTCTAACGAAGTAACTACGGCTTCCCCTTCAACTTCATTACAACGAGGTTTTACTGTAATATTTGCGGCACGATATCAGGCGGCAAAAGTGCAGTCTCTTATTATCGGTGATGCTAAAGCTTTGCTTTGAAGGCCCCTTACAACTATTTTTTAGCATACTGTACATAATAGATAAGTGCTAGATCTACATTTCATATAGCAACAAGCGCTGCAAAGTGCTAGATAAAATTTATTGAAAACAGTAGAATGTTTGAAGGGAACATCTACGCATGTGCAAATGGTGCAATTCAGTGTAACATTACATTTCATATGTCGTAAAATGTGTAGTCGTAATCGCTCAGTAAGCTTTGCCGACCTGAGTCTTCGCAGGGGTAAGAGCAATTTTGATGACTGGAACACTTCCGTGACCAGCTGCCAATCGCGCATTTCATGCATTCGGAACTACAATGCAGTATGTTGCGTATCAAAGAGGCAAAGGTGCAACAAACAATATGCGGCCTGACATAACTAAACGTCACATTTCTTTTGTGTGATTCCTGTTTTATGCATCTGCTTTGCACTTTAAGGGAACTTTTCTCCACAATACTGACAATTCTCTTTCCTTGTTTCTTTCATGATGGAAACATTTAAGCACTACAGGAAACACCGGTGACTATAACAGCAGCCTAACTATAGCCAGAGTTTTAGCTAACATGGAAGCAGCCCATTTATATGTACAGTAAAACCTTGTTATAACGAAGTAGAAGGGGGAGTGATAATTAATTCGTTATAACCATTAGTTTGTTATAACCAATATCGATTTCATCTATAGGAATTTCAAGGGGAATTGCAATTACTTCGTTATATCTGATAGTTCGTTATATACGGGTTCGTTATAACGAGGTTTTACTTAATAGTACAAATTATAAACGGACAGTCACAACTTTCTGTAATTGCATCCGATCCAAAAATGGCTTAGCTATAACCAAAAGCTTCTTGTAAATGGTACTGTAACACAGTAAAAATCTTTATAATTAAAAAATGACAATTTGAACTGCATGACGGGTTCCAGAAATGTTGCAGGTACTTGAATAGGAAAAAAAAAAGCATTCATGAATTCAAGACTTAAAACCTGCTCAACAGTTATCTAAGACAGAACTCTTGCTCCTATGAATGGCCTTTCGTGATGAACTCTCATAGTATTGGCTTGCACTTCAATACGTCTCTGAAACTCTGAGACAATGTGATTTGCAATCCCAGTCGTGTGGAAACAAGGTCAAACTTCACTGCAACTAATCCCATATGACATGGACATAGCTTCATTATAACCAGTATTTTGTTATAGATGTACATAATGCTGTTTTAATGGCAATACTACTATTGATTTCATTTGCTATAACCAATAATTCATTATATCAAGGGTTCCCTGCACAGCAAAGATGCAGCGATCAGACATCTCCGCTCCCTCTTTTCTGTCAGTTACTTGCAAAGGTAGGGTGACCCAGCTGCTGCGATTGTTCTCATATAGTGCACACACTATTTTTCTGTAGTTAGTTATATCAAGGTACCACTGTTCTTGTTTCCATGAACCAGATTCAGTGTTGGTTCCCAGGTCATGACGTATCATGACATGATATAGTAACAGTAAAACGTCATAACAAAGCCCATCTAAAATGATGATAGCTTGGTTATGACGTATCCGATACTTTGTGATAAATGTATACTTATAATGCCGTGTTAATGGCAATACTATTCATAATTTACTTCATTATAATCGATTGTTCATTATATCCGTAACTCTTTTAGACAGGTTTAACTCTATGTGGCATTCTTGGTTAATTCTCTGTGTGCACTTGCCTTCCTGCCAAGTGTGAGCAAGCTTTATGCAGTTGTGACTTTACAATAAAGCCAATGGCATTAAATAAAGTGCAACATTTTGAACTCGTGTTTGGTATCAAATTATCTTGAAAAGCTGTTTCGTTTAAAGAAAGCAGCAGTTTCTCCATAAAAACATCTGTGGAGCAGCAGGATGACTTACCAACGTCTTGAGCCAGCATTCTTGGCAGTGAACGTGCCAGCAAACAACAGACACTACAGGCTTCTCGTAAGGTTCCTGGGTACACGCAAATAGTTTTGATAGGCATTAGCGCTACAACTTGTGGTCTTTCAACATGCTTTACAAGCCATTAAACCTCAGACAGGAATGCTGATGACCGGAAAGTCAACAGCATAACCGTGACACACCGTTACTTTCTAACGTTCACTGAAGTGTTACAACTCAAGCCTTCAATGAAGGGTTTGGCTAAATGTATACCACGGAGAAGGACATCTAACAATTCACCAGGCTTCTGCTCTCACCCTTTTTCAAGCAACCAAACTTTGCAGTGCACATTTAAGATGGCAATTTTGCATCGTCCTACACTCTCCAAAGCACTAATCTGTGCTTTTCTCAACATCTCACACATAATGCAATAACAAATTTTGCATACAGCAAAGTAGATACAGGCAATGCAGACCTTCAAATCATTCCCCTGCACCTAAAGCTTAAACTAACATCAACAATTTCACAAAAAACAAACCTCTTCTGTCAAGAGTGCTGCTGAAAACTATTTGCAAGCTGAAAGGTATGGCATTGGCACCATCACGGGCAGTATTCTCAGGCGTCTACTTTCTCAAGATTAGCATTGGGAGCATACAGTCAACAAGCATTAAGGTTCTGGAAGCTTCCTTAGCACAGTTAGTACAGTGCCAGACCGCTGTGGCTCATAGACATCCAAAAGCATCCGGCACACAACTTGCAAAGTTTTGTGAAAGTATCTACAAACGTAATAAGCTAAGAATAAGGTCCTGGCTGACTAGCACAAGAACACTGCCAAAATCGTGTCAACAAGAAAGAAACGATACCTCAATGTAACTACACACTGTGCGTGATTAACCTGACACCAGACTAGCTAGACCACCAATGTTGGCATACACAATTTCAACTTGGCTTGGTTTAAACAAGCGGGTCAAGTCTCTTGTCTGCCCAACTCGACATCGGAAAATTACGTTTTACATGCCCCAGCTGAGAAAGAATTGCCACTCACTTCATCCATGGCAGCCAACATTCCACTAGGGCATGGTCAAAGGTATAGCGAGCTAAGGTTGAAAAACAGTCAATTAAATCCTACAATCTGCTGTATGTGGATCCTTTACAGCAAGTGTACATTGAAGCTGTGAGCACCTGCTTAAAGTTTGCGTTAATCTACATGAGGAAGCCCAGTAATAATGTGAGGCTTCACCTAGCTAGAATGAAGCAGGCAGGTAAAAATTGCAAGTCATAACCAAAGCAGAAATATCCACTCTACTGTTTTCAACACTGCAGTATCTTGCAGTTCGAGTGCCTCTGAATGGATACCCGAAGAGCTTTTCCAATATTGTGCAAGCGGGAAAGATAAAACCGATCAGTTTGCACCATAATTTAGGCAAAGCATTAAGCATCAAGGAAGCTGGCTGCAATTAAGGATTACCCTCTTTCCATGCCACGTCTTTCCTGAACTTCTTTGCGCACTAAAGATTCTGCAATATAAATGTGCAAGCACAAGATCACAAAGGGCGCCCTTTAAGTTTCTGCACCTTAAGTGCTTCAGCTACGTGTACTAGGCAGCCAGTCAGAACGGTGGCGAAAGTTACGCCACAAAACATGCCTCACAAGGACCATGAAAATGCAGAGTGACATAACTGCTGCAATCTGTGGTTGTGCTTGTACATGAAGCGTTGTGCATCACAGCCTGAATTAAAGTAAGATCACAACTATGTTCATCTGAGTTTTTTTTTTTTTTTTCTGCTAGTTGTACTGGGCGTTGTGAAAGCTGTTCTTTGATTAACCTTGACTGACATTGTACAAATACAAGTGCAGCATGAAGTTCATGTAAGGGCGTTGGGTCCTATGTCAGGCGTTTTGCCTTTAGTCCAAACCAAACATTCTTTTGTGTCCTCTATACAAGGAAAAAAAAAAAGAGAGAAGCAAAACTTCCTGGAAATAAGACATTATACACTTTACACAGAGCAAGTAAACTGGTCTGCTAACGATTTGAAAGGCCTAGGCTAACGGCTCATTTGTTTCACGAAAAAAGTCATTAACGCCATTCTATGATCACTGCAAAATAACCTTGCAGTAATTGACAGATAACAAGCAAGAACAACCTAGCCACTGATATTTCAATGAACAGTCATTAAAAGAGAGGGCGACATTAATCCTGAAAACAAAAGTTGGCGCAGAAGGGTATTTACACCTGCCTATGGTCTGGTCCAACTTCACTGCGGTACTCACCAGACAAATGAGGCACTTGGATACAGCTTGGGTCTCGCACTCCAGCTTTCGTAGCCGCTCTCGCAGTGACTGCACTACTTGGAACATTGCCTCCTTGGTTAGGTCTGGTCCGGTGTGTCTAGCCTCTTTAGCACTGTGCACAAACACGAAACCAGCTTATAAAAATGAGCTTAACATGCATGCACACGGACAGTACATGTTGCAGTTACAAGAGATCGTGCACAGCGGAGGTATACAGTAATAGCCTGTTAGCTCAGAGTTGTGTTGTAAAAACTGGAAAAAAACTTCAATATAAGTGGACTTTCAAGATATCTGAATTCGAATAACCAGCGTGTAAAGCCAACATTATGCCTTTCCAATACAGTGCCAATAACTGCCGACTTCCTCACAAAAGCGGAGTTTACCAGGATCAGTACCGTTAGCAGCTCATTTCTGCAAGATTACGTGCAACCCAGCAGCTGACATATCTGTAGTATATAGGCAATATCAGCCTCGTACACATAAGCGCAGATGCATGTTGGCACTGTGTCTGAAACTAAGTAACGCTAAAAATCCTGTGAACATGCTTGCTTCCCCCGGAGTTTTCCGAGCAAAGGTGACCTCCACAGAGCGCCGTTCCGACCTCAGACAAAGCGCCGGCCACCCGGCACCACCGGGAGCACAGAGAGTCGTCCGGGCACCGCCTTACTTGATTTTTAGATAGGCTCGTCGCCTCAATCTGTCTTGCAAACTGTCCAAATCTTGACGTCTACAATTTATTTCCGGCATCCAAAATTGTTTTCGCTGTTTTGCGGTAAGCTGAACAATGGCATGAAGATTTGTATCTCTTGAAAGCTGCATGCTGCACATTGTAAGAAAACGCTCTGATAAAATTGCTACCACCGCAAGCGCATCAACGCAGGCAGCTCTCTCCGAGCGCCATAAATCGAGGCACTGTCATGCGTGGTTGGTGTGTTTGTAAGTGGCAGAGCACTCGCCTATGCACCACACTTCATTGCTGCATTAATGGAAAATTACCATGGCTTGTGCGCAGCATTGCCATGGCTAACAACATTTTTGGTGATGCATTTTTCAGTGCACCCTTTGCATGCACTAGTGGTCAAAGCAATGCTGTGTCCACGTTATCAATGGAACCAGCCAGCCGGCACCCGTGAATGAGGATGAAGGAGAATGAAGCAAATGGCACTGGGACGAACTTGCAAGTTTAGGCTGGTATTCTGCATTTTGCCAGCAATGAGTTATGTTTTATTCTATGCGAATATTATCATCCATCGTCCATAGCCAGTTGAGCCAGTTGATAATGTGAGCGGACTGTTGCTCTCACTGCTGACCAGCATGAAAAAGCATTGGCATAGCAACAAAATAATGGCTCAGTTTTACTTTTCGCAGATATTGCAGCTGGGCAGAAAACTGTACAAAGAATGTCTCGGTAGTGTCTTTTTTTCCCTGCATTCTCACAGTGTAAGTTGAAAGCTACCAAATGTTCGGCACAGCGGCGTTTTGAGATGAGATGTGAAAAACCGATGTTATTGACACAGTGCCAGGGAAAAACTTCGACTTATTCCGCATCCACATTTCCGCTGTTCATCTTTCCACATTCATTTAAAGCTCTGGGAGTGCACAGCAATAAGTTAAGAAGACAGGTGGCTAGTTTAACCAATTACACAGACCACGGAGTTACCACGCAGCAACAACCAGGTGGCATTGTGAACCAATTAATCATTAACTGCACACTTTAGAAAAATTATCCGTCAACAACAGAAGCTGGCAGCACCGTTATATTACATTTTTGTCAATAAATAATGGACTACTCACCCATCTGACACAGGCTTGCCCACTGTTAGTCCGCCATGGGAGAAAAGAAAGACAAAAAAAAAAATTGTGTCACAAGGTTGCATCAAGACAGAAACTGTTGGTGTCATTATGCAGTTATTTTTCACGAGAATACTTAATCAGGGCTCAGTGATGATAAAAGCTGTACATTGGTTAAGTTGGCATGTCCTTAAGTTTACCTTTAAATTATAATAGATGAAATAAGTTGCAAGCATGAAATGTACACAAACACGCCCAGCAATCTCCTAGGAAGTTGGTTATGTTGAATAGTTGTGGTAGCTTTTGCATTTATACAATAAATGGCACAACTGAGCTCATGTACTGCCAGGGCTATCACGCCAACTGGACAACACATAACGCAATACATAACGTAACGAAAACGTACACGGCTAATTTTCATAAGACCTTTTGCGAGCCGAGATTGTGAAAACATTAATGCTGGCTATGGGGCACCCACCTAAGACAACAGCAGCAGCAAATGTGTCATACTGCCTAAGGAGTATTAATTATCTCAGTTAATGTAATTATCACAGGTCAACTCTCATATGAATTTTCAAAATTGTCATAGCAAATCAAGCTACACAGTGACTAGGAATCTTCGCACCTGCAAAGTAATTGGCACAGCAGTCTAGCATCTCCAACTTTGCCTCAAGAGTATGTGCAGATGCTAATGGCTTCACTGATTGATTTATGGGGTTTTATGTCCCAAAACCACCTATGATTATGAGACATGCCGTAGTGGAAGGCTCCGGAAATTTTGACAGCTTGGGGTTCTTTGACGGGCGCTGATATCGCACAGTACAAGGGCCTCAACATTTAACTTCCACCCAATTGCAGCCGCGCGAGTGGGATTCGATCCCACGACCCTCGGATCAGCAGCCGAGTGCCATGGCCACTAGACCGCCGTGGCGGGGCATTAACGGTTTTACAGCACCGCCTTTGTCAGAACATAGTGCCCATTTCATCGAGATACCTGGCGTCAAACTGAAGAGAAAGCAAAAGAAAGAAAAGCGGTACGCACGGATGAGGCGCCCAAGGTCATGCCGCAATTGGCTGAATCTTCAAAAGAGAAGAATTTTGTAGAAAGCGTCTTATTGCAGCGAGCAAGCGCGCAAGACAAACGGAGGGAGAGACAAATTTCATAATTGCACAAACGACGGTACTTTTGGATAAACTGAGTGGGTTGAGGTGATATAAGTATGTGATGCAGCATTGGTGCATGGACAGTCTACACGAAGCAGGTCTACACGAAGGCCGGCGCCAGAGGTCAATGACCTTACACCACTGTGCTCCCGCGCGGTCCCGCATAAGTAAAGAAAAAAAACGCGAATCCTCGGAAAAATAAGAAATAAGAGCAAAAAAAAAAGGGGGGGGGGGGGGGTTGCCCCTGCGAAGCTCACTTCACCTCATAAAACTTAGATACATGGCAAAGTGGCATCTACAGTTACTAGGGCGCAAATGAACTTCAACTAAACATTGAAAAAGAAAGAAAACAACTTAATAACTAACAGACGAAGTTAGAATGAATGTCGCGCATGATATTCATTATGACAAAGCTAGCAAATTACACAGCGCTTTGCACTACGCACCATTGATTCGTGCACAGGTCCTGCAAACTTGACTTGGGCATAAATTAAAACAGAAAAGAAAAAAACATCGTTGTAAGTAATGAATAATACTTATAGTTGGTTAATATCTCGGATTTCAATTCCGTTCCAAAACGCGGAAGTGTTCATTCAATTAGCTGACCGGTTGAGCAATCAGGTAACTTGTGCTTCAACACGCATACGAGGTAAGGATCGAAGTGTATGCCCCAGGATAGAGAATTCACCTCCTCCCCTGAAGCTAAACATCCTGACACTCCTCTTTGGCATGACACTCGCGTGACAAGTTTCCGGCTAAATGTCACATCCACGCACTTACCTCGTGCCGCTTCCGGTCTTTCGACCGTCGAACTGTGGTCTTCATCTCGCCGTGGCAACGAGGTGCTAGACCGGCCCACGGAGCCAGAAGAGCTGAGGGAAGAGAGAGGAAAATGACTTGCTCAAATACAGTCGAACATCATTAATTCGAAGTCGCATAATTCTAACCAACGGATAATTCGAACTGACCCGTTGGTCCTGGCAAAGTTACATGTATTTGAATGGGGAAAAACACGCTTTACTTCGAACCTGAAACACGCGCCTCCGTTAATTCGGACAAGATTGCCCGTCCGCTAAGAATACATTTCGTGAAATCCCAAGCCGATCGCCAGATTGACGCGTCAGCCGCCGTAGCGTCGCAAACCCGTACCGATTTGCTTGCTCCGCGGCCATTGGAAGGCGCCATCAGCTGGCAGAAATCATGCCTCGCGCTTGATGATGATGATGATTGTGGTTCGGTTTAGGAAAGGACGCTAATTTCTGCAGCCCATGCCGGGAGCACGGCTAAGCGTCCGTGGGGGAGGAGGAAAGGGAGTGAAAGAGATAGAGAGGAGAGAAAGGCCGCAGTGGAGGGCTCCGGAAGTTTTGACCATCTGGGGTTCTTTAACGTGCACTGACAACGCACAGTACACGGGCCTCTGGCATTTTCGCCTCCATCGAAAATGCGACCGCCGCGGCCGGGACCGATGACTCATGCTTGCAAGGGCGCCCGGCGCCGTCCTTCTGCAAAGCGCGTGAGGAAAGAGGGTATACCATAAGTGCGCGCATAATTTGCACCCTTGCATAATTTGCGCACACCTGGTATTTAGCCAGCTTAAAAAAAAAAGACAGTTTACATCGATACAGTTAATCAAAAATTCGAAAGAACTATAGCCGGTTCCACGCCAGCGAAATCTGAGTAAAAGTTCGAAGCAGGGGCACTCTCCGTAACGTTCCGTAAAATGCACAAATTTGGACACGTCTTAAGATTTGCTCAAGACGAGCTGGTGGGCTAGTTGGTTGGTCATAGTGACACGCTCTTACGATTTAACGAACTTCAACAGAATTTTTTTTATTACGGGAAACTGCCAAAGAGTTTTTGAAATCTGTAATCGAACCAGCCTGTTGCTTCGCCGCAGTACAAAGTTGCCGCGCAGTGAAGTTAGCTTTCAAGGGATCAGAAACATGTTTTACCTTTGATCATTACACGCGCGCAGATGCGCTGTATGATTACGAGTACCAGCTTCACTGGCAGTCACTCAGCTCTGCCTATGACAGGGAGCGTGATAAAAAGAAAAAAAAGTGGCTGCAACAAGTGCCGGACAGCAGGTCGGGACACGCGGCCTTCGAAAACGTCTTTCTTCGCGGGCGCTAGCACATCACAGACCAGTGCGCCATACTTTGTTTCATCAGTTCCGTGCAGCACTGCGGAAGCTACAGGACTCATCGAGCAATCGCGGGGCGTCCTTCCCCGCCCCGTCGTCTGCTAGCGACGGGCGCTCTAGCGGAAGCGGCAGGGGCACCTCCGAACACCCGGTCGCGCAGCCTCGGCTCCGCTGCACGGAACTACTGAAAGAAAGCCCACGCACAAAAGCTGCCTACCGGCGCACTTACGCGCATCAGCGACCCCTCGCACAACGCGTCAGAAGTAAAAATAGAAACATATCGCTAAAAATATTAGAGAGGGACTACCACACACGCGAGGAGAGCACTTAGATTGCGGAGGGGACACCGGAACCGGAAGTGCCAAGCAGCGCCGCGCAACCAGCCACTCCCGGAAACAGTCCTGGCGCCACCTCCCAGGTGTTGTTGTTTTGTGGGGTTTAACGTCCCAAAACCAGTTCTGATTATGAGGGACGCCGTAGTGGAGGTCTCCGGAAATTTCCACCACCTAGGGTTCTCTAACATGCACTGACATCGCACAGCACACGGGCCTCAACATTTCGCCTCCATCGAAATGCAGCCGCCGCAGCCGGGATTCGATCCCGCGACCCTCGGATCACCAGCCGAGTACCATAGCCACTAGACCACCGCGGCGGGGCACCTCGCAGGTGGTACAGTGAACTAGAGTGATCGGCACGATAGAAGTGGACAACAAAAACGCTTCTGGCCGTTCCTTGCCAACTGCTCTCTCTCTCCCCACCAGTCTCCTTTTCTCGTATAAAACAAACGGAACTGAAGTCTACCACAGTGCATGCAGAATGATCCACTGTCGACGTAGAACGAAATGTAATGGCGACCGACCATTGCTGCTTCGCGGGAATGGTGTGGCGGTGCTGAGAAGGAATCCGCGAGTTCGGTTCCCAACCACGGCAGTCGCATTTCGCCTAGGCAGAAGTGCGCCGAAATGACCGTGAACATTGTTTTTGAGTTGCGCAGTAAGAGAAGCCCAGTTGGTCGAAATTAAAAGTAGTACTGCCACAAAAATTCGACGTCCTGTTTCTTATTTCTCCAGTTAAAGGGGTAGCGAACGAAAATCGGGAAAACTGGCGAAAACATCGAAAACCTACTCGGAAGACATCACTGTTCCGATTAACAGAGTTAATTTTACGTATTTTCGAACAGTTGGCCGTATTTTTAGTGGATTGTGAGAGCGCGGCGGCTGCACGCCAGTGCGCTTGTCCACGGCTGTGACGTCACATGCAACCACCCCCTTTCTCCTCCACACCACCTCCCTCTCCACCTCTCCTCCCAAGAACCACTTGTGTCGCGAGTTTGCTGGTCGGCGCGTCAGTATCCGGTGGGTGTCACGCAACTTCCTCCAGTTCACCGCGCGGCCGCTAGACGCGCGAATTTGCGGAAAATGAATTAATTTTCAATATTTTCCACTAGTCTCTCGCTGAAATGAAAGTTGTGGAAACAAATTTCAGTACCCAATCTTTCAATTGGATCATTTATCTCGAAGGCGAAAGTTTCGTTCAGTATCCCTTTAAGTCGCGCCAAGCGACAAAAAATATTCAGGTGCGCGCTATGAGAATGCTCGGACAAAAATGCTCAATGGAGACGTTGTACAGCACGTTAGCGTCCGGATAATTTGTTTATTATTAGTTGTTAATTCTTATTAATATTTCCGTCCTTCCAAGACCGTGCGCGAAATGCGAAAGAAAAAAGTGCCGGTACGTGGCTAGGCGTATGCCTAGCTACGTGGCACTTCTTCCCTCCTTTTTATTTTCTTAGATTTTGGCCTTGGCCTTTTAATTTTCCCGTTCTCTATATCATTACCTCTAGTGTGGCCGATCCCCTTCGTGGGTATGTGCCAATTATAGAGGCAACAACAACAACAACAACATTTCCGCTCTCAAACGTGCTGCGAGACAGAACGACGATCGATGACGCATGCAAACCGCAGGCATTAGCAGGCCGAGAGGACCACACCTTATCAATTTATCTCGCGGGGTGTCCAGTGGTATCTGTGCGCGTGCATCATCACGTTAATCATCACCATCATCATCGAAATGGAATTAATGCACGACACTTTGCCGGTTTTAAAGGGGGCCCTGAAACCATATCTTGCTCGCTGAGATTTGCATCGAAATGGGTTCTTTGTACCGCCCTGAGGTAAATGCAAAAAGAATTTTCGAGATCGATGCAGGCAAACGCAAGTTATTCAACTTACAAATTCAAAATAAAAGCAGACGACAGATATGGGCATCCCGAGACCTGCACGCTGCTTCCAATCAAAACGCGGCTTACATCTTGCAGAACTGGAACCGTGCTGCCCTCTGCGGCATTTCCACCACAACCACCACGTGGGCCGCACCGCGCTCCTTGTGTCAGTTACAAGCAAAATGAAATTCTTATGCACAAATCTGTACCTCTTAGCAGCTCTAGCGAGCATAAAACACGTTCTCAATTTGAAATTTCTTATATTCGATGCAGTGTAAGCATGTGTTATGCATATTTTTACTTCTACTGTTCCCGGCCAATCAGAATCTGCAGCAAAGCCAGCATGGTGATGTCATATCCGCTCGGAAAAACTGATGATGTATGGCGCTGCAGTCAGCGCGGAAATCGATTTCAGGTACAAATTAAAATATAATAGGGTTCGATTTCGCCGCTTTCACTGGTCTTTGGGTCATCATCAAGTCCCACCCAAAGCAAAGGTACAATAACATCAATGTGCGTTTCAGCGCCCCTTTAACGATGCATCTTCAAAAATCTCGTGTCACTGGCGTCGGTGTGCGGAGTCGGCGTCTACAGCGAGAAAAAATAAAAAATAAGCATCCCGAAGCACGAACACAGACCGCCACGTCGCAGACTCGTTAGGAGAACGAAACTGAATTTATCAAAGTAAAATCCGCCAGAAAAAATTGTCGACTATGATTTAACTACAAGCTACACACGTTATGGCTCGGACTTTGAATGTACGAGGAAACATAATGCTGCTGCGAGGAAACTCGAATGCAAACCCCTTTTCCAGCATTTCTGCCACCAACAGCGGCGCGCCCGGGTAGGTTGCTTGCGTAATCGTCATCCAGATGGCGCTCGCGCATTCCAACCTTAAGGACAGTCCACCGCACGGAAAACTTTTTTGCGGTTTTGGTCAAAATGAGAAGACCTTTCCTCACATTGACGGAAACAAGCCTGATTATACCCCATAAAATAGGAATAATATTTTTTAACATATGACCCTGTAAGTCGGGAAAAAATTTTCCTGCTCGAAAGCAATAATTTATTACATACAATTGTAGTTGACACGCACATCTGGTAGCGTTTTATCACGGCGGAGAGTAACTTTTATTTTTAAAACCAATATTGCAAAAGCCCAGTAACCAGTGTCGCCGGCGTTCCTATGCACATACAGAAGGGGCGAATACGAAAATCGAAAAATTCCGTTTTAAAAATTTCTTCCGACTCTCAGGCGAAACCACTGCAAGCTTGTACACTTCGAATGACGTGCTTCCTATTGAGATAAAAAAAAAAAACGGAAAATCGATGAAGGATGGTAGACAGTCCCTTTTAAAAGGAATACTGACACAAAATTTCCATGGCGAGATAACTTTGGAGATATATTTGCCTGGACACATGCACCGTCTGCGAAATAACGACGGCAAATACAACCTAGAACATATTTAGGATCAATTTCAAAGCGCACGCATGCAGTGCAACCGAACGACCAATGAATCGGCAGTGGCGTCCGACAGGATTTTGTGTAAACAAACAACCAACCACGCCATCAGTTTGTGTTGGCAGCCGGTGCCGCCGTAGGCGGTCTGCTTGCTCGATGCGAGTGTTCTTGTTCGCCCTCCGTGTCAGAGAGTTCTACTATGGTGGCTGAAGGCCCTCAGGCCACCATATTTCTACTGTTGGAGGACCCCAAGCGCTGAGGGCCTTGCGTTCATTTGTTGTCGCCCTATCTTATTTGTTCGCCAGATAGTGCAGGGCTCTATCGGGGGCCCGTTGCTCCTTGGACTTCTGATAGCAGATTCGGATGCATGCATGTACGGACGTGACGCACACGTCTGCGCGCGCATCAGTTTTGTACGGTCGCGTGGCCGGCTGTGTTTACACAAAAAACCATCACTTCTCGGCGCTCCCTGAAAACGAAGCTGCGACTGGCCGCCATCACAGGAGGTTGTTGTTATTGTTGTTATGTGGGTTTTAAGTCCCAAAACCAGCTCTGGTTACGAGAGACGCCGTAGTAGAGGGCTCCGAAAATTTTGACCACCTGGGGTTCTTTAACGCGCACTGACATCGCACAGCACACGGGCCTCAACATTTCGCCTCCATCGAAATACGGCCGCCGCGGACGGGATTCGATCCCGCGACCCTCGGATCACCAGCCGAGTACCATAGCCACTAGACCACCGTGGCGGGGCGAACATCACAGGAGGTTTGTACATGTTATAAATGGGTCGACCATTAGCAAGTTATTCAACAACAACAACAAAAAAGGAAGAGATGCAAAATTTTTACGTGAGTACTCCTTTGAAGGCGAATCGTCCTCCCGCTCTTATGAGCACTTAATTTCGTGCCGCATTTAAGTTGCGCCTACGCAACACGGGGAAGAAATACTTTTCAGGCTGTGTTTCGTGAAGGAGCGCCAGCAGAAACTACGTAAGCAGATAAACTGGTTACGGTAGCGGCGTATTCGCCCTGCTGTGCCAGAGTGAAGATATGTTGGGGCACGTCCACGCACTGCTGCTGCTGCGCCTTCTCCTAAGTCACCTCGCCTCGCTATAGTCTTCGTACAAACCAGGCTCCCGAGAAACGCGTCATTGTGGAGGCTTCGTTTTGTTACAGACGGATTCACGAATGCCTCGGTGAGAATCACTGCCGACTCCAGTTTGCCGCCATTTCGAATTTGCGAACAGACAACACGTTTATATATGCCACTGGCGCTGAAAGATCTTCCGCACTTGCCCTAGCAAAGAAATCAGTCTCAGAACAACCGCGCTCCGCCTGGTACCTTACTTCCTGCCGCGTCTTGTCATGCTCTGCTACCATTAATAACCGGCCTGTATCTTGCACTGTCATTACATGCCCTGGCCATGCCCTTCTCGATTTCCGCATACGTACATACTACACAGGATAAACATAAGTGTTAACACTGTTCCCACGGCGGGACTTACAATACTAGTTGCCGTTATGCTGCTCGCATTGAAAATGGCAAACAACGCCTGCTAGCTACCCCCGCATTATAATCTACTGCGTTGGGAGCTCGCCTTCACAACTAAGTCCAAGAAAAAAAAAAAAAAGGCAAAGAACGCACATTGGAGAGGTCTCGTTGGCTGTCATCCACGGCTGTCTGTGGGCATCGTAGTTTTGTCACCACTGCTACCACCAAAGGACAAAAAAGCAGGGGGGGGGACAAAAGGCGGGGCTCTGTGCCCGTACGGGACGCGGCCCGTACGCTGCTACCAGCGGTGGGGCTGAAAGTGGTGCGCGACAGGTTCGCCAAACATTTGCCCAACGCCGCGAAGAGGCCGGAAGGACTCCCAGTCCATGGACAGGCCGTTACGAAGTGGAAGCTTCCTTCCGGGTTGGGCTCGACAAGTAGCGGCACTCGGATTGCGATTTACGCCTGACTCCCCCCTCCCCCCTTGTTCCCAAAGTGAGGCGAGAGAAAGGGAACGCGCACCTTTATCTGACAACTCCAAGTGCGCGCACAATGGGGAGAGCACCGACGCGAAAGAGAACACGATCTTGGTCGAGCTTAAATGGCGACTACGGCGATCTTTCAGTGTCCACGCATCCCAATGAAAGTTTCAGTACGTATCCTCCTCGGTAATGTAATAATATATGCAAAAACAGGCGGTTGTAAGTAATTTAGTTTTCCTGGAAATGAATTTTAAATTTTTTTACCGGATTCCCACGCGGGCCACCCTGTGTTTTTTTTTTCGTCGTCACCTTCAACGCTGCCTAGCGGTCCGTCAAAAGCAAAACGGCCACACTTGAACGTTCAAATCGTCGCTGTCAAGTTCAGAAAAGCTGGAATAACTCAGTACGTCGGCAGATTACCTCGCCACTCTCATTTCTCTGACACCATGCATCTCCATGTTCATGGCGGGGAGGCTGTGACGTCATCGCATACACGGCACGAAGCGTATACCCGTTTCGGTTTGAACACGCCTTTCAGTCGGTTATGTAAAATTATTGGTGCGTTTCTGAGCAGACAGAACCATCCTGGCTGCTACAGGACTATTAGTATCATTGGAAAACGTCGATATCAGAACGTGATGAGAGAAAACAACCGGAGTTTGCCCTTTAACGGCAGCTGTTGCTTCTGTGGCATGACCACCATTGTAGCGCCTACGATCGTTTCGTTGAATATTAAACAACTTTGGCCAGGACCAAGTGGATTGATTGATTGGTTGGTTGATTTCTGGGCTTTTACGTCCCAAAAGTACGATATGATTATGAGAGAGGCCGCAGTGGAGTGCTCCGGAAATTTCGCGGTCACCCGGGGTTCATTATAACGTGCGCGCTGACATCGCGCAGTATACACGGGCCACCACGTTTCGCCTCCATCTAAATGCAGCCGCAGCGACCGGGATTCGATCCCGCGACCTTCGGATCAGCAACCGAGTGCCGAAGCCACTACAGACCACCGCGTAGGGGCAGCCAGGGACAAGTTAGCTCGAATAATTGAGTTATTGAATCGTTAAAAGGGGCACTAAAGTGGAGCACTAAAGTGGTTTGAACTGATAGGTTATTATTGGGAAACAGAACTGTCGTTAATTTCGCCACCCTATGTTCAATATATATTAGCGGAGCAAATTAATATCAAGGTTTCATTCTCAGAATCCGGCGCCAAAACTTTGAGGTGGTGACATCACGAACGCCATTTATTTCTTGCGTTTTTCCCGCCACTCTGGCTCCATCAAATTGTCTAAAATACGCCACGATAAGTCTCTGACTTCCTTAGAGCGCAGTGTATATTTCGTCTACCTGTAAACAGATCTGTGGGACTTAGTAGACGCCGTCAGAAACACCCCGCCACGGTGGTCTAGTGATTATGGCACTCGGCTGCAGCTCCGAAGGTCGCGGGGTCGAATCCCGGCCGCGGCGGCTGCATTTCGATGGAGGCGAAATGTTGAGGCCCGTGTGCTGTGCGATGTCAGTGCACGTTAAAGAACCCCAGGTGGTCGAAATTTCCGGAGCCCTCCACTACGGCGTCTCTCATAATCAGAGCTGGTTTTGGGACGTTAAACCCCAGAAACCAATCGATCAATCGCCGGCAGAAACGCATGACGTCATGGATGTTAGTGCAGGAACTCCCAAGCAGGTGTCTCCACTTGCCTTTAATTTTTGCGCATTTTTTAGCCTCATCATCATAAGCCTATTTTATGTCCACTGCAGGACGAAGGCCCCTCCCAACGAATTCCAATTTGCTCTATCCTGAGTGAGTTGGTTCCACGTTATGCCAGCGAACTTGTTATTTTCATAGCTCCATCTAACCTTTAGCCTGCCTCTATTGCACGGCCAATTGCATTTCCTTTTTGAGCATTTTCTAGCTTACCAAAATACAGTTCGTAGTAACTACAAACATTCTTTCATGAACATTCATTACCTAGTACAATCTTTTAGAAGGTAATCATAAAAATAAAAAGAACACACTTGGCTAGTAAGGGCTCACCACTCATTTAACAACAGCAACAATAGGAAAAAAGAAAGCAATTTAATACTAACAATCTCAATACTGCGACACAAATTTATAATGCGCATGTTGCAAAACATGTATCCATGCTAGGGTCCATCAGTACTTTCCTGCTTTATTTTCTGGAAATTAATAACAATCTGGATCACATAGCCTGCTGCTGTCAAATGAACCGCTTATTTGTTAATCCAACAGAAGTTAAACTGATGGTTTCCTAGTTGTGATAGTCAGCTACACTTCCCTCCAAACGTAAAATAATAGGGTCAAACTATGGCTGCTTGCAACAATTCTTGTTTTCTTAGGGCTCAACTGGATTCTCCTCTTAGTTACTGAGGTAATACTACACACATCAAGAAAACATCATCTCCTCATACTGGGACACTCATTAAACCTCCCCCTCCCCCCCCCTCCTTCCCAAAAGTCTTTCTCCTTAAAAAAAACTTAAAATATATGTTGCAGCAGTGCTGCTTCGGTGAAGGCGATCCTCAAAAGAATGAAGTCCTGGCCATTCCCCTTTCACCAAGAACTTTGTTACCTACAGTACTAAGCACGCATTGCTTCTTTTTCTAGTCTTCTTGCTTTTAAAGATGCCCAAGAACGGCTTTGGTGGTTGTGCACCAACCCATGGAACTAGTAGTGTAGGTATGCGCAGACAGTAACAGACTGCTTTAAGCACCATGCACTTTGATTGGGCATTTAGAAGCACTTCCAATTACCTCAGTATGAAATGACGCCTGCTAAAGTATCTAGCTCACAAAGAGCAAAGGCCAGGCCTAGAGGGCACTGGAAAGCGTACACGCAGCTTTCTACGGTACTCAACCATCCATGTTACTCGATGCTGTGTGACAATTATTATTTGTACTGTCAGCGCACATCTGACTGGCGTCCTGCTGTTTCGCTGATGTGTAAAGGGGTCGGGACACTTTGAAGATGCTCTAGCTTTTAGCCCCAACTCCTCCTCTCAAAAGTGAAGTTTATGGATTGGTTGAATGATCCACAATATGCATAGGCGCATACCATCATGACGGGTTAGGTACAAGACAAGTGACCCACTCAGGCACATTGTGTTCAAAAGAGCATGCACGTAGTATGGTGGATGCTGCGTCACATGAGAGTATAAGAAATGAAATGCTAAACAGACAGCAATTAATCAAAACTATGGGAATACAGAGAATCACAGGTACAATCAAGACTCAGCCAATGCCAGCTGGGCCTGCTTGCTATGCATTTCATGACTGTTTCGCGAAGAACAGAGTGAGCACTTCTGGTTTTGGCTATTTCTGACATGAGATTAACAATAACTTGCTGTGTTATGTGCAGCAGTACTTCATTCACATGATCACAAGGACAACATTGGCAGAGCAGCAAAGTTTCCTATTGTTTTCTTTACCCACGTTCACACATGAGCACTGGACCCAACAAGACTGGTGGCACAGGCTTCTGCACAAATGGTGCCCACAAATGGTGCTCCACACGCCACACGATGTGAAGCAAGGCAAAAGAAAAAATACAAATTCACCAGACTCATTTTGATAGTTGCATTCACTAGGCCTCGTACACACGTCACAGGCCGGAGTGACAATGGTACCAACTGTGGGCACTCTGAGCAGTCAAACACTTTGGACCCGCAAGCCAAGCATGTACGCCCGAACAACAGAAGCTCTCTCTTAAATTTCACACATTGATAAGAAACCATTGTCAGATGAGTTTGTCTTGGACATCATTGGCCTGATGCCGACAGCACAGCTGATTTAGTAGGATTGCCAACAGCCTATACACAATGCTTTAGAGTTGTCATAATGAGATGGATTCATACGTACACACATGCTAATTTGATGATTGTCATTCACTGTTTCTTCTTTCCCATCACTTTTCACCACTGTGCAGTAGCAGGCTAGAGTGACCTACAGTCTCTCCCTCAACATGTTGGAAATATTTTAAAGCACCTTTAACGTGCCCGCTCCTCCCCTAGTTTCTGGCCATTACATTCTTACACTCACAAACCGTACATAAACTATAGGGGAGTAATAGGTATGAAACAGAAAAGCAAAAGTGGCAGAACTCACGAGACCACAGCCTGTCGCAGTAGTCTCCTTTCACGCTCCTCAGCAGGCTCGCTGCTCTCTAGGGGAATGAGGTCTGCCTCCGAGAACCTTGGCCAGAGTCAAGGATGAATCGAGAGTACCACAAGGAAAAAAGCACAGAGATAACAAGACAACTAACAAATAAGCAATAATGGGAGGATAACCTGCTGTTCAACAATGTAAATTGAGAAACTTGAAAAACAAATGTGCTGTTAGAGACAGGCAACTTCACAAGAAACGTGAATGTTGCTGCACAAGACACATCCGTGGATAATCAAAGCATTTGCTATTGCTTTAGTCATGAATTAGTAATAAATTGATGAGGAGGTGCCAACCAATGCCGTCCTTACCGTCTTATGCTATTTCACATGAAGATAAAATGTACAGCAGAGGGAACAAGTACCGGAATGTTTGGGACAAACAGTGTGCTTCAGTGCTCAATTTCATGTTGTCCTAGTATTCCCATTGCACTGCATTTCTGTCCTTGCCTCCTGGATCATTTTCCGGGGGTAGGTACTTTATTGTGAATTGATTATCTTCCCAATTTATAAAAAAAAGGGAAATTAGGGAATTCTCCATTTCCAAAATCCAGCTATCTTTCCCTAACTCCCTTCCCTTCCCCCGTCTCCCCCAAATAAAGGATAATCATCTCTAAACCTTTTGTCCCATTGGCCATTCAATGTTCACATGTCAGCCTAAGTGTTAGACAGTCACAATGCAGCCAGCAGAACTTATTTTCCCTTTCCTCTATTTCTAATGGAACCAACCACAAAATATGAATCAGTAGCCATGTTTTGTGGTAACTTAATAACAATAATAATACTAATTGCGGAGGTTTTTGCCAGAAACACAATATGATTATGAAGCACGGCAGGACTCCGGAGTAATTTCGACCAACTATGTATGCAGGTGGTCGAAATCTAAGTATGCAGATGCTTTGTGCACTTTGCCCAATCAAAATGTGGTTGCCATGGCCAAGACTTGATACCACAACCTTGAGCTTTTCCGTGGCAACTTGTTCAACTACAAAGTGACAAGTGTGTCACTGTTTCATGCCAGTCACACCAAGGAAAAAAATGTGGCTGATACCTCAGTCAGAGGAATAGGTATAAAATGAAAGTGAAATGTGTCTTCACATAAGCAGCTGAATGTTTATTGTACATCGAGGTGAACTTGCCCATTGCAATCGGTGCTTCGCCGGTATGGCACCGTTTGACATCGACGAACCCGCGTTCATGTGTCGTCTCCATTACATCCATGACCAGCCCCTTGTGATAACTGAAGTACTTTGCATAATAACTGGACACAGTTGATACGAAATGCCCCGCGACAAAGGCATGAATCATGTTTACTTGCGCTACACTGACCCATCAATGTCACTGCTGTATTTGGGTGGCTAACGCAGCAGTTTTCTTGTTGCACATGCTTTCTTATCTCGCTTCTTTCCTTAATGCGGCCGTCAAGCACCGCACATGTGCATAGAGGTTCACTTTGAAACGTGCCTGGAATGGTGCCGCCATCCATGCGAGGCAAAGTGAAGCTGCAGTGCTTCACTTCACTTCTCATGGATGGCAGCACCGTTCCAGGCAAAGTATGCCTCGATGCGTGAGCACTGAGCCAGACGAAAGCGTCCAGGAAGAATGAACAAAGCAAGATAAGGAACATAAGGCACGTTTGCACAGCTTTGATAGTACAGTGGTAGAGCACTGGCTACCTTCCGTCGTGGAGCAGGGGGCTGCAAGTTCGATTTCCAGCGCTTCGACGAAAATTTTTTTTCTTTTTTGTTCTTATACGTATGTTTTCCTGCATCATTTCTGTTACGGAAGTGACGTACAGGGTTGTGGTGGACCCTGGCATAAAACTTTCATCTATAAAAAAATAAAAGCAACAACAGATTTATGATTATGCACTGCGAGTACCTATATGCAATCGACAAAGCAGAACACAGTCGGTCAATGCAATAATAATCTTCATAACATTTAGTGGCACTCAATCTCACTGTGGGGCACACACACTGCCAATGTTTATGTCACTAGCACTCCAGTAATCGGCAAGTCAAACTACTTATCAGTACATACTTCCCGAATTCGCAAATAAGATGCATAAGATCTGTCACCATGACATTACCAATCATCAGGATAATAATCCTCATCATATGTCACCCAGAGTGCCAGAAGCCACAGGTGCTCATTCTATCTGATAAGAATGCCGGCGTTTTGCTCGGGGGGTGGCTCCCAATTTATCCTGGGGGAGGGGACAGCTGGGATGACAGGGTCACTTCATGGAGAAAATGGCAGGGGGGGGGGGGACGGGGCACGCACCTTCCCCTCTCCCACTCCCCAAAGGCACCGTCCCCTCGCTTAACCTCTCGCGCCTAGATCACCAACTCTTTCGTTCACGACAAGGATACTGCGCTCTGCCGTAGGCATCGCCATCCACGTCCAGGTCGACGTCTTCGTCCTCGTTCGCCGCGCTGGCGGTCGCGGTTGCGGCGCTGTTGTTGCTACTGCTGCCGCTGGTACTGGGCGCGGCCCAGAGGGCGGCGCGGAACCCGCCCTCTAGGAGCGACGTGGCCCTGAGGCGTCTCTGGCCGGCCCACTCGTACTCGTCGAACGACTCGCCCACGCCGATACCGTCCACGTCGACATCGTCGTCCTCGTCCATCAGGTCGCCGTCGTGCTGCAGGCCGGCACGGCGAGCACGCACGTCACGTCGTGCGACACGCACGCATACAAACGCAAAAGGCGGGAACCGTATATACTACCTAGCCCTTTGCTGACAACCGTGTGACTGAATGATTGATTTGTGGGGTTTAACGTCCCAAAACCAGCTCTGATTATGAGACGCGCCGTAACGGAGGGCTCCGGAAATTTCGACGACCACCAGAGGTTCTTAAACGTGCACTGACATCGCACAGCACACGGGACTCAACATTTCGCCTCCATGGAAATGCAGCCGCCGCGGCGGGGATTCGATCCCGCGACCTTCGGATCTGCAGCCGAGTTCCATAACCACTAGACCACCGTGGCGGGGCAAAACCCGCGTGAACGGCCATGGTTTGAAACATTCCTTATAATATGAGAACGGAATTTATTTTCTTGCACTGTATCCCTGGCTTAGCACCAAGGCATCATTACACATGGCTGCGTGTAGTACGGCCGTTGAAGAACGATAATTCGCGTCAGTCCCTCCTTTACTAAACTTTAATAAAGGCGGCATCGCTCACCTATACAATGGAGCAGGAGGCATAACGATAAAATGGCTGTCCAGATTCAGCAAACAGCTTATATATGATTCGTCTCGAAGGCTGGGAAGATGAAGCAGAAAAGGGAACCCGCCTGCCAATGTATTACAATGAAGTGATCGACACCCGCTCAAACCCCGACCTATTGCAGCCGGATGTGAAGCGCGGTACTTAAAGCATATGACTCGCTTGTAATGAGGCCGGAGAGATGGCCAAACCTTTCCGTGAGCCCTTCATTTACCCAGCAGTGAAGTGGCAGACGAGATTTCAGCGAACGGTGCAAATGACAACGAAACGTAACGAGGCCGTTTCAATGTTCAAACACAAGTGTCGCCGAGTCACGGCGATCAGCCGGTAAGCACATTCGCTAAGGTGCGAACTGTTGAATTCAATTCAGTTTATTTTTCTTGCGATACATGCACACACACACACAAATGAGGGAGGCCCGAACAAAAAGTGAAATTGTGTTCACTTGACGGGGATTCGGCCCCCTTTACAAGGCATATGGCGTGACATTGCATAGAAGGGCGAAAAAAAAAAAAACTCATTATGCGCAAGTACAGCAATAAGACATCCTGTGCCTCATGCTACAATTGCTCATGCGTGAATTGCGTCCGCGGGACTTTCGTACATCTGGCGCGCGGATGGACTTAAGGCCACTTTGTTTTCAAAATGACAAAACCATTGGTTGAGCGCCTCTGTTTCAGCGGGACAAGTAGACAAAGGCACCTCGCCGCTAAGCATAGCGTCTCCAATCGACAGACTGCGTATCGCGCGTTCTCGCCGGCACAGTGCGTACAAACATGCGTACCAAGCCACGGTCACTAAACGTCGATGTGGACCTACCTTAGCGTATCCAAAGAACGGATCGTTATGCGGCATCTCTCCGTCAGCTTTGTCGCTAACGTTGCTCGGCCCGACGTACTCCGCGTGGTAGTCCGCCATGCTTGTTTACGGATTAGCGAGCGACCCCGGCTCGAGCCTTGTCTCGACTTGCTACGGTTACACAATCGCTGGAATTTTTTTATCACCATTCTACAAGTGGTTCAAGAGATTCACTATAGTCGCTGTCGTGTGTCCTCTTCGTTTGCTGCCATAGCAAACCGCAGCACTTCGTACCTGATGAAGATTTATCGCTGTGTAACAGTCTATCTTGTCGATAGTAAAGCCTTACATGGGGCTGCATGCGACAAGAAGACCGCGCCGAATATTGGCGAGTTCGTAGTAGGGGTAACCAGAAGCTTCCAGACGGACTAAGCCAGGCATGGAAGGGCCACTCCGGCGATTTTTCAGTGTCCACAGATCTTAATGAGATGTTCTTATCGTTACTGTAGTAATATATACCAAGCCAGGCAGTTCCAAGTCATTTAGATTTTCTCAAAACGAGCTTTCAAATTTCTTAGCGGATTCTGATGCGGGTCACCCCGTGTTTTTGATGTCATTAACTCCAACGCTGCGTACCCGAGCGAGTGGGATGTCAAGAACAATGCGGTGATACTTAAACGCTCAAATCGTCGCTGTCAAGTACAGAAAAGCTGGCATATAACTCAGTATATCGTCTGATGACATCGCCGCTGTCACTTCTCCGGCACCAGCTCCATATTTCTGAGATGGGAACACTTGTGACGTCACCGAATATGACGCAAGAAGCATCTATCTGCTTCGGTTTCGGTTTGAACACATCGTTCATTCCGTTATGTAAATTTATTGGTAAGTTTCTGAGCAAATTGAACCACCCTGCCTGCTACAGGACAACAGAGCCAGTGGAAAACAGCGATATTAAAATAAGTTGAAAAAACCGCCTGACTTGCCCTTTAACGTACTCCAGCTGCTGAAGAGTGTTACGCATTATATAGGTGAAAACTGTTATAATGCATCAAAACGCCTAAAACGCCAGTACCTCCCACAACAGCGGTTTAGTAATCGAATATTATTGCAATAACAATTATATCAACCCTTGAACGGGGCTTTCCCCATCGCCGTCATAACCTATATATATATATATATATATATATATATATATATATATAACTGAATTGACGATGCGCCTCTTAAGAGAACGACGATTTATTACATCAACGTTTCGGTGGGAGCCCGACCTTTTTCAAGACATGATAACGATATCCACAGGCCAGGTCGGGCTCCGACCGAAACGTTGATGTAATAAATCGTCGTTCTCTCAGAGGCGCATCGGTAAATTCAGTTATAGACTGCGGCAACCCAAGCTATATATATATATATATATATATATATATATATATATAGAGAGAGAGAGAGAGAGAGAGAGAGAGAGAGAGAGAGATGAGTAGTATACCTTCGGAATTGGCAACAACAATGGGGAAAGCGTTTATTCAACGTTTCAGCCGGAGACCGGCCTTCATCAGGAAACGCAGGAATATATTATATATATATATATATATATATATATATATATATATATATATATGAGACGTACCACTTCAGTAATGTTTCGTTTATTTGTCGACGTTTCGGTCAGAGCCTGAAAGGTCAGGCTCTGACCGAAATGTCAACAAATAAACGAAACATTACTGAAGTGCTACGTCTCATATTTATATTCATGCGGCAGCCGAAGTTATCTACTTCGCCAAACTATATATATATATATATATATATATATATATATATATATATAGCCGTACTTAGGTGCTTAGCGCAGCAGTTTTCTTGTTACACAGGCTTTGTTATCTCGCTTCTTTCCTCAATTTGGAATGTGCCTGGAATGGCGCCGCCATCCATGAAAGGCAAAGCGAAGCTGCAGTGCTTCACTTCACCTCTCATGAACAGCAGCACCGTTCCAGGCAAACCGCGCCTTGATGCGTGAGGGCACCGCACACCTGCATACAGGAGCACTTTGGAATGTGCCTGGAATGATGGCGCCATCCATGAAAGGCAAAGCGAAGCTGCAGTGCTTCACTTCACCTCTCATGAATGGCAGTACCGTTCCAGGCAAACCGCGCCTTGATGCGTGAGTGCACTGCACACCTGCATACAGCAGCACTTTGGAATGTACCTGAAATGATGGCGCCATCCATGAAAGGCAAAGCGAAGCTGCAGTGCTTCACTTCACCTCTCATGAATGGCAGTACCGTTCCAGGCAAAGCGCGCCTCGATGCGTGTGTGCACCGCACACCTGCATACAGGAGCACATTGGAATGTGCCTGGAATGGTGCCGCCATCCATGAAAGGCAATGCGAAGCTGCAGTGCTTCACTTCACCTCTCATAAATGGCAGCACAGTTCCAGGGAAAGCGTGCCTAGATGCGGGAGACAAAGGACGTACTAGCGCTACAACGTAAGAACTCCTCAAGGTAGTTGTCACCAGTAGTCAGCTATTTATAACAGAATGATTATTGCAGTACACTGTATCACGGAATAAAATACCACTTTATGAAGAAACGCCTGGAGAAACTACATAAGCGGACAACTCGGTAACGGCGGCGACGGATTCGCCCGGCTCTGCTAGAACTAGGTATGTTGGGGCACGCCCATGCACTGCATTGTACAGCGGAGACAGCACTGTACGTCAAAAATTAACTCCTAGCCCGGGAGCGAGCCATTTGGTTTGCATACTACAGGAATACGGAGTGACCGTTAAAACGCAATTGACCCCTAACTTAGGCAAGGTAATTTCCGGCACAAAGCAACGGCGTGCGAGTGTTCAGAAATTTTTTTTTTACAATTAATGCATCTAGGTCTGATATTTTCCCTTTGCTGTCGTACCAGGACAGACGCTACTTGGTCCACTTCACCCGCGTTATCTGGCATACCTGTTTCAAGTATGTTGATATCATTTACAAATGGTGATGACGAGGTACGCATACCACGCGTTTCGCTTACATGTAAAGCACTTTTCAGGCATTGCATTGCATTAAAAGGGCCCTGAAACACATTTTATGCACACTGATTTTATTGCACCTTTCCTTTGTGTAGGACATGATGACGACCGAAACCCCAGAGAAAGCGGCGAAATCGAATCGCATATTTTAATTTCTACCTGAAATCGGTTTCCGCGCTGACTGCAGCGCCATACATCAAGAGTTTCTCCGAGCGGATATGACATCACCATGCTGGCTTTGCTGCAGGTTCTGATTGGCCGGGAACAGTAACAGTAAAAATATGCATAACACATGCTTACAATGCCCCGAATATAAGAAATGTCAAATTCAGAGCGTGTTTTATGCTTGCTAAAGCTACTAAAAGGTACAAATTTGCACATTACAATTTTATTTTGCTTGTAACTGACACAAGGGCCGCTGCAAGATGTAAGCTGCGTTTTAACTGAAAGCAGCGTGCACATCTCGGGATGCCGATATCTGTCGTCTGCTTTTATTTTGAATTTGTAAGTTGAATAACTTGCGTTTGCCTGCATCGATCTCGAAAATATTTTTTGCTTTACTTCAGAGCAATAGAAAGAACCCGTATCGATGTAAAACTCAGCGAGTAAAATATGGTTTCAGGGCCCCTTTAAAGGGCAACTCCAGCGATTTTTCAGTGTCCACTGATCTTAATGAAATTTTCAATGTGTGTTCTCCTCGGCACTTAATAATATATGCCGAACCATGCGGTTGCAAGTCAGTTAGTTTTCCTCTAAACGAATTTTTAAAACATTTAGCGGATTCCCCTGCGGGCCACCCTGTGTTTTTGACGTCATCACCTTCAACGCTGCCTACCCAAGTCTGCGGGCCTTCAAAAGCAAGACGGCGATACATAGGCGTTCAAATCGTCGCAGCCAAGTTCAGGAAAGCTGTCATAAATACATCGTAGGACGACCTCGCCGCTGTCATTTTTCTGGCACCGGCTCCACATTTATGATGGCGGGCAGGCTGTGACGTCATCGCATACGCTGCACGAAGTATTTCCCCGTTTTGTTGACGGCTTGAACACGTCTTCTGGTCAGTTATTTAAAATTAATGGTGCTTTTATCAGCAAACTGAACCGCCCTGACTGCTACAGGACTATCAGTATCATTCGAAAACATAGATATCAGATCATGGCGGAAAAGTCGCCGGAGTTGCCCTTTAAGCACTGGAGAAGCGCTGAAGGGATACACTTACCCTGGAAAGGCAACGATTGACATGTTCGGAGAGTAGTTCGGGCGACCCTTGAAGGCCGATCTGGCACACCGGGCAGTGCACATCCTCCTCACGCCGTCGCCTCCGATCGTGGTTGGCGCGTACCCGCTCCAAGGACTGCTTTGCAAATGGCATCGAAGCAAAGAGGGCAAGAAAAGAAGAATACAAGAAATGCCGCTTAAGACCTGTAGAAACCCGTATACGCGGTATATGTTCGGCTGGCCGAAATCTAGCACTCGGGGCAAGTTAGACTTGCTCTTTCAGATCGCTGCGCCGGTGCTCTCACACTAAACTTGGGAGCCGGCGTAGTGAGAAAAATCCAGTAAGAACGAAGTCTGCACGACACGGAAATAGCTTCCTTATATTCGATCGTTCAGTGTAATGTATATTTGCACGACTGCTCTACTTACTACATTATTTTTCATTTAATTCGCTGTATCGAGGTTTGATTGTGCCATCGAAGCAATATCAGACATTGCGTAGCAAGGACCAGCCGAATGCACCATTAGTAAGTGTAAGTGCGTAACGTTCGGACCGGGATTCTCCGGGCGCCTCGGAGCATGCGGCATGATTCCGCCTCCGCAAGGCACACACTGCTAGCTATAGTCTGTTTCAGTAGTTCCGTGCAGCAAAGCCAAGGCTACGAGGCCAGCGAACGCAGAATTCTTCGAAGCGAGACGAAATGCCATTACTCGGACACGCACACACCGCTTCGTCTTCTGCCTCCCAAAGCTGCAAGCTGCCACTGCAACGCTCACCATTGGCAGTTGACAAGTCGCGGAAGGACCTTTAACATGTGTTCGCCCCCCCCCCCCCCCCCCCGGATTCGCCGAAGAGGGCTGTAGCTTTCACGGTGCTGCACGGAACTTCTGAAACAGACTATAGGTAGGATCCATGGAGTGGCAAGCCAGTCCCAACACACTTGGTGGCAGCGGTGGGATATCGAAGAGCAGTTCGCCGAACAGTTTTGCAAGTGCGAACCCGAGTCGTAATAGTAGATAAGGTCATCGCGGAGCAAGTACATATACGAACTTGTGCGCGTCAAAAAGTGGACCCATAGGACAAGGGGGATGGCGTGATGATAACTACGATTTTTATTGGCGTGTCCTTTTAAGCAAGGCAGCGACAAGAGGTAACAAGACCTGTCGGCTCAGCCAATAGCGTTTCGCCGGAAGCCTGCAACTCTGCCGACGCATACGCAACAACAGCTTAAGTTGTGCAATTAAAACCTGTGTTCATGAACCCACCTTATCTTCATCGCTCGTTTTCCTTATCGCCTGTATAACATTAAATCAGTGCAAAAGACTGCGATATGACTTGTTTCTAGATACTAATTTGTTCAGGAATCATGATAAGGGTGAAAGGAAGATAAGGAAAACAGGCGATAAGGATAAGGTAGGCTTATGAATACGAGCCTATAAGACACGGACATGGGAGGCGAGATAACACATCCACTAAGTTGCCCAGAGGACAACACCCAAGATTTTAGCTAGGCGCGCAGAAGATACGAGACTAGAAGAGCGCCAGCGTTGGGCCCTTTTCAACGGAATCACCTTGAGAGCAAATGGACATATTTGTAACGTGTGGTGATGCATACCTCCCGACGAGCGTTGGTCCTGCTGGAGCTGACAGCCGGCGTCGAGTCCGACCGGTGCCTCCTTGCCACATTCCTGCAGGACAAGGAGAAACGTCGGAGCGAGCCCCAAATAACCCGCCCAGTTCGGCTTCTTGTGTACTAGTGAAGAAAACTAGTAAAAGCAACTCAAACACGAGACAAAGAACACACGGAACACAGGACAAGTGTTGCTCCCTGGTTGCAGAGCAGCGCTTGTTGAAGGACGTGCAGGCGATTTCCTGCAGCTGCATTTGAAATGAAATTGTGAATCCTCTGGTGAATGCGGTGCAAAAGTATTTGACTTGAATGTTCATAGGTACTTCGACGACTGATTGGCAGTTTCCTGGCTACGTTCAAAAAATTTTGCACGGTCCCTTGAATGTCTTTACAGTTTGAAGACAACAGTTGGACGGCTTCTCTGAGTACCTTCTATAACGCAACGGAAAGCTGACCTAACATCACAAGATGCGGCTGTAGTCATTTTTGTGGTGACTTGCACGCATCTCCTGTAGAGGCCTCACGCTATTAATAGGAACCTTTAGAAGGGTCCTTCATCCGGTTCGAGTACCACAAACACGAAGGGCGCGGCGCGTAGATAGGTGGATAGAGATCGTGTCTGCGATATGTGGCAAGCTTTGACTGACGCGGAAACGGGTGACATTTACAACGGAAAGGCAGAAGCCGCCGCCCCCCTTTCGATCGAGGAACTTTCTACCGAACAAAAGCACGACTTTCAAGAACTCTTGATTGCTTTACGAAGAGCGGATGCTCCAGATGTGAACTTGGGGTATAATAAATGTATATATGCGGCATATACCTGGCGATTCCTTGCAGCCTGTCCACCTCGAGCTGCCAGTGCTGCTGCAGCTCATGCTCACGGAGCGTCACGCCGCACACGGGACAGCAGAATGTGGCCGCGGGGATGGTGCGCCGCCTGGGCCCTGCACAAGTGTTGGGCAAGCCGAACATTAGACAAAAGACCGTTGCGCAACCTCAGCGTTGTTCACTCACGATCGACGAACGGGGCAACACAGAATGAGAATGCATGTGGGCGTGGCCGTCGGTGATACGTCTATTCTCGACTGATTGATTGATTTCTGGGGTTTGAAGTCTCCCAAAACGAGCCATGATAATAACAGACGCTGCAGTGGAGGCATCCGGAAATTTCGACCCCACCTGGCGTTCTTCAACTTTCACTGACATCGGACAGTACACGGGCCTCGAGCATTTTGCCTCCAGCGAAATACAGCCGCCGCGGCCGGGATTCGACCCCGCGACCTTCAGATCTGCAGCCGAGTGCTATAGCCACTGGACCACCGTGGCGAGGCTACTCTTATTTATTTATTTACACATACCTTACAGGCCTCAACAGAGGCATTGTGTACCCTTACAAAAATGCTATATGTGGCCATATCAGGAATTGGGCAAATGTGGCTATATATGGCACGTGCCGTACGTGGTCGTATTTGCCCAAATCGTTTTAAAAACATGTGTGGCAATGAAAGACACACACGAGGAATGCCATGTAGGACTCTGATGCATATTGGGCAAATACGGACACGTACAGACACATGCCATATATAGCCAGATATACATATATGGCCATATATGCATATCTGGCTATATATGGCATGTGTCCCTACGTGTCCGTATTTGCCCAATACGCATAAGAGTCGTACATGGCATTCCTCGTGTGTGTCTTTCATTGCCACTTATGTTTCTAAAACGATTTGGGCAAATACGACCAAATACGGGCACATACGGGCACGTGCCATATATAGCCACATTTGCCCAATTCCTGATATCGCCATATATGGATTTTTGTAAGGGTAAGGGGGGCGAAATACAGAAGTGAAAGAAACAAAAAAAAACAAATTATACAATAGCAAACGAGTTAGCTTCACATCCGAAATGCAATACAGGTAGAGATTGAATAAGCGAGGGTGAAGTATAAATGTAATTCGGGTAATGAAGAAGGAGCAGGGGGAGGGAAAGGAATAGGAAAAGGCATGGAGGTTAACCTGGGCTGAGCCCGGTAGGCTACCCTGCACTGGGGAAGGGGAGGGAAAGTTCTGGAAGAGAAAGAGAGAGCAAAAATTTTTTAAAAAATAAAACAATGACGAACAATGAAGAAAGTGTTACATGGGTGGATATACATAGGCACAATGAAAAAAAAAATTCACAGCATATCCACGGAGTGAATGATGATGAGTGGGCGAAGCTCCGGAGGTTCATCGTAGGTCGTGGCAAGTTCTGGATTAATTTATTTAACGCGCACGCTACGAATCCTTATGGTTCAACTACACACAAGTGAAATCTCCCACCGGCACTTCATTGCAAGTCAAGATCCAGTGCCTATATATATATATATATATATATATATATATATATATATATATATGGGTGGCCGGTGAACGGTTCTCCAGCGCGAGCAGTCGGTATTTTTCAATCAAGAAACTCGCTAGAAGACGCTGCCTGCGTCAACGTTGGCTCTCGCGGGTGAGGGCGCGTTCTCCTTCTTTGCGAGCTGGTAGAGCGTTCATCGAAGAAAGAGCGTTTCCATAGTGAACGCGCGCCTTTAGCTCTCTCTGTGTCCCTCTCTCTCACAAGACAGCAGATGGAAGAGTGAGAGAGCCCGCGCGCCGGGAGGCACGCGCCGAGAGCGAGCGCGAGCCTCCCGGCGGCGCGAGGTGGCTACAAGGGACAACATCAAAGGATGGAACGACCCACAGCGTAAGGAGCTTCGCCCATAAAAAAAAAAAGCACCCAGACTTCCGGTTTATGCAGATACCTGCGCAGACGAAAACCCATAGCGGTAGCTTCCAGGCATGAAACAAATGGAAAAAAAGAAAACAAAAAATAAAGGAGAACGCAGGAATGAAGGGCTTAAGCGATATTGAAGTGCTTGTAACAACAATTGCTGGGGTATATATTCAGTTCCAAAATCACGGAACGGTAATTAGGCACGCCGTAAGTGGAGGGTTCCGCAAGTTTAGACCACCGACATCGACAGTGGTCTCTAGTGTCGAATACCGACCGCCGCGGCAGGTATTCGTTGCAGCGTGTTTCGGGTTCAGCAACCGAGCACTTTGCTTCAATGTTCGCTTTGTGCGGTTGCAATTAAAGAATGATCGAGCCCCCGGATTCTACAACGGCAATGATGGTGGCGATGTTGATGTTCATTTTACTACTCCAATTTAAATCAGGGTTTCATGCGCCAAAGTAAGCATGTATAAGGCATGCCGTCGCGGTTAGACTCTTCAAATTAGACCACGTGCGTCTCTTTAAAGCGCGCCCACATATAAGCACACCGATGTTTTTTTTTTTTTTGCATTGTACCCCCTCCTACCATTCTTGAGGAATAGAGTCGGCGTTACCTTGTCCGCCGCGGTGGTGTAGTGGTTACGGTACTCGGCTGCCACCCAAAAAACGCGGGTTCGATCCCGGCCGCGGCGGTCGCATTTTCGATGGAGGCGAAAATGCCAGAGGCCCGTGTACTGTGCGTTGTCAGTGCACGTTAAAGAACCCCAGGTGGTCTAAATTTCCGGAGCCCTCCACTACGGCCTTTCTCTATATCTCTTTCACTCCCTTTCCCCCCACCCCCACGGACGCTTAGCCGTGCTCCCTACATGGGCTGCAGAAATTAGCGTCCTTTCCGAACCACAATCAATCAATCAATCAATCAATCAATCAATCAATCAATCAATCAATCAATCAAGAATGGAAACGCATCCACGAGCTTAGCAGCGCGTCGCCTCAACTATAGTCTGTTTCGGGAATTCCGTGCAGCACTGTGGAAGCTACAGGCATCTTCGGCCAATCATGAGGGCAAACACGTGTTAAACGTATCCCTCCGCACCATGGCATCTACCAATGGTGGACGCTGCAGTCGCAGGATCCACCTTGGAGGAGGACGGAGTGGGTTCACAGGTGCGTGTCCGACCAATGACATTTCGTCTCGCCTCGGAAGAATTCTGCGCTCGATGGCCTCGTAGCCTTGGCTCTGCTGCACGGAACTCCTGAAACAGACTATAGGCCAGAGCGGCTCCGAGTTAAAGTCCGTTTCAGAAGCTCTGTGCAACACTGTGAAAGTTACGGGCCTCATTGGCCAATCCGGAAAGAGAGCACATGTTAAACGTGTTCTTCCGCGGCCTGTCATCTGCCAATGGCGGGCGCCGCAGTGGCAGCTGCAGCCTTGGAAGGAGGAGGAAGATGATGAAGTGAGGCCCCTATTGGCAGTAGCGGCTCGCAGGTGCGTGCATTTCGTCTCGCTCTGGGAAAAAAATTCTGCGCTCCATGTACTCGTAGCCTTGGCTAAGCTGCACGGAACTAGTGAAACAGACGGCGGGTAGGATACTGACCTGCTAATTTTGTCATGCGGCTGCGACAGTGATGAATGCAGCGGCCAAACCGGTATACGTTTCTTTCTTCACTGGGTGAAGCTGTGCCCCACAATAAGGAGCACGTTGACAGCGGCATCGTCGATAATATGACCTTTCAATGACCCGTGTCGGCTTTTAACAGCGGAGCCGATTCAGCTCGAGTTCGAGCTGTGGCCGGCGACCGCTCAAAAACACGGCGGAGAGAGTGCGAAGTGAGGAGAGGAGGTGCAGAGAGCGCAAGAAGAGGGGGAGCGAGAGGCAGGAACAAATAAATAAAGGAAGGTAAACTTTCTTGGCGAGGCGGATTTCGAACGCGGGTATAAACCCAGTCTGAAAGCGAGCATCCCAATCACTAAAGTTTTACGCCCATGCCTGCAGAACGTGCCTTTATAGGAACCATAGGATGTTGTGGGCGACAGAGACCAACTAATGCGGGAACCAACTTGCTGTGGGCAAGAGAGAAAGAAGAAGATGAGGGAGAAAGATACATATGAAGGTGAAACGAGAGAAAGAGAAAGAAAAGGAGAAAAAGAGACAGACCAGCCGTCTGTGGTGGTGTAGTGGTTACGGTACTCGGCTGCCACCCGAAAAAAACGCGAGTTCGATCCCGGCAGCGGCGGTAGCATATTATACTGGTGTCCCACGGGAGCTTCGAAGGCCTTCGAACCAAAAGTCCCCTTTGAGCTGCTACACGAGCGGTTTCCATGACCGTCGAGTCGATAGTCTATCGATAGACTATCGACTCGACGGCCATCGAAACCGCTCGTGTAGCAGCGCAAGCACGATTTTTGAGTCGATGGAGAGTTGGTTCGAAGGCCTTCGAAGCGCCCGTGGGACACCAGTATACGGAGGCGAAAGTGCCAGAGGACCGTGTACTGTGCCTTGTCAGTGCACGTTAAAGTATCGCAGGCGGTGAAACGTCACTGTATGCACAGGGCGACTAGCACGGGTGTTACCGACTGAAATAGCCAAGTGTCGACCACGCCGGCACGGTAATGCCACCATTGCTAAAACACTATTCCTGCGCTTCGTGGAAACGTACTCTTCGGGGCAAAATGAAAAAAAAAAAGACAAAATGCCGGGAAAAGAATCGTCAAGAGTGGGGGGATTATCGAGGAAAATTAAGTCGATGCCCAGTGCTGTAAGCTATAGAAGCCAGTAATGAGGCCGCACACTGCATTTTAATGCAGTGCGCGCGACTGTGAAGCGCCTGTACTTATTTGTCAGCCATGTCACGATGCCCGACGCAACCAGTAGTGCAAGGAAAAACGTAATGGGTGTAGCCGGAGAGAAGCGAAATGAAATGCGAAGCATTTCTCGCTCGCATTAAGTGTGCGGCGTCAAAACTACCATCATCATTTGTTCAGGTCCTCAAGACAGTGCGTGCACTTCTTCTACGCAATGCCCAATGTGTTTAAGCAGGGGAAAAAGAAATGTGGCTGAACCCTCTGTCAATGGAATCGGTATAACACGAAAGTGAAATGTCTCTTCGCATAGGCAGTTGAATGTTTATTGTTACATCGAGACGAACATGCCCATTGCTATCGGTGTTTCGCCGGTACGGCACTGTTTGACGTGGATGAACCCACGTTCACGCCTCGCTGCCATAACTTCAAGGACTAACCCCTTTGTGGTAACTGATGTAGTTTACGCAACAAATGGGCACAGTCGATCGTAAATACCGTGCGAAAGAGGTATCGATCATATTACGCCCGCATTGACCCGTTAGCATTGTTACCTTGCTTGGACGCCCAACGTAGCAGTGTTACTGTTGCCATCACGCTCGAAGAGTGGCCTGCGGGGGAACGCTACCTACGGCGAAAAGTGACCGGCGCACGTACGCTCGAAGCTGTGCGAACGCGGCTATGTTCTTTGTTATCACGCTTCTTTCCGATGGCCGCGCCGCTACATACGCGCGCATCGAGGCAGTGGAACGCGCCTGGAATGCTGCCGTCATCCAAGAGAGGCGAAGTAAAGATGCAGTCATTCACTTTACCTCTCATGGATGGCGGCACCGTTCCAGGCAGTGCGCTGGGTGCGCGCGCGCTGAGCCGGACGAGAGCATCGAAGAACGAACGAAGCTGGATGAGAAGGAATATAAGGCGCGTTCGTGCAGCTCCGAGCATGTGTGGCGTTAGCGCAGTGGTACAGCACCGGCCACCTCTCGTCGTGGAGCGAGGGGCTGTGAGTTCGGTTCCCAGCGCATTAACGGAATATGAATATATATATAGATATATTCCGTTCATGCGCATATATATATACATATTCCGTTCATGCGCTGGGAACCGAACTCACAGCCCCTGGCTCCACGACGAGAGGTGGCCGGTGCTATATATATATATATATATATATATATATATATATATATATATATATATATATATATATATATCTTCTAAGGAAGAACGAGGGGGAAATTACGTGATGCATTTGTCCTGCAATGGCTTTAAGACAGGCTGACGATGACACACACGAACGCGCGTGTGTGTGCACTTCCTAATTAACAAATACACGTTAATTACCCTTTACACTGGCCAGCTGAGATGGCTCACTGTAATGAGAGCTGAAACGCACTCTTTTGCAAACCGCCATATCGGCCTTCGCATCTGAAAAGATGCGACTACTGGGCAACTTGGGTGCAAATGAATACCCGCATCACTGTACGCGAAACACAACCAGCAGACTGCTGAACCTCGCGTGGGCGCACCCACGGAACCGACGTTGTTGGTTACGTCAGCGAGCCGCAAACTCTCGACGACCGAGCCCACCGTGCTACGCCGATGGTGTCGCCGGGGGCCGATTGGTCACCGGTGACGTAAGCAGCAACGTCGTCTCGAGGAGTGTGGTTCAAGGTAGGCCTATACTGTTAAAGGGTCCCTGAAACGTTTTTTACATTGCGTCACTGATTAGGCAACACAATTGTGAAATCATTCACCCCATATATAAAGCGAAACACCATGCGCTAAGGCAGCTATGGGCTTATTTCTGTCGCCTTCCTCCTTACCACTGCTGTTCCTCCTCAACTCGATCAGCTGCGGAGTGGGCGCTAGCGACGACTGCGCCTCCCGCGTCAGCCGCTCTGCCAAGCCCTCCGTAGGGACATAGCGACCCGATATCTTTACTGAGGTCGCCCGCCTCGGCAGTGTTAGCCTTTGTAATAGAGCGCCGGCGACTCGTGTGTACGCCGCCAGATGCCGCGACGATACCGTTGGCCGAAACGAAGGAGCACGTTGTAGGAGCATGTTTTTTGCAGTTAGGTTGGGAAAATTGCGTGCACGTCACTTGTTAGGGGCCAATCAGCGGCCTCCCCATCCATCGTTCGATGGTGGGAGCGTTTGAAAATGCCTTTTGGCGAGCCGCTGCGATCTTTTGCGATGCACGTGTTCAAAACCTTATTGTAAATTACACACTTTAAGCAGAGCGCTGAAATCTGTCCTCTAATGATTCTAATGACTCGCTCTACCGAATCACCGTGTTTGCACAAAATGGCCAAAACCCTTTCAGGGTCCCTTTAACAGATACAGGCTAGGGCCTAAGTCAAAGCAGCACGCGCGTGCCTCCTGTCATTTTGGAGGCTGTGCTCTATACGCAAGGCCGGCATAATCACCACATTGGGTTACCGCGCCGATGATACCGGAGGCCACTCACTCAGGTGTCGAGCGTGGATGTCATCAACGTCGATGTCCACGTCGGTGCTCTCGTCAGTATGTGAGACCATCTGGCGAAAAGAAAAAAAGAGAGAGAATCAGATTCGACCGTCATATTCATGGTATACGATGCGACGCGCGGCTCGAACGGTCACACGCGTCACGCCTGAATATACGGCACGGTGAACACTAACTCAGCGAGTGTAAATCGAGGAGAGCATAAGAGATTTTCAGTTCGTCCGCAAACTTACCGTGAGCGGCCCCCAAAGCGTGTGAGGATTATCGGAGCAGTAACAAGAGCGGCCTATATCGGTGGCGCCACTGGCGGTCAGCCAGAGAAACAACTATCGCTGCAGTTCTGCGATGGAGTCCTCCCGAATAGGAAAGAACCGGGAAAGTCCAAGGTGGGGAGGCCTGGTCGGCGGGAACGCGTTTGTAACACGGTGTCGTTGAGTTTTAGGAAAGCCCATTCGTCTTCCAAAATTAAAGAAATAAACGAAGGAAGGAAGAAAGGGATTTCGCATGCGTCCTAAAGTGCTTTTAAAACTCCACTAGCCCCGTCACGGTGGTCTAGTGGCTATGGTACTCGGCTGCTCATCCGAAGGTCGCGAGATCAAATTCCGGCCGTGGCGACAGCATTTCGATGGAGGCGAAATGTTCAGGCCCGTGTGCTGTGCGATGTCAGCGCACGTTAAAGAATCCCGGGTGGTCGAAATTTCCGGAGACCTCCACTACGGCGTCTCTCATACAGCTGGTTTTAGGACGTTAAACCCCACAAATCAATCAAAACTCCACTGACGTTTCCGCCTACCTACGAATCTCTGTTCCGAATAAATCGGCTTCGTTTGAGTAGCACCGATGCGTTATTGCGCATGAGCGGCGGTCTCATACTGACAGCTAGGGGGCCGCGTTCACTGTATGGAGTCCCGCAATGACCGGGATTGTGCAGACGGTTGGAAGAAGGGTGGGTGAGGGGTAGGGGAGGGGATAACGCTGTTATTCGAAAGACGGCCTTTCCCACATTTCATGTGTGGGTCATTTCTGAAAAGGATTTCGTGTCAGTATTCGAGCAGCATATCGATACCGATCTGCAAAATTATCATAATCCGACCACCGATTCTGAAATATATAGTCTTTGTTGTCTTTGTTCCGCAGTTATGTTTCAACACAGCTCGCAATGGGCACCTCACGGAAGAAATTCTCAGACCAGTCACGTCTCTGTAGCTTGCCCGAACACTACGTTATTAATGGCAATGGCCGACACAATGATGCGGGCACTATTTAACCTATTCACGAAACACTATTCCTAGTGAAGCACAAAATAACTACTAAGGCTCTAAACGAGCTCGTTTTGACGCCTGGCAACGCTTAGCTGCGACGAGAGATGTCCGCATCTGAACTTCTTGTGTAGGCACAACCTTCACGCTCTATGGCCCAAGACACTCTTATCCAAATTAGAAGAGAAGCTCAGGGGAAGATGCAGGCTTATGAACAGATCGCTAAAAACGATGCAGAACAGGGAATGTCCCTGGAGCCAACGTTTAGACAAGTGGACTTGTCTTCGTCAAGACGGCCGACTGACGAAGACAAGTCCACTTGTCTAAACGTTGGCTCCAGGGACATTCCCTCTTCTACATCATTTTTAGCGATCTGGTCATCTATTCAAAGACACTTGCATGTGGGCCGGACATCTAGCGTACGGTCCGCGGGCGGCGTGCTTGAAACCACTGCACTCGGGAGTAGGTTTTCCATAGCGCAGAAAAAGAGGACAGGCCTAAGGAAGACACACAGGGAAACACCGGGAGATAGTTACACGAAGACACAACGGCATCCTATAGCGGTGTGTTCTTGCGTGTCTTCTTTCGTCCTTGTCTTCGCTCGGCACTATGGAAAACCGGTCGACTCAAAATTCGTCACCGACAAACCATCGCAGCATCTCTCGTGGCAGAATTCCAGAGTGATGTAGTACGGGCACTATCACCTATCGTGCCCACAATGTAGTTAAAGGGGCCCTGAAACACATTTATGCGTATTGACTTTAATGTAACTTTGGTTTGTGTCGGACTTGATGATGACCGAAACAGCAGCGAAAGCGTCGAAATCAAACCGTATTATATTTTAATTTGTAGCCGAAATCGAATTCCGCGCTGACTGCAGCGCCATACATCGGCAGTTTCTCCAAGCGGATATTACATCGCCATGCTGTCTTTGCTGCAGGTTCCGATTGGCGGGAACAGTAGGAATAAAAATATGCATCACACATGCTTGCAATGCACCGAATAAAACGAATTTCAAATTGAGAACCTCTTTTATGCTTGCTAAAGCTACCAAAAGGTACAAATTTGTGCATTACAATTTTATTTTGCTTGTAACTGACACAAAGAGCGCTGTGCGGCCCATGTTGTTGTGGAAATGCCGCAGAGGGCAGCACGCTTCCTGCTCTGCAAGATGTCAGCCGCGTTTTGATTGGAAGCAGCATGCACGTCTCGGGGTGCCGATATCTGTCGTCTGCTTTTCTTTTGAATTTGTTAGCTGAATAACTTGCGTTTGCCTGCATCGGTCTAGAAAATCTTTTCTGCACTTACCTGAAAACAATACAAAGAACCCGTTTCGATGCAATACTCAGCGAGTAAAGTATGGTTTCAGGGCCCCTTTAAGATAAAGTACGTCCTTCCAATGGCATCCACGTTCTCTCGCGCACAAAATCTCTCCAAACTTCAACGGTATCAGCCGCGGTGATCACTGCGTCTTTCGCAGACGAGTCACAAGGCCGCGGGATCGATTCCAATGCGCCACGACAATTAAGCTGTGAAAACGTGGGAAAGGGCGTGCTCAGGCCTACAGGCCACCGCCGCAGAACCTGGTCGAAGCGGTTAATTTTAAGTCCGTCAGGGTTGAAGACAGGCCTCGGGGTGGTACAGCATACCGGATAGCCGATTACGCAACATAGACGAGGCGTAAGGGGAGGTGGAGCTGTATACTAACACAGCGCCTCTTCTGTGTCGCGTGACGTCTTTGACTGCGCAATCCACTGTCCAGTATAGCCTCGAGTTGGCCACTATAGTCTTTTTCAGAAGTTCCGCGCAGCACTGTGGAAGCTGTGGAAGCTACGGGCCCTCTTCGGCCAATCCGGAGGGCGAACACGTGTTAAACGTGTCCTTCCGCGGCTTGTCGTCAGCCAATGGCGGGCGATGCAGCGGCAGCCGTGGAAGGAGGAAGATGAAGCGGGGTGTGCGTGTCCAAACAACGGCATTTCGTCTCGCCTAGGAATGACTCCGCGCTCGATGGCCTCGTAGCCTTGGTTCTGCTGCACGGAACTAGTGAAACAGACTATATACGCTAAAGCGGTCCAGCCTTCAATGTCGCATGCGTACAGTTCCGAGAAAGGAACGACCTCCACCCTTTTAAATTAAGGGCGCCACAGGGCAGGGTTGACATGAAAGTTTCAGAAAGAAGAGCGGAGGACATGGGGGCAGTCTATTAAATACCACGCGATTTTCGCAGAAGCAGCCCGAGGCACCGACGCGAAATACTGTTCGCATACAAATGAGCTTCGGTCAAGCAGTTGTCTGCGTGCGCGCTTTTTATTTTCTTTATTTCTTTCTTCTCCCCCCCTCCCCCCCCCCTTTTTTTTTCTCGCGGTCGCATGTTCCGACACGCAGTTTTTGTTCTGGACTTAAGCACGTGCCCTATATGGCGAAACTGTTGCTGCTTCTAAACTGTATCAGCGCGGCTTTCCATATATACGCAGTTACCGAATCTCGTCGAGCGCACACATTATTTTACACTGACAGAAGCGTTTCTCTCCCCTTCTTCTTCTTCTGCTTTCTATTCCTTTTCGAGTGAGAGCTTGTCTTACGGCGTATAGTAGAGGGGAAAAAAAAGCGAACATTAACACGAATGCAGCTCTGCAGCGCGCAAGAAGACCAGAGGTAGTCTGCAATGATAGATATAATAATTAAAATTTCTTAGTTCATCACCGTACACAAATTATAAGGTTTCCTTGGATATAATAATTACACGTTCTCAGTTCATCACCGCATACAAATTATAAAGTTTCCTGCGCACGTAGTACATCCGCCTGCCCCTTAGAACGTGTCTCGCACCATGGGCAAACAACGAAGTCGTTCACGCGATCTTATCGTCCTGTCAACTCTTATTGAGAGTTACGTAATAATACTAACTTATTCAGTGTACACTGAATCGAAGCAAGGAGCCCGATTATATCCGGCTGATAAGATGTTCATTGCATGTATGATTCAACACAGTTGCTCGCGCGGTGGTCAAGCTCCAGGTGGTCAAGTTTTCCGGAGCACACCACTACGACATATCTCTCATAATCACAGCTTGTTATGGGACGTAACACCCCAGAAATCAATCACCAATTCCTCCCACCGACATTTCACTTCTAAACCGCGGCAACCGCGTGCACAGGTGACGACAGTCGCATGGCATCTCGCACTTCTCCTTCGTTCTGGTGTCGCGGTTACGTTCTTAAGACTTGTCCAACTCCAGAACAGTGGGCGTAGCAGCATGACTGTCCAACTCATTTGTAACAACCCGAGGCTTAGCATGAACGTTGCTCGGCACCTACTGCACGCAAACACGCTGCCATCCCTGCGTATTTGACACGACAGATAGACTATTTCACATAATACTCGCACAAGGCGCCATCGCCCCGCCACGGTGGTCTAGTGGCTATGGTACTCGGCTGCTGATCCGAGGGTCGCGGAATCGAATCCCGGCCACGGCGGCTGCATTTCGTTGGAGGCGAAATGTTGAGGCCCGTGTACTGTGCGATGTCAGTGCACGTTAAAGACCCCCCCCCCCCCCCCCAGGTGGTCGAAATTTCCGGAGACCTCCACTAAGGCGTCTCTCATAATCAGAGCTGGTTTTGGGACGTTAAACCCCAGAAATCAATCAATGAATACATGGCGCCACCAGGGGCTGTTATCCGAACTATCTCCTAAATTTGTTTGCAGCGACACATAGCTAGCAAGGACATAACGTGTCGAATGAATAGGTAGAGTTCTTTTCATGCGCATTACTTCATGACACAGCTCATCTTTTTAGACACCACGGATACAAAATGAAGGTGTTAACAGTCCACGATGGCGGCACTGAAATGAGCGGGCAAAATAGTCTACAGTTATTGCATTTCTGTTGATATCCGCACATCTGTGGCGCGAATGCAAAATGAAAGAAGAGGAAAAGCTCAAAGCACCACGTAATTAGACGTAAGTGCGCGTTAAGAAGCTCTCCAGGTGATGAAAATTACCTCGTAGCCCACCAATATAATCATATCGTGGTTTCGGCATGTGACACCCCATCAGTTATTGTCGTTATTCCTGTAACAAGACCACACTACGTCACTTCACCATCCCACCTGCAGATGTCCCAGGAAAAAAAAAAAGAACGCCCTTCGTTTTAGACCTCACAATACAGCAAAGGAAGGCAGTGCTGTCTTGTTCAGACGCGTAGGTCACCTCACGGCTGGTGTACCTAGCCCAGCGCTCGACGAGATAACCGGTTCGAGAAAAAGCGCAGCCATTTCACTGTGCTGGCTGTACAGCAAAATGGCGGCCTCAGTGACGTCCGTGAATACCCCCTACACGGGGGTGCTGTCTACAGGAAGCAAGGACCAAAGAGGTGTGTTGCCGCCACCGGGGATCCTTTAAAGTGTCATCACCCGGCGTCGTTTCAGCCCCCAGGATCCGCTTTTCCATGGACATGGCTAAGCCAGGCACGGTTACACGTGGAAAGGTGTCGAAGCTTCCCCGTTGGCTCGGGTCCGTGGTGTCGCCACACACCGGACGCCTGCCGACGCAGACGCCCCTGCGGGAGAGCCCCACACTAAAGCACATTACCACAACATTGTAGTCCTGTATAGCGCCCTTTCCTGCATATGCACAGGACCCCTTAAGGGGTCCATAAAGAGAGCTCCCTTAGAGAACCTATGCAGTAACACGTACTAGTCCAGGACAGAGGACTGCCCCCGCTGGCGCAGGCAGGACAACAGATAACTAGTACTATTTGTGTGTGTGTGTGTGTGTGTGTGTGTGTGTGTGTGTGTGTGTGTGTGTGTGTGTGTGTGTGTGTGTGAAATGTAATTTTATCTATTTTTAAGGTTGGTTTACAGGCCGAAAACTTTCAAAGGAAAACAGGAAATGATTGGGTGCACAAATTTGGCAAACCAGTCCTGCGGTTACGCAAAGTGCAGAAAGGGATATGAAAAAGAAAATTTACATGCAGCCACACGCAGCACACAGCCACAGGAAAATCCAAGCGGATTTCTTACAACGAAAAATCTTCCTAGATGCCGAAATGTTCATCTCTCTTACAAAAATATCTACATCCACTACACCGCCAATTTTTCTCAGATAAACACGCTGTTTTCGCGGGAACAGGCCAATAACTCGTCATCAACTGGTAGAGCGATACTCTTAGGTGTCCAATAGAAAAAGAAGTACACGGCAGAAAGTTGGGCGAGAAAGTTCTTTCGGCACAAGGACTGGCTTCGTCTTCTAGCAAACTTCGCAGCAGACAGGACACAACGAACGAAACAAAAATTAGCGCAGCTTACACTAGTGGCGTAAGGCTAAGGGATCTGATGAGCACTTGGCTGGTCCGGGTCTTCATCGTCATCATCATCATAGTCATTCTTCTTCGTTTTGTTTTTCTACTAATTACTCACTTCATCTTCATCTGCAACTTCTAATACTTGCTCATCTTTATCTTCATCATCATCACCACCATTAACTTTGCAATCATCATGATAAACATCATCTTCTTTTTCTGCTACTTTCTCACCTTCATCTTCGTACCATCACCACCATCATCTTAATAATCAGCATCATCATCTTCCGAAGACGTGTCGTTGTGACGTCACGTTACGTGATGTAGCACGATGTCGAGGCAATGCAAGGTTTTGCTGGTAGATGCAGCGTTGCTTGGTGTGCTAGGTAAGGTCTATTTCAAGGTCATATCTCGTGACATGGCCAACTACGAACAGCCTAAACGATTTCGCTGTTAAACACACGAGCGTAGACTCACAACTGCTTTAATTAAGAACTTAATCGACACAAACTAGTGTCCAACAAAGACGACGCGTCACTGTCAAAGTTTATCGATGTAACGAAACACAAAGATTATGGATTCAGTCGGGTGCACGTGGAAGGCCACGTGTAAATCAACAGTAGCACGTACACCTGAGATACGCATGCTCCTTTGCAGACAGATCCGTTCTCTTTGCTTTTCGTTACAGTCAAGATTATTAGGTTAAGGTCAAGATGATTAGGTTGGGAAGCCTATCTAGACCTATAATAACAAGGACAAACCCAATTATGTTAAGACTGCCCCGCCACGGTGGTCTAGTGGCTATGGTACTCGGCTGCTGATCCGAGGGTCGCGGGATCGAATCCTGGCTGCGGCGGCTGCATTTCGATGGAGGCGAAATGTTGAGGCCCGTGTGATGTGCGATGTCAGTGCACGTTAAAGAACCCCAGGTCGTCGAAATTTCCGGAGCCCTCCACCACGGCGTCTCTCATAATCAGAGCTGGTTTTGGGACGTTGAACCCCACAAATCGAATCAATCAATCGTCTTTGCTGTACTGGATTGGACTAAGTTTTTCAATAAATCCGTTGTGAGTCCGCGCCCATGTGTCCCCTTCCTGCTCTTCCTTTACGTCACGTCTGCTGCGCATTTCCGTACAAGGTGAACCAGAACCTACCCGGCCTGCTTTCTAAGCTATAGGACGGGCTTACATCAGAGAAAACGCGGTATTACATCCGCGCCCACCACCGTATCGTAAGCATGCCATTTATCTACCTCTTTCATCTTGCACGTCACGACTGCGCGTCGTTCACCTCCTCAGTGCGCCCATTATTTCCTCGACACGATCGGACCACTGTTGCGCAATGCGTACCACGCACCACTTCTCGGGCGTTTCTTTTGTTCCTTGTCTTTTCTTGTTTCGATTTTAGACTCCTCATCTGGAGCGTCTCACAGGCATCCTCAAGGTTACGGAGGCGTGCCTCGCCTTTCCGTTGCGGTATGAGGAGCATGCAACATGTGCTCTCACCATGCTGCAGTATCTTTTTCTTTAAAATTTTATTTATTATTAATCCTTCAACTCGTTTTACGGAGGTACGATCGGAATAACAAAATCGCTGAAATTATTGCGATTCTTTTTCTCGCCTCTTTTTTTTTCTGTTGAAATTTTACTGCCGACCTTGCAACTTGTTCGCGGAGTGAAGGCACCCTTTTCGGTATAAAAGGAACCCACCGGTCCCAGATCGATCAGCAGTTGGCTCAACAGCAGCAGCTCCGAAGTCCACCATGGTAAGCCACCCAACCCAGTCCTCTCGCTCTCAGTGCGTTATAGCTGCCCAGGGAAAGCTTAGGTCGTACGGTTCTTTCGGAAACTGTGCTATGCTCGATGACATAAGCTGGAAACGATACGTTCACCTAACTCCCAGTATGTGCGAAGGAAGCAATTTCGACCGCCAGTGGCGTGCTAAATCTCGGAGGCCATGATTTTGGCAAATCAGTTCTCTGCAAACCCGCTAGGTGGAGGGGGGGAGGGTCCGTCAAAGAGGCTTGGTTGCTGCGGGCCACCGCCCCGTTGTAAAGGGGGCGCTCATAACAGGGAAACGACAGAGCATGTTCTGATTGAATGCGGAAATATCCACCCAGGTATACGTTTGGGCACCACCCTACATGAAGCCTTGGGTTTTAGGGCGAACAACGGGAAGCTGAACATAGCCGCGATTGAAATAAGTAAGAGACGGTTAGAATACTGGTGGCAGAAAACTAGAGAGAACGGACAAAAATAATTATATGGAAAAATATAGAATTTCTGCCATAAGGGGCAGGGAACTGGGATATGAAATTCCGTTTTTGATATGGCATGATCGATTTGATTGAAGTAAATTTAAAAGGCATGAGGAAAATTAAAAGAGGAAAAAAAAAGTTCTTAAATCTTCTTACGAGCCTGGTGGCGCACATGTCACCGCCCCGTTACAAAGGGGAAGCTCATAGCATCCATCCATCCATCTGGGGTAGAATTTTCGTACCATCGTTTTTGCAGTACCAATCCAACAAAAGGAAAACACAAACGGGTTTCTCAGAAGGAAAGTTGATGAAAAACTCGTCCTGGTTCGATCCCAGGATCGATTTGAAGCCTCTCCGGAGCGGCCGATCCGCCATCTACTCTAAGTTGGAGGCTAACAGATCGAAGTGCGAAGGCGAATTAACTGACTACTATAAGCGGGTTGCTGAATATGGTAAGCTACTGCTACAAAATCCCGCCAGCCATAAGGAGGTTCCTGACTCTGATAATTATTCTTGACAAGGAATCGAGAATTAAACACCAGGAGGTCCGACGATCTTTAACTGCTCGAATATCTATGCGACAGTGAACTTGTACATAAGTAAAGAGAGTCATGAACAGTGAAAGAGACCAACAAGTTAACCTTAATTGTCAATGCAGAAGGAAACCTAAACCAGCTCATCGAACGGTTGACCTCATGTCGCATATCAAACAGAGCGTGAACGAATAACGGTTGCACAGTGGTGGCTTGAGAACGAGGGAACCTTGTTACAGGCCTGAAAATTCGTAAGAGAGGCAACTGAACGAAACAAATATACTGGATGGTGCATAGCTATGTCGCATTACGTGCCTGAGAACCAAGCTGTGAATCGGGTTTCATGTACTCGACGCCTGGACAGCGCCTTCGTATTGCTCCCGTCGATAAAAGTGCGCTTACGTCTCAGCTTCCCCAGTATGCTTGAAAAGCAGAGTGGGAACGAACACGTGTATATCTACGCAGATCCGTGCCTGCGTCCTCCTGGCTCTCGCCACCAGCGCCTTCGCTGGCTACACCGGCGTCGGCTACGGCTATGGCCTCGGCTATGGTCTGGGCTACGGTTATGGCCACGGCATCGGCTACGGCCTCGGCTACGCCGGATACGCTCCAGCCGCCGTGTCCACCGTCCACCACGCCCCAGCCGTCGCCACCGTCGCCCACGCTGCCCCAGCCGTCACCTACGCTGCTGCTACCCCAGTTGTTGCCGCTGCTCCAGCTGTGACCAAGGTTGCCTCCTACCACGCTGCTCCAGTTGCCACCTACGCTGCCGCCCCAGTGGCCACCTACGCTGCCGCCCCAGTGGCCACCTACGCCGCTGCCCCAGCCGTGACCAAGGTCGCCACCACCTACCACGCCCCAGCTGTCGCCACCGTTGCCCACGCTCCAGTGGCCACCGCTGTCGCTGCCCCAGCCGTCACCTACGCTGCTGCCCCAGTGGCCACCTACGCTGCCGCCCCAGTGGCCACCTACGCCGCTGCCCCAGCCGTGACCAAGGTCGCCACCACCTACCACGCCCCAGCTGTCGCCACCGTTGCCCACGCTCCAGTGGCCACCGCTGCTGTCGCTGCCCCAGCCGTCACCTACGCTGCCGCCCCAGTCGCCACCTACGCTGCTGCCCCAGTTGCCACCTACGCCGCTGCCCCAGCCGTGACCAAGGTTGCCACCACCTACCACGCCCCAGCCGTCGCCACCGTCGCCCACGCCCCAGTGGCCACTTACGCCGCTGCCCCAGCTGTCGCCACCGTCGCCCACGCCCCAGTGGCCACCGCTGTCGCTGCCCCAGTCGCCACCTACGCCGCTGCCCCAGCTGTTGCCACCACCACCGTGCACCACGCTGCCCCAGCTGTCGCCACCGTTGCCCACGCTGCCCCAGCTATCGCTTCCTACCACGCTGCCCCAGTCTACGGCTACGGTGTTGGCACCCTCGGCTACGGCGCCGGCCACTACGGTTTCGGCCACGGTCTCCTCGGCTACGGCCTGAACTACGGCTACGGTCTTGGCTCTCCCTTCCACTACGGCGCTCTTCTCCGCAAGAGGAAGTGTGAGTATGACTCTGTTGTACTCCGGCGAGATTGCTACATATACGTAACGTATAAGACTTAATTCCATGTAGCTCTCATGACGTCAGCATTCCGGTACCATTGAAGCTTGCCTAAACGCAAGGCACGATTTGTCTGGCTACTAGCATGACTCTTGTAGCCAGCTTTAAGGAAAGTGCTATAACAAAAGCCTTACAAAAGAAAAAAATACCTTGCTCAGCTGAAAAAAGAAAGAAAAACCGTCAGGAACCAATAGCTGAGTAGACTTTAAGTATCAATATTACAAGTTCCAATAGAAGTCCCATTAATAATCAGAGGAAACAGAATGCAGGCTGAAACCACAAATATCTTTGGTAGGCTTCCGTCTGACATTTTCTTTTTTCGCTCAGCTTCTACAGAGTGCACGAATAGATGTGCAATAGCGTACCGTTCTTTATGAACAAACTACCGGTGTTCACACTCGTTCTCCCATTACGCTAATGTGGAAGTGTGCCAACACATTACCGCCATGTGGGTGCATTACACGGTGCCTAACAGAACGTCCTCCTTTTTTTCCCCTTTTCGATCCATGCAGAGGTCATCCAAGCGTAACTTATTTCAAGTACAATAAGAAGACAAGTCATCAGTCGGCCACCTGTGTACTGCGCCAGCTTTGAGCATGGACAGTTGAGGTGGACTGAATAAAATTGGTCCGCACAGCATTAAGTCTCCGACTCTAACGACTGATCTTTACGTCACTAGCATGATATACTCATCATGCAAGCTACGATTAGCGATACCACAATAACGTGCAGCTCGTGCCCGTTGTGCATGGTCCACGTTATGCGGGCACGCGCCAATCACCATCATCGACAATCAATCATCACCATCATCATCAGCCTGTCAATGCCCACTGCGGGGCAAAGGCCTCTCCCATAGATATCCAACTATCCCGGCCGCGTGCTAACTGCGGCCAAGCAGGATCAATCAAGGACCAACTAAGCTGACATATGAAACGCCGCAGCTGCGAGAAGTAGACATCGAACTAGGGATCGAACCTGCAACGTTGAGCGGCGCCTCAAGTTTTCTTCCCCCATCCCGGCGCACAGACTCCAGGATCGGCCCACATTTTTTCTCTTCGCGGATGGTACTGGGCAGGTAAATTAAGGAGCTCCGCTCTTAAAACAAGAAAGGAACACCGTATGTCCCCGCTTGCGATTGAAATGTGGACATAAGCACACACAGACAGGTTCAACTTACCAAGCGATAGGGTGCTATCGAACAAGCGCCATCAGCGTGCCAAGCAAGCACGCTACCACTAGGCTACGGCGGTTCCCTCCACATGGCATATAGAGTAACTAAACCTATTGCAACGGCAGTTGTAATGATAGTGCTTGTGTAATGTGAACTGCGCTTCTAATGTGTGCTAAGCAGTAGCATGGCAATACATACGTTCTGCTACAACTCGGTGTGCTTTTGCGCAACTATGCTCGATCCCGTAGGAACACTTGAACGACGGGCATGATAGCACTTCAACGCACTGTACAGTGCATTTTTTCTTCGACAAGACAGATGTCAGTGCCTTGGTCTAACACGTTAGTACCGACGTTACGTCGTAGCATGTGGTATCACGCAGTTGCCACGGTACTGCCAACGTTAGCATACACCTACTCATGCGCTCTGCACAAAGACCTCGATCCTATTCGCAACACGTGGCTAAGTGCCCAACACTTCGTCATAGGTAATTTCCTCGCTGTCGGCTTCGCATGACCCTGATTCCCACAATGAGTAGGAAATGCAGGATTCCAGGTCACCTTCACACGAGACGTGTAAAGCTTTAGCCTTGTAAAAGAAACGCGTAGGATAAAGTGGCGTCAACAATTACACGCTTCCAATTCCTGCGCTTGATCTGCGTTGCGGCCTACACCGCAACGTTGTTGCCAGGCGACACCGACGGAGCGTGTAACGTCTCTGGTTTTGTCGATATCTTGGTTTTCCTCCTTACGAGTAAACCAAGGCTGGCTTATCAGAGCCGCTGACTAGCCAACCTGTCTCCGCTTTGAATCGCGGATGCGTTTCCTCGTACTTTTCTTTGTCTGTCTCTACAAATTTAACAAATCTTTCAATCAGTCAATCAATCATTCAGTCAATCAGTTTATTGTCCAACACAATGATCGGGAGCGAAAAGCGGCTAAAATCAGCTTGAAAAGCGCCTGGGAGCTCACAGCCTCACACACAATGCAACAGGCACGCACATTTGTACACACTACATCCACCAATAACAGCATACGTAATGATAAATTTCTTCGACTAGCACAGAACAAGATAATTTCATGTACACTATTAAATATAGGCGATCGTGCGCAAACGTAAACTGATGTTTGTTCTAGCCCATAGAAAGTAATGGCTTTGAATCGTAACAAACATGACTACAAAAACACTAAACAGGCGCGAGCGTAACAAATTAATGATATTACATAGTACACAACAGCATGTGTAATGTGTCAAAATTGACCTCGCGTAGTGGCGTAGCGTGTTGGCTTGGGAAGCCCAGGGACACGGGTTCGAATCCCGCCCCCACGGCGGCGGCATTTCGACGGCAGCGAAATGCAAAAGGACGCCCGAGTAGTTAGGCTCAGGTGCACGTTAATGAACCCCAGGTGGTCAAAATGATTCCGTAGTCCCTATGCCGGGCGTATCTCATGATCATATCGCGGTTTTCGAGCGTAAAAAAAAAAAAACAAAAAACCCTAAATTATCGTTATCAATGTAAGCGGTCCATGGCATATCAGGAGAAAAGATTACGCCTAATGATTCACGCTCTCCAGCAATCTCGACTGAGTCTCCAATCAGCAATCGCCGGCGGTCAATCCAGTTTATACAGCTGGGCGTAGAGCGTGGTCGGGTCGAGAAGAAAGAACGTGCCCGGATTCTTGATAATCCTTTTGACTCGTCTAAAAATACCACGCCACCGGAGGGCATGCCTTTCCCGTTGTCCGCCGCTATGAACGGAATACGATTATGGCCGCGTTTCCATCTCGATTTTTGCAACCAGCGAGGATGCGTCCGGCCTATACAATCAATCTCGACACGAGTAACGTCTCGATCGAATCGCCCAAGTTGCACATCGCGGGTGTATCGGTTCAAAGATGAAGGTGGTAAGTGCGCATTCTTTGCGAGGAGCAGCGGTGGCACGTTAGCTTAATCGCTCGCGCGTAGAAAGCTGATTAATGTATGGTGGCTATATAGTCTGCGAGCTACGTCTGCGACCACCCTATGCATGAATGAAATCCTATATGTTTAGTGCATACAGACGCTCTTGGAATGGCTAGTTGGTTTCTAGGCACGCACGCACGCACGCACGCACGCACGCACGCACGCACGCACGCACACACACACACACACACACACACACACACACACACACACACACACACACACACCTGTGTTGCGTGCCTCCTTGTCTTTGTACTTCTGTCGATTGCGCTGCATCGTGTCGTACTTCGAGTTGGGCTGTTTTAAGGTTGTACCAAATTGTACCAAATCCTCCGTAGAATAAGAATGGATGCTGATGATGATATGTGGTTTTTATTGGCGCAAAGGCCAAGTGTGGCCAAAGATCGTCATTGCATATGATGTAATGTCGGCGATGACCAATGAGGTAAAATGGTAATATGTAACATGGCTGGAAATGGGCCTAAAATCCAATCGCTGTATAGGAGCGTAAAATATATATAATATAAAATTATGACATTAGCAAGAGGGGTGGTCTATGGATGTTCGATGAATAATGATTGATCGCGATGCTAAAAACTGGAACAGTCGTGATAGCGACTGGAAATATTTACAATGAGTACTAGAATAAAAATGGAATGGACCGCATTCGGAAGGCAATCCGAAATTATGACTGAAAACTTGCCACTTTCACTAAAGCGAAAAGTATTTAATCACTGCGTTCTCCCAGTAATAACGTACGATGCAGAAACATGGAGGATAACTTAAACAAAAAAATCTAGCGATGGAATTAAGGAGCACGCAGCGCGCAGTGGAAGGAAAAAATGATAGGTGTAACGCTGAGAGATAAAAAACGAGCGGAGTGGATCACAGAGCAGACAGGAGCAGCTGATATTACTATATCAATAAAAGAAAAAAATGTGGACCTGGGAAGGGCATATCATGCGGAGGACAAACAACAGATGGACAGTAAGAGCGAAGGAATGGATACCAAGATAAGGGAAACGCAACAGAGGCAGCCAAAAAGGTAAGGTGCAGCGATGAAATTAAGAAGTTCGCGGACATCAAGTGTAACCAACTCGTTCTGGACAGAGCAAATTGGAAATCGTTGGCAGAGGCCTTCGTCCTGCAGTGGACTTAAAATAGGTTGTCGTTGTTGTTGTTGATAACGATGATGATGGTGATGAAGGTTGCACCAAATTAGCAGTGCACATTAAATTTTGTAGCTGTTCACTTAATTTATATACGCATTGAGGGTATTCATGAGGGGCTTTTTCGTCATCTCTACACATCTCGTGTTCTCTGATCCATAGTCTTATAGGCTAATGCAGTGACTTCATAAAATTGCTTTATTTCTTTTTTTTTTTTTTCACGTGTATGTGTGTAACTACGTATGACACGCTCTCGTCAACGTTGCCATAACTTGAAGTATGTCAGACGTTTGCATTTATTTCACCGTGTCTCTAATTTTGCTGTATACACTTCGCATTGCTAATTCTTAATTATATGGTTTGTTCCTTCCTTCTTTCCATGTTTGTTTTTGTTTTACATTTATTAAAGATACTTTTTTTCTTGCTCACTATGTATTCTCGACACTTCCTAACGTTTGTTCGCGTTGTCTAATTGTATTTCTTTGTACATTTGCCCCCTGCCTGGGCCTGTTCTTGGGCCTGCGGTACTCCTTAAATAAATAAATAAATAAATAAATAAATAAATAAATAAATAAATAAATACCCTGCCGCGGTAGTGCAGTTGTTACGATGCTCGGCTGCTGTTCCGTAGGACGCGGGTTCGGTCCCGGTAGCGACGGGCGCATTTTCGGTGGAGGTGAAAATTCCAGAGGCCCGCGTGTGCTGTGCGCGTTTTTTTTATCGCCCGTACATTAAACTATCCCAGGTCGTCAGCATTTTATGACCACTTCGCTACGGGGCACAAGCATCGTTGCCACATCGTCAAACCCCAGCAATTATCATCGTGCATGATGGCAATGCGCATGCGCTCTCCGTCATCATCGCTCGTAGGTACACACCTTCAGTGCGGTCTGCGCCTGGGGCATGCGCCACGTCTTCGGGGCGTAACGATGATCGGCTCAACAGCGGCTTCATCGTATATTTTACCTAAACCCCCTATAGATACTTCTTTAGTAGAAAATCTGGGGACTTTAGTTTTAGCCGTTGCGTTGTTCTTGCTTTACTTCTCGTAAGCACATTTAGGTGTGTTTGTATCACACATCATCCCCATTCCCGCTGTAAATTTACTAAACTAAATTTACTTTCTTCAGCATACCGCCACTTTATAAAGTTGTGTTTTCTTTAGTTTTTTTTTTTTTTCATTTTCTTGTCCATCGTTACTCATGGGTCACCGCCGACACCCCATCATATGAAATGGCGCTCTTTCGCCACTATATAGGTTGAGCCAGTAAAAACCGCACACATCATCAAAGTTTTTGTTTTTGATTTTAATTTTGACATGACATCGCTTGTTGTTTTGCTCTCCCTATGCCATAATTAGCCTGGTTAGTTGTATACACTCCGCGTACTTTACCACAGTCTCTTGATGTCTGCGCTGTATTTACTATTTATTCGTTCTATTTATAAGCATTTCCTCGTTTTTGGTTCACCTGCTCGATGTATTTATCTTACGCTTCTTTGTTTACGATTGCTAACCGAGGATCCCCCTGCAATCGCCAGCTATGGGACCCTCGTCTGTGTATTTTTCTGTGCCCATTTTAATGTACCCTACATAAGAATAAACTGACTAAAAATGCATTCAGGCATTAAACGTAACAATTAGAGACGCGATGTTACATTATTTACACTGGTGTTCTAGGTGCTCAATCTACAGTATGACTATGAGCCACACTGCAACACAGGCCTCCGGATTAGTTTTTACCACGCAGAGCAACTCCGGCGATTTTTCGATGTCCACTGAACTCAATGAAATCTTCAACATAAGTTCGCATCGGTACTCTAATAATGTACGCCCAGGGGATTATTAAGAATTTCGATTCCGGGGGGGGGGGCGGGGGGGGGTGGAAGTATAAATCTCTGTGTATGCTAAGCCAGGCAGTTGAAAGTCATTTAGTTTAAAACAAATTTTAAAGCTTTTAGCAGATTATCACGCGGGCCACCCTGTGTTTTTGACGTGATCGCCTTGAACGCTGCCTACCCGACCTAGCGGGCCGTCAAAAGCAAAACGGCGGCACTTCAGCACTCAAGTCGTCGCTGTCAAGATCAGAAAAGCTGGCAAAACTCAATATATCGTCGGATGACCTCGCCACTGGCACTTTTTTTTCTGGTGCCAGCTTCATATTTCTGACGGCGGGGAAGTTGTGACGTCATCGCGCACGCCGCACGAAGCATCTATACCCGTTTCGGTTTCGGTTGGAAGACGACTTTCAGTTGGTTGTTTAAAATTATTGGCGCGTTTCTGGGCAAACTGAACCACCCTGGCGGTTACAGGACCATCAGTACCATTGGAAGACACTGATAACAGAACACGGTGAAAAAACCGCCGGAGTTGCCCTTTAAAGAAGGCGGATGTAAGAGGCCCAGAAAGATAGCGTGTTAAAAGGACGGCCACGTCTCTGTCAGGCACAGTCGCTCGCAACGCAGTTCCTCTCGCCGTACGCAAAACCCAGCGCACTTTCGCAGTCTCCCCAACGGTTCCCGCGACAACACCACGTCTCGCGGAGCGCACACCGCTGCAGACCATAAACGCAAGCCAGCTAGCTCAAACAGGGCGACGTGGCGTTTAGACAACCCACGCCTTTTCACCCCTCACAGAATGTCGTCTATAAGCCTGTACTAAAATGCACGCCGAATGCAACGTGTTACACGCGAACACAAAAGAACGAAAGCCCCCCCCCCCCTCCCCCCCGCCAACGCGAGTCGTTTCACAATCCACACTACTTCAGCGCACCGATCGGCCCATAGTAATATTCGAGGCTCATCCTAGACAGCCATACACGCAATTTGCGAGCCGAGCACGGGTCCCGTAAAAACGAACGGACCACATATATGACGCGACATCCTTCGGTCGGATTTGCGTCGCTCCTCATTTCAAGGGCCGCGTCCCACCTCAAACCCCTCTTTATCTTTTTTTTTTTGTTTCCTGGTGCAATAATAAACGCCCAAGTTTCGGTAGCACACACACACACGATTTTGACATTCACTCATTCATATTTTGCTTTTGTTTCTGGTCCACTCCCGTCGTCGTGTTGTCCCGCCCCCCTTTCAAGAGAGAGAGAAAAAAAAGAAAGAAAAGAGACCACGTCTTCATGTCAACCGCCTGCGAAGATGGGTGGAACGCGACAAGCGACGCAATATATGCAAGCAGCCGGGAGCCGTCGGCTTGTCATGCAAATGCGCGCCGCGGCACCGCGCGTGAAGGCATTTCCAAAACAGAGACGTTAGAGGACAAGTGGCAGGGGGCGCTCCAGTTGCGCGATATGCAGCGACTCCGTTGGCGCGCGCTTTCGATATAAGTGTCGACGTGAAGTGAAACAGCAAACGCGCTCCGCGCGGTTTTCGTAAAAGGCCGTCGTTATACCTCTGGAAGCTACGTAGCGAGGGACACGAACCAGGCTTTCGCTGTGCCTGATGCTGTCTTTTTACGATGTTCAGCCGGTAATAGCGACTTCACACAGGGTCTTTCCACACTCGACTTTTTTGACAATGATCGCGAGTTCAAAGCCGAGTCTTCTAAAGGCTCCGGGCTAAGAGATGCCACCGGGCTCCTGTCTCTCAATAACATTTATTTTGCGGCCTAGCTGTTAGAACCTCGGTATGTTTCTGATATCGCCCGAAGCTATAGCAGAGGAGCGTTCACGCAGAAGGAATAAGCCGATACGCTCTTGGCTTTGGCCCACTATACCCTTACTGCTACGTGATGGTCATAATGCGAAGGACAATATTTAAAGAAAGAAAGAAAGAAAGAAAGAAAGAAGAAAGAAAGAAAGAAAGAAAGAAAGAAAGAAAGAAAGAGTGAAATAACTTTATTTTGTCCACAACAGAAGCGAGAAAAGAAAGAGTGAATGAGTGAGTAAGTGAGCGAAATTACTTTGTCCAGTATAGAAGCGAGAAAAGAAAGAGTGAGCGAGTGAGTTAGTGAGTGACTCAGTGAGTGAGTGGGTGAGTGAGTGGGTGAGTGAGTGAACAGAAGCCCACTGCTGCATGACAGCGATAGCGACAGTTATACATGATAATGACAGTGAAAAAGAAAATAAAAAAATGAAATGAGCAAAACGAAAGGGTGACCTAGCAGAGCAGGAGATGTAGGAAGAGAGGGAGAGAGAGAAAGGAAAAGAAGAGAGCGAGAAGATAGTGGAATGAGCGAAGGTGACTACCTTGGTGTAGACTTAATAAATACCTGATCTGCATGAAAATGATCTTACTAGTTGCTCCAAAGTCAACGGAAGTTTATTATTCGTGCACTGACTCAAGCACGTACATGAGTCAGCACACGAATGACAAGCTTTTGTTGTCGTCAGAGTAATTTCCTAATGAGATTACGTTTAAAGTAATAGTAATGTAATGTCATTACATTCAGCCAATTATTTGTAACGTAACTTAATTAGATGTTGCTTAATTAGAAATAATAGTCATAATGGATTACCGCCGCACGTAGTTTAGCAAGGTCTTTACGAGGCTGTAACATGGTCACCAGGCTGCCTTCTTCCCGTGTTGCAAGTCATATTGTACCATACAGCACTACTCCTGGCACAACGTGAACGTACCAGTGAAATTTTGTGAAGTAGAGCCATTCAGAAAGGTTAACAGAGAAAAAGGAAACGTAAGGACATCAACCAGGCGGATATCAGGCTTGGACGAGCGCTTGAAATATTTTTATTTATTTTATTTATTTATTTATTTATTTATTTATACTGCAATCTCGTGGAAAGATTATAGCAGGTGTGTTCTGTAGAAACAATGTTTACAACAAAAGAAAGGTCCAAATATGAGTACACAGGAAATGGTAAAATTAATCAATCTAAAAACACGGAACTACAAAAACGCGCAAAGTACACACAAAATGGGAAAAAAGATAGCAAAGCAGAACAAAAAAAAGGGGGGGGGGTAATCAATCTAAGGACATGGAACAACAAAAACGCGAAGAGTACATGCAAAATGCGATATAAAAGGTAGCAATCCGGAACAAAACAAATAAATATAAGAGTACCAGAAATATAAGAGCCCAATAGAGAGAACAAGCGATATTTTCGTCTGAGGTACCGAAAATAACATCTGATTATTCGAATAACCGGATACTAGGATAACATAAATCGAATCAATAACCGAATAAGCTGTCACCCCGGTTATCCGGTTTTGATATTCGAATAACCCGTGAATCGAATAATCGCATAGCCGGTATTCCCCGAAACCGCTGTGAAGCAGCTGCGATATCTCGCACACTTGAGTTTGGCACCACGATTACCTTGTCTGTTATTCTTCCTTTCAGGAGCGAAGCTCCTTAGGGTGGCAGGCCTGTCCGTTGTCGCGTCGTAGCCACGCTCGCTCTAGGCGCGTGCCTCCCGCCACGCGATCTCTCTCTCTCTCTCTTCCATCTGCCGTCTTGATAGAGCGCGAACGGCCGTGCGTTGACTATGGAAACGCTCTTCTTCAATGAACGCTTTACCAGCTCGCAAGGAACGAGAACGCGTCCTTCGCCCGCGAGAGACAACGCTGACGCAGGCAGCGTCTGCTAGCGAGTTTCTCGACTGAAAAAACCGACTGCTCGCGCGGCGCAACCGTTCACCGGCAACCCCATATATATACAGGCACTGGATGTTAACCTACAATGTGCTGCCGGTGGGAGATTTGTCTTGTGCGCAGTTGAACCATAAGGCTTTGCAGCGTGTGCGTTAACCAAATTAATCCGGAACTCGGCACGATCTACGACGTGGGAGCGCAGGAATCTCATAAAGACTAAGAGCATAAATGACAACGCGTGCGTAAATATACACACGCGTTGTCACTCATTCACATGCATGAGTGGGCAATGTCATGGGTGATTTAGGCTAACACAGAATGATCCCCAGCTTCGCCCTCTCGTCATGGTTCACTTTTTAAAAATTACTCTCTTAAAGTAGTTCATTAAAATGTACTACGAGCCCCCAAAATTAATTCATTATATGACTCACCGAAATGAAAAGCAATTTAATTACTGCAACGTCATTACCGTAATTTCGTAACTGTCAAGTCTGAACCATCCAACGTGTTTGCATTTTGTTTCTCGGGGCCGCATTAGCTTCACGCACAGCTCAGAATGATGTGCCAGTAACGCTTCTAGATGTCAGCAATCAGACCGGTAGTCCTACGCCTGCGCAGTATGGCTCCGTTGACTGGACAGAGGGCGCTACGTAGCTCTCGTCGAACGGCTCAGTGTCGCCGACATTGGCCGTTTGGGGTGCACTTATGAGACGCGCGCGCGTTCGCCCATAGCGCGCGCATGGTCGAAGCCGAGGCGACAGCGACGCGCGCGTTTCCTCGCTACTTTTTCGGGCGTGCTAGGAAGAAAACACACGAACGCTCGCGTCGCGACGCTCTGGAACAGTTTGCTGCAGGTTTGGAGCGCGCGTCTCAAAGGAAACAAACAAGATAAAGTGGGACGCGCGGTGTAAACCCACTGCTACAGAGTTGGAGACGCGCGCGTCGCGTTTGCGTATTGTCCGGCCAGTCTGCCCAATTTTGCTTCTTCTGTCCGCCAGGCTATGTGTTCTGGCGCTGATGTCGCACATGGAAAATTCGACTGCACGGAGCCTTACACAGGCGCGCAAGGCAAAATGAGTGGAGGAAGAACTTCCCAGAGAGGCTACGTCAGCACAGGAACGATGTCCGCAAGTTCGACAGACAAAGGAGTGCATTAGCTGAACACAGCGAGGTGCACGACCACCGCATCGATTTTGACAACTCCCGCGTCCTCGACTTGGAAACCAGTTTTCACAAGCGGCTCTTTGTGGAATCATGGCCCATTCAGGCGACACCTGCAAACGTGAACCGGTCTGCAGGTGCAATGACAAGTGTCTATTTTAGCGGACTCCGGCACCTGATTCAACATTAGCATGACCCCCCTCGGCTTGAAGAACCGGAAAAAAGAGAAAGTGAGAAAGGAACGGAAGAGAGAAGAAAGAAGGCTTTATAAGCACTGCTGCTGTCTGGTGCCCTCCAGTCACCCCTGAAGAAGGGTCCGAGTGGGACCCGAAACGTCGGGTTTTGTAATGTTGAGAAGTAAATTTTACTTTTAAATGATTATAATTTGGTTGGTGTCCCCCTGTTTTCACCTTTAAAATGAGTCTGTACGTCCACTTCGCGCACCTAGCCGCTTCACCGCACGGCACTGCTACAATGCGGCGGAGCTCAGTTTGCATGAGCTGCAGTCTCTTGTTATGGCTAGTTCCTTGTAGATATAAAGATAAGAGGCCGAATGGTGAACAACAAAGGTCAGACAAACAAGGCGACGGCCTCCGCTCCGTTTCCATCGTTGGGAAGAGGGGAGGGTCAAGCCCTCAGGGCTACTCAAAGAAAGTCTTAAGAATTCTACAGTCATGCGGGGTTTTTTTTGTTTGTTTCTTTTTTCCACGGTTATGTTTAGATCTGTATTATCGGGAGATTTATGGCCGTGCTCGCAGCACAATCCGGCGGACTGGTCAGACATAACTAGAGTTAACTGGTCGATTTCTAGGGTTTTACGTCCCAAAACCACGATACGATTGTGAGAGACGCCGTAGCGGAGGTCTCCGGAAATTTCGGCCACCTGGGGTTCTCTAACGCGCACTGACATCGCTCAGCACACGGGCCTCAACATTTCGCCTCATTCGAAACGCAGCCGCCGCGGCCGGGATTCGATCCCGCGACCTTCGAATCAGCAGCCGAGTGCCATAGTCACTAGACCACCGTGGGAGTTGGCTATGTGCACCCATACTGAGCAACGGGGTACGACCTACAATCGCCGACAAAAACGCGCATATGGAGAAACAGAAAGAAAACAAAATACAAAAGCACGGTACACAACACTATAAAGAATGAGAAGCGGGAATGTATATAAGAAACCCCAAACAATGAAAATAAAAAGTAACATCTACATAAAATAACATAGAAATATGAAATGAAAATGCAAGAACTAATAAAAAATAATTGTACCACCCAGCTGATCACAATAACAAATGACTCACCTTCATTATCAGTACAATGACCGAGCTATCTTACCACAATTCTAAACTCACTAACACCGAGTTTATGCTGTAACAATTACAGAATTTGGGTCGTGTGCTAAAGGCGTCTGTCACTGTCATGAAATAGACTAAGCAGTTATATAGCAGACACAGTCCCTTGACTGAAACTGAGTAAATTCTCCCGGCCCAGAGACTACAAGTGTGCATAAGTAAGAAATTTCCAGTAAATCAAAAGAAGTGAATCAGTTTAGCGCCGCAAGACCAGCGCAACAGATTCGACACGACGAGTTTGATGGCTAGCACGAAGCTTACTTCCTCAGAACAGAGCAACTGAATTATTTCATTCATTATTGTGCTTTTCATTAATTAATTTGCTTAATTTCTTCAAGCAACGCTGTTTCCTTTTGTACGGTTTTACATAGTCAGAAATAGCTCGATGCAGTTTTCTTGGCCTAATCGAAACATGCTTGCTTTGAAGGCGTAGCTCTGTTCTCTCTCTCTTTTTATTTTGGCAAGTAGTACCTAGTCAGTGACTAGCAAATATAATTCATTTTGTGACACGATTTCTAGAACGCACAAAACGATTTCAGCATCCTAATGACAAGAAAAAAAAAAAAAAACTAGGAATGAAAGAAAGAAGAAATAACACAAGTGGAGGAAAGGAAGACGTACGGTTTCAAACGCGCAACTAGTCACCATAAACAATAACTGCCGACAGCTATTTCGTTCACCACTTTCGCGGTTTCCACAAAACATTAGGAGAGCTACGCACTACACAACTGCCTACCACGCCCCCCCCCCCCCCCCCACTCTCTCCCTCTCTCATCTCCAATCACATACACATCCAAACCGCTGCCTCCTCAACCTCCTTTCGCATCTGATGGCTTCAACGTAAGCGTTTCAAGCGATCGTAGAACACCGCGCGAACTCTTTTGAATTACCGCGCGGGAAATGTTTGTTTACAAATCATCACGCGGTATCTGGTACGATCGCCATGACGCACGGCGGCAGAGGCTGGCAATCGCGGAAACGGCTCACAGCTGATACGCTGTCAGGTTAGTGGTGCTTCATTTAAAGGTGCTTTCATTTAATCGCGGCATGAGATAGCCAAACCAAAACACTACAGCAACGAAAGAACAGCACGCTCTCAGTTTGAATACCGCAGGCAGTCGCTGCGCCGGTTGCCATGCCCACGAAAGTAATAGGAGAGCTGCGTTGGAACAGCTGACGCCCCGAATCCACACTAGACCGAAGTACAAGAACCACAACCGTCGAGCTCTCAAGGAATTCGAAACAAGAAACGTGCACTTACCGTGGCAACGGCACCGGGACTGGCATCGCCAGCGGCGCAATCGTCCGCGGGTTTCGGAGACGGCGGCATCGGCGGCAAAGCTATGCCATCAGCAGCCGACGTTTCGCTGTCTTCGTTCATCGCGACCGCTTAGCTGTCACGGCGATCAGGGCACAATAACGAGGCGTCGCGGATTCCCGCTACTGTCCGGAGCGATGCAGCGATAAGGGCGACGGCGCTGAAGCGTTAATCCGCGCGATTAGAAGTGATTTGGGTAAACAATCATTGCCGGAGTTCCCCATGGAGGCTGCCATTTGTAAACATGGCTGCTCCGCGCGCGGGGCACGTTGGGTACGTTGTCTGTTACGGCTGGTGCTGCCATCTCTCGATAGCTCTAAAAATTTAAACGAAGGAGCGCGAAATTTGAAATGTTTGAATGTCTTCGTTCGCCTTGCCGTTGCTGCTGCACGAGTTTAGAGCCAAGTTTTTCGAGCTCGCATGCCGCCTTGCTTGGTTCAGGTCACGGCCAGTCTGGAGAGGTTCCCGCGCGCACCGTGTTGACACTTTTTTGCGGTTTATTTGTACCTTTTTGTGTATGTTTGTGCAACTGCGGTGGTGCATGTATGTGGGAATGCGTGCCAAGCACCACCCTAGGTTGAAAGCACTGCTTGTTCATGCGTTTTTTGTTGGATTACTAACAAGGGCATTGTGTGAAACGTAGAGCTAGATACTGAAAATGGCAGCGCGCAATCGTCTCGCTTTTTTTTTTTTCTGAAGGAATTGCATGAACTATCGTTACGGTATTGTACGTGTTAGAACGTTGTATGAGCATTATAGTCAGGCAGCGAAGTTCCCAGCGGTTAAACGTGAGCTGACGTTGTTCTTTTATTTCCGTGAAATTCCCCCTCCCCCTTTTTTCCGATAATATCTATACGGGTATTATTATTATTATTATTATTATTATTATTATTATTATTATTATTATTATTATTATTATTATTATTATTATTATCTTTCCAAAGAAGTACGCAAGATTAGAAACACTATTGCATGACCACGGGCTCGCGCGCAGAGAGCCACTAACATCCCAGCGCCATCAGACATCCCAGGAACGAACGATGGCGCACTAGTTATGCGAAACAATCGGTAAATTGACTGTCGATGGTATCGATAGTTATACTGAAACTATCCATGGCGGAAAATAACTATTTATAGTAACACTATTAGCAGGGTCGCTCAATATAAAAGAAGTATTGAGGGATCCTGCTATTAGTAAGCTATCCACAGCTTTATCGATAGTGAAATCGGTGTTGCTGTAGATAGTATTGAAGCTGTGCCGTTTAGCTTTATAGCTGAACTCTCACATCAGTGTACAAAAAAAAAGAGCATCTGGAGATCGCCGGTATGCATTCACAAGCACGGACTCCGGAACGGGTTAAATTTTATGCTGTGGGTAACGCTATTGAAATTACAATCAAAAGTGCTATTGAAAGCTATATCGATAGCTTTCTTTGTTCCTTTATCACTACCGATAGTTCGATAGTGACTCAACTATCAATAGTGTCAACAGTATACTATCGATAGTTTTGCATCACTGCAATGCACGCAGGCGGAAGACATGAAAAGACATTGAACAATTGATTTGATTGATTGATTTGGTGGGGTTTAGCGTCCCAAAACCAGCTCTGATTATGAGAGACGCCGTAGTGGAGGTCTCCGGAAATGTCGACCACCTGGGGTTCCTTAACGTGCACTGACATCGCACAGCACACGGGACCTCAGCATTTCGCCTCCATCGAAATGCAGCCGCCGCGGCCGGGATTCGATCCCGCGACCCTCGGGGATCAGCAGCCGAGTACCATAGCCACTAGACCACCGTGGCGGGGCACTAATCAACATGCCTCACAGCTTATCCACTGAAGGTTTTGCGTAGGGAGCAGTCTAACAGTTGACTACATAATTTATGTAATTATTGCCGGAGCTCATCAGAAAGAAATTATTGCTGAGGTCAAGTGGGCAGTAAGCAACATCAACTCTTACTGCGTTCTCGATACGTGCACGTGACTTTTATTTCAAGCTTCACACGAGTTAACTGAAACGCGTGCACCGCTTTACTTGTGCTCCCATTTCCGGCCCCATATGTGGCTGCCGGCACAGAATGCAAGGGATTGTATGCTCTCCACTTTAAGGGCAGCAAAAAGGTGCTGCTCGTTATTCGGCAATGTCTGCCTGCGGCAAATTACGCAGTTCTTCCTGGTCAAGGGCTACCAGTGGAGCTTGTGTTACATGACTGTTCTCATCGAAGCGACATAAAACAACAGCAACGACATGTTCATTAGACCGTTTTTGTCAACACCAGAAGATATAGGTAGTGAAACATGGCTACAGTTGCCGCATAATGTTAGTGCAACTACTGACACGGCCTTCCGGGATTGGGCACGTGGCAGATACCGGCTCGCTAAATCACGGAGGATACGCCACTGTTGTCCCTGGTTGAGCACTGCCCCTCGAGATGGCGCGACCAATACGGCTGCTTTGAGGCTTGCGCTGTTTTTCTTTTTTTCGTTTTACATTATATGTCTCCACAGAATCTGTGTGCACCCACTTCATAGGGAACAGCATATATTTTATCTTATCTGTGCAGTACTTACGAATTAAAAAAGGAGCTCATACTCGCACGCCAGTAAATGTGGTTACATGCACAAAAAGACTCTATCCCTACAGGAAAGCCAACTCCGCGGCCTTGCGTTGCCGCCAGCTACGCATCTTCATTGGCATCTGCTTAGAAGTTCCTATTGCAGACTAGCACCCTGCCTATCTGCCGCCTGCTTGTTCTCTTCATACACGCTTCTGCTATTATATTGTTCTGCATTCTAGCCGTGTAACGCCTCCTGTTCTACCTGCTTCATTTTTCGTTAATGCTCCAAACTTCCGAGTGCCTACGGGCTGTCCGGAGGGTCTGCGAAAGGGCAGAAAGGCACGGTCTCCCTGTTCTTGCACGGGCGTGGCCCGCAACTGCACAGGACACACCATATGATGGGGGCGTCCTGGATTGTGGACGTAGTCCCTCATGACCCAATAAAATTCTTTGTCTTTCTGTCTGTCCTTTTCCCATATTCACCAGGAACTATCTAACAAAGGCATCCACTCAAAGACCCACCTCTCGTGGGTATCTTAAAGCGTATAGGTTATCGTCATGGCATTCAAGAACAGCGTGCTCATGAAGCAGTGTCCTGAACTTTTTTAGAGCACATACATGAGCACCGCCGCCGTAGCCAACATTTACTCCATTATGTCTTCTCCTCAAGCACCCAGCTCGCACCTCAAATAGTGAAGCTCTGCACATCGCCATCGTCTGCCAGCGAGCTGATTACACTTAGTCCATGCAGCTTTATTTTATTTATTTATTTCATCCCCGCTTTAACCACGTGCTGCCCGCGTGCGCGACGGCACCTAGCAGATCTATTTGAGTCAATTACATCGGTCAATTGAATTGATCACGAATTATGTAACTTTCTCATTACGTGGCCTTCACGAAGTGCCTTGCTATTTCATTTTGATGCTTTTGTAAATCTCGCGGTCCTTCTCCTATCTTTTTTTTTTTTGCCATTGTTTGCATCCTTTGCAGCTTTTACTGGGTATCTTTCGTTCACCACTCCCCAGCACGTGCGCGAGGCAAAGAAATGAGGAGAGTATTTGGCTCTTACTACTTCCATCGCTACGCACAATGGAAACCGCGCGTACCATGACGATCCTAACAAGTCAGCGCGTTCCCCGCAGCTATCTACTCCACCACGCGTCCTCCGCCCACAACCATTACAGAACTCCGGCAACTGTACTCCTTCTCGGGTAGTGTACTATCTCGGGTCCAGAACCCCCCGTCGAGACCCGGCCACATATGTCGCCTCCACGTTGTCGCTCGCGCGAGCTGTCCCGCGTCCTGTTCGCACCCCTTTCACTCTATTGCTTACGATTTCTTTTTTATTCCCGCATACCGCTGCGTTCTTTTCTCCACGGTGTCCCACTGAGCCGTACTGACTGCTGCGGAACCACATCGCCGAAGGTGGCAGCGCTTCGCCATGTGAGCTTCCTATCCGGCGCGAACTGCTTTCGGGTGCTCAGTGTGCCTTACATCTTACATCCCTTCGTTGCTCTTTTCGTACGTGCCGCTTCACATCCTCGCTGTCAGCCGTGTTATGGTCAACTTGACTCTTCTTGCCTGTCAACGCCTCCGTAGCGGCAGGGGGGTAAGGCACTCCTGTGAGAAGTCAACGACGGGATTCGGATACCGCTGCAGGTCGGCTGCGTTAAGGGGTTTGAACTGTGTGCGCGCTTGTGAAGGAGAGGGGCGGGGGGCCTCAATCCCTTTGCACACCCCCCGAGAAGTCAACAAGCCGTGCCCGCACACCCTTCACGCTCTCTTCATGCGGGAGTCGTCTGAAAAAGGAGGTGAAAAGAGGCGGCGGCTGGGACCTTGGGGTCTCGTCTTTCACGTCACAACTTTAGTTTTCCCGCTCCTTCTTCTTCTTCTTCTTAGACATCGCGGGTTACTCATTCCAGCCTGCTTGACTTCATGCCCCTCAGCTGGCTTCCTTCTCTTGTGCCGCCGCCGTTCAGTGTATTGTATGGCGAGTCCAGTGGAAACGCAAACGGCAGAATGCGGAAAGCGCGTTCCTCGGCATTCCTCGAGTCCCCGGGTGTGAGGCGCAACGCCCCCCTTTTGCTTTTGCTGCAACTTGACTTTTTTCTCGCAACGCGTGCAGGTGTTTCTGTCGTCGACCGTAGCGGCACTGTCTGCGGCAGCCACCGCTGTGGACGGAGAAGCGAACTCGGAGCTCGTCGGACGCTCACTTTCTCAATTGACTGGTTGAGAGCTTTCTTCGGAAGTTGAAATTAGCTGGGAGGGTGACGCAGACATTAGGTGGGGTAGGGGGGATGTACATAGCGCCTCATTCTTCTAAATGCACCCCTTTAATGTTTCAAATCGCAAAGATTTAAAGCATCGTCCCATCTCTTAAACCGATTCGACATTTACGTACACCACCTAATTTGAATTCCTGGCAAGTTTCTGACGGTCGTCAGGATTAGTTCACATCTGCTTCTTCCGGCTCTATTCAAGGGATTGACGACTGGCCAGAACGTGCGATTGGATCCTGGTGCATTTGGAAAGACCCGGAATAGCGGTGATACCGTGGAGCATTCTTTTGCCGGTATGAATATGATTTACATCTTTAAAGTTCATTAGGAAAACGCAACATCCAGCGATGTCATACTTGCGCCCAGCGTTGTCATCCAGCGATGTCGTACTTGCGTGGCCGGCCTGGTCTCTCGAAGATGGCTCTGTGGGTCCTGACTCCTCACCCAAAAGAGAAGACGCGCGAATGTGCTCACAGGGTATCAGAATGCCGGAAATGCTCAAATTTCCTTCGCTCTGAGCATTAGTTTTAAAAAAAAAGTACGCAGCTTCCGCTAGGTCGCGCAAGTCAGATCACAGCTAAGCTGTTTTGACGATAATAATAGCGCGAACTTTTGTTGCAGAACAGACCGATACACATACGAAGACAACCGCTGTCTTCGTCTGTGGAAAGTCTGGTGCTGGCTAGCCCGCACCCAGACCTTACTGCGGCACAGCGAAGCTAGCCGATAGTTTCTATAGTTTCTGAAACAGGTCACTTGATAGCCATATAATAGTTTGGTGGTAACATGTCACGTGAAATTGCCTTAAAAGGCCAACTCCGGCGATTTTTCAATGTCTACTGACCTCAATGAAATATTCAATATAGGTTCTCCTTGGCACTGTGAAACTATATGCCAAGAAGGGCTGCCAGAAGTCATTTAGATTTCCAGAAAATGAATTTCAAAAATTTTTAGCGGATTGCCACGCGGGCTACCCTGTATTTTTGACGTCATTACCTTTAAGCGCTGCTTACCCGAGTATAGGCTGGCCGCAGACGATACTTCAGCGCTGAAATCGTCGATGTAAAATTCAGAAAAGCTGGCGTCACTCAATACAACGTCCGATGACCTCGCCACTGCCCATTTTTCTGGCACCAGCTACATTTATGAAGGCGGGGAGGCGGTGACGTCACTGCATGCGCTGCTCTAAGCGCCTACCCTTTTCGGTTTTGATTTAAACGTATGGCTCAATCGGTTATTTAAAGTTTGGTGCATTTCTGAGCAAAGTGAACAACCCTGGCCACCGTAGGGCTATCAGTACCATTGGAAAACATCGATCGTTATCAGAACATGGTGAAAAAACCGAGTTCCCCTTCAAGTGATTTTGGCGGAAACATGTGACTTGACATATTGTTACGTGATTTTGGCGGGAATATGTCACGTGATCACCCAATATCACGTGTCTTCAAGTGGCGCGACGTGTTTCCGTCAACATTACCTAACACAATGTCACTTGACATGTTTCTGCCAAAATCACGTAACGCAATGTCACTTGACGCGTTCTCGCCCAAATCCCTAACGCGAAGTGACGTGATATGTTTTCGCCAAAACCACGTAACGCAATGCCACGTGACATGTTCTTACCAAAAATCACGTAACTAAAAGTGACGTGACATGTTTCCGCCAACATCGCGTAACGCAACTTCACGCCTGACAAATTGCGGCTAGCTTCGTAAGCTTCGCTGTTAAGACTGGTACGCCTGACGAAAGACGGCTGTAGGTTATAGGTAGCTTCGCTGCTAAGACACGAGCGCGCACAGCGATGAGACTCTTTGACGGTCGACCAGAATGTAGTATGTACCTATACTGGCCAGTATATTTCTGGGCACTGTAACCACAACAAGGCCGGGGGTTCAAAAGGAGTTGGAACCAGACCGCCGCCAGTGCCGGCTCACCCCATAGTATAGGGGACTCCGCAAAAATTAAGAAAAAAATAACACCATCTCCCACTAAAAGGGGCAATGAGGTGATGCGAAGCAGCACGGGGGGTGCACATCGCGTTTGCAACGGTTTGACTAGGTGTCGCGTTTGCATCGGTTTGACTAGTTACTCTACATGCTACCTGCAGTAGCATATACAGTAACTCTAGGTTTGACGCTTGCAGACGCTGCCTGCGTCAGCGTTGTCTCTCGCGGGCGAGGGTGCGTTCTCGTTCCTTGCGAGCTGGTAAAGCGTTCATCGAAGAAAGGGCTTTTCCATAGTCAACGCGCGCCGTTCGGAGAGGAGAGGAGGAATGCCGAGGGGAGAGGAGGGGGAGGAGGATGCGATGCACAGTGCGGGTGTGGACGCCACACGCTGGATGGATGGTGGGAGAGAGGGAGGGAGTGACATAGTCCCAACCATAAGCTTCTTCGCATCAATCCTCGCAGAACGCTGCATGCGCACACGGGACAATATGAAGGCGCTCCCGCCTTATACGGGCAGAAGAAGGTAACGCTGCTCCGCGACAACTTAACTGTGGAACCGGTTACCCCCGTCGAGCCGCGGAGCACACGCCTAATTACGAGCCTACATTTTGGCGGTCGTGTTGTGAGCCACGTTGTACAAGGCTAACTTCCAAATGTCGTTAACAATTACCTACTTGTACAGCGTGTCTCTCACTATGCACAGTTATACATTTAGAAGTTCGAATGAGATGGTGATTCAAAGGCAATGCTGGGGTTTGGCTTTGTTGGCATAGCCTCCATAGAACAAAGCGACGATTTAAATCGCTTCAACAGATGAGGGCAAAATAGGCGAACGATACAGTAGTGGTCGCGTCGTGTTCGCTTTGAACGTCCAAATTTTCACATGCATTTGAGGCGGTCAACCATTATGGAAGTTTCCTGTTCAAACGTGTTCATATCATTTTTTTGCATACATTGTCATGCACCATTGTAAATATGTTTCTGTATTCCTGCTACCCAGAGGGCCCCCGAAAGGGCGGAGCGTCATGGCGTTCTTTCCTCCACGTGGGTGCGGTCAGCGGTTACAACGGCCTCCCGCTAGGGAGTCCTTACGTAGCTCCTCAGGATTAATTAAAGTTCATTGTCTGTCTGTCTGTCTGTCTGTATTCCTGCACACACCTGTGATTGCCATGTCATGGCCATGTCCTCTTGTGCATATGTAAATAAAGCTTTTTCTAAACAGAATGATCCGACTTTATTCAGAACTTCTGTCCTGTCGGATGAACCATTCTTTCTCGGTGAGGAAGAATTCCTTCTGCATTGGTCTTGCCCCTTTGTGTCGGTCTCTGATAAACGCGTGAAGCTTATGTTTCGGCCTGCCTGGTTTTGGTAGACTGATGCATCAATTGTGGTTGGCGGCAGTATCACGTGTATTTATAATGTACATACTCGCGCCTGATTGGTGCTGTCTTTGTAGCTACTCGTTTGTATGTATGCACGTGTGGATATGTAGAACGCTCCGTTATACACGCTGAATGTGACGCAACTTTGTCTTGTGATACACGTAATTTGGTGTCTTATGTTTTGCATGGAAACGTTGTGCTGTAATGTTACAACGTTGTGTCGTAATGTTGTCGGTGTTAATTGTCTGTGGTACAATAATTTTTTTCTAAGCAGCATGATAGTGGCTGCTGCAGACTGCTACTTCCCGTTACGTAGTCAATCCGATGCATTCTCGTGGTCCTTGACGTCAAGTAAACACGACATATGGAACACGTAAGTGTACGGATCAGTGCGTTTCGAACGCTCCCCGTAGTAACTGTGTAACAACTGCCAAGTTTTGCCTTTGGTTTGCGCTACTGTTCATGTTTACTTGAGTGAAACTCGTGTTTGTCATGCTCACTGCAAGGGCAAAACATGAATCGTAAACCTATACCACAGCGCTAATGTCCTTACGCGTGCCAATTCGCACACGTAAGCCCGTGTACGAATACAACGTCATATATCTGCAGTCAGCATGAGGTTTTCCGGGAAGCACCAAGAGCAGGGTTCAAGGAACCGCACTTCCGAAACCGAAACCGGAGTCGAAGAGCGATCGCGTGATTGCGTCGGTAGAGGTCAGTGGCAGCGGCCGCGGCGGTACCTTCGCGTTGCACCGGTAACTTTTAAACAGTTGTCCGCGTCTTATTAGAGCATTTTAGTTTGGCGTGTTTACGGCACGCTCCGCTCCGAGTGGCCCCGCTAAGGCGCAGCGGAGCGGGAGAAGACTGTCGCGTTTTAGTTACACGTTTTGTATAGCGGAACGTGGCCTTAGAGATCGCAGCGCCCTCGGGCTGAATGCGGCGTAGCGAAACAAAACTAAAATCACTTTTGTCAATTTCACTCAGGAAAACAAATAAATATGAGTTACTTCTTTATAAACAAATAGGTGCGGGTGTGGACACCGCATGGCGGATGGATGGAGGGAGGGAGGGAGAGAGTGACATAGCCCCAACCATAAGCTGCTTCGCATCAAAACAAGGCAATCCTCGCAGAACGCTGCGCACACGGGGCAATGTGAAGGCGCTCCCGCCTTATAAGCTCGTTACGCAGCAGAAAAAGGTAACGCTGCTCCGCGACAACTTGACTGCGGAACCGACCACCCGCGCCGAGCCGCGGCGCACACGCCTACTTACGAGCTTACATTTTGGCGGTCGTGTTGTGAGCCATGTTGTACAAGGCTAACTTCCAAATGTCGATAACAATTACCTACTTGTACAGCGTGTCTCTCTCAATGCACAGTTATACATTTAGAAGTTCGAATGAGATGGTGATTCACAGGCAGTGCTGGGGTTCGGCTTTGTTGGCATGGCCTCCATAGAACAAAGCGATGATTTAAATCGCTTGAACAGACGAGGGCAAAATAGGCGAACGATACAGTAGTGGTCGCGTCGTGTTCACTTTGAACGTCCAAATTTTCACATACATTTGAGGCGGTCGACCATTATGGAAGTTTCCTGTTCAAACGTGTTCATGTCATTTTTTTGTATACATTGTCATGCACCATTGTAAATATGTTTCTGTATTCCTGTACACACCTGTGATTGCCATGTCATGGCCATGTCCTCTTGTGCATATGTAAATAAAGCTTTTTCTAAACAGAATGATCCGACTTTATTCAGAACTTCTGTCCTGTCGGATGAACCATCCTTTCTCGGTGAGGAAGAATTCCTTCTGCATTGGTCTTGCCCCTTTGTGTCGGTCTCTGATAAACGCGTGAAGCTTATCTTTCGGCCTGCCTGGTTTTGGTAGACTGATGCATCATTTGTGGTTGGCGGCAGTATCACGTGTATTTATAATGTGTACATACTCGCGCCTGATTGGTGCTGTCTTTGTAGCTACTCGTTTGTATGTATGTACGTGTGGATATGTAGAACGCTCCGTTATACACGCTGAATTCCTGTGTTGCGTAGATGCGACGCAACTCTGTCTTGTGATACACGTAATTTGGTGTTATGTTTTGCATGAAAACGTTGTGCTGTAATGTTACAACGTTGTGTCGTAATGTTGTCGGTGTTAATAGTCTGTGGTACAATAATTTTTTCTAAGCAGCATGATAGTGACTGCTGCAGACTGCCACTTCCCGTTACGTAGTCAATCCGATGCATTCTCGTGGTCCTTGACGTCAAGTAAACATGACATATGGAACAAGTAAGTGAACCGGATCAGTGCGTTTCGAACGCTTCCCGTAGTAACTGTGTAACAACTGCCAAGTTTTGCCTTTGGTTTGCGCTACTGTTCATGTTTACTTGAGCGAAACCCGTGTTTTTCATGTTCACTGCAATGCGAAAACATGAATCCTAAACGTATACCACAGCGTTAATGTCCTCACGCCCGCCAATTCGCACACGTAAGCCCGTGTACGAATACAACGTCATATATCTGCAGTCAGCATGAGGTTTTTCGGGAAGCACCGAGAGCAGGGTTCAAGGAACCGCCCTTCCGAAACCGAAACCGGAGTGGAAGAGCGATAGCGTGATTGCGGCGGCAGAGGTCGGTGGCATCGGCAGCGGCGGTACCTTCGCATTGCACCGGTAACTTTCAAACAGTTGTCCGCGTCTTATTTACTATTTTCTGTGTTTGGTTCTGCGTGTTGAACTCGTGGCGCAGCACGGTGCGAAGCTGGGGTTTACTCTGAGCGTCAGTGTCAGCGTAAGCCGTGAGTATCGCCTGTTTTCTTTCGTTTCATACAAGCGCCAGTTTATGAGCGACTTCCCGCTCAATTTCTTGCCGCGCAGGTGGCATGTCAAACGGTGCCAGGTGTCACACCGCACGGTATTAAACACCGTCCTGAATCCCCACGAATTGACACAACCCTACAGTCTCGTCGAAACATTCTTTTTTGGTTCTATCGTCGCTATTGCATCGTGAGGAGCTAAACCATGTGACAAAACGGAATCTACTGGGCATGAATTTGTTTGCGGCACTTTCTGTGATGATAACTCGTCATAGAAACATTCTGAATGATATCTAGTCGCGCTACTCCGTAGTGTTTTACCCGGGGCAGAAACTGTTGTAGCATTTATTATCGGTTGTACAGGCTGTAGTTGAGAAAAAAGAATTCCGAACACACGGAAAGCTCGGAGACTGTTGCTGATGCTAAGTACCGTGGAGCCGCAGTGAAACCTCTTTGTCGGGGGGGAAGACGACTGAATAAACTGCCAAGGTATTACGTTCATGTAGATTGGTTAAGTCCTGCATATATTTTGCACTCCCCGCTTCAGTACAAATCCCGTATGCTGTATAATACTCTACACTGCTTAATTAAAATCCTTTATACAGGATAGAACAAACAAACAAACAAACAAACAAACAAACAAACAAACAAACAAACAAACAAACAAACAAATTTGTTGGTAATAAATAAATAAATCAATGAATGAATGAATGAATGAATGAATGAAATAAATAAATAAATAAATAAATAAATAAATAAATAAATAAATACTGCAGTAGTTAATGGTGCAAAATCATAGCGTAGCCGTACGCTTGTGTGCTCATATGGCTGTGTGGTCATGATGCACTTAGTTCTCGTGAATTTATTATATAATAGTGCTCATATACAAAGACACTGGAGGTTAGTCTAGAGGTTTGCGGATTTTCGCGCTATCTGAGAGCAACAACAGGAAGCGCCATCTTCACTGTATCTCGGAGGCCGTGTTCGCTGCATAACAGTGGCAGCCACTAATGTTGCTGCTCGGTGCGCAGCGCGCCGTGACGTTTTCTAGTAATTATTTGACTACGTGGCGAAAGACAAAAAAAAAAAAGCTATAAAGAGATAAGCGTTGTGCATTTCAATAGGCCGGCACGTAATGAACGACCGATGCCAGACGGTTTCGCGCTTCCAGACGACACGATCTGCGTTGAAACGGTTAAATGCCTTCTGCTATACGTTGACAGACGGATACTTCAGTCACGTGAACTCCATTCTTCTTGTGCGCACTTTGAGCTGAATTTGCAATTACATATCGACATTCAGAGGCGAAAGACACTTCGGAATATTCGTTATTCACTAACAGTCGTCTGCAGTTCAAATGCCCCTCTTTTTCATTCACCAACTGTGTGGGCCAGCCGAACAGACGATTTGTGCTTCTTTCGTGTATATACGCAAGATTCGTGGAGAAAACTGTTCGTGAGTTCTCCGTGTTCGTGAAGAAGCAAAAGCAGCGACTGCACAAGGTGAGCGAACGTTCTTGTTCCGCGCAAGAACCCCAGAACCGCGGCTATAAAGCTTGATATATACTATGGAAGTTTTCGGTGGCCGTAGCGCGTCGTCTACAAAAAGTAAGTGATTGCCCGCTTCGTCGTTGCGGCTAAGACTGGTGGGGATTGAATTCTTCTGTGATTGACTATCCCTTCCGCAGCTTTGGTATGAACGAGTCAACTACCAAGAAATTCCATTCGCCAACTGTAGGTCGATTGCGAACGAAAAAGCCGCCGTGTGGCAGCGGTATTATGCGATTATAGTCGTGAGATGGAGACCACGATCAGCAGCAGAGCTCCGCGATTTCGGCCAATGCCGCGTCCTGATTACGTTACGTAGGGCCTTTGGGGAGTTTCACACGACTCGTAATTAAAGAACGCTGCTTGACTCCTTGCCCCACAACAGCTCCTCCCCCCCCCCCCCCTTTTTTTTCTTTTTATATTCTTCCCGCTGCATTCTTGTGCCACTGTGGTGCTCCTGAATACGTCATTGTGGAATAACCTGCCAGTTCAAATTAAACAGCACAATGCTTTCATTTTGATGCTTAAACGTCATTACAAGGAGCTGTATTAGACTATTTATGTTTAGGACTATAACCTGACAGGATGTTAAACTATATAACTTATGTATGCTCGCAAGAAATTATATTAAACAGATGCATAAGAAGAATAGATATTTATATTTATATTTAGTGTGCAAGCATAAACCTGTTCAACGGTTATGTATGAGTTTGATGATGGCCGTATATTCTGATTGTGATCATGTAACTCTGTCTCCTACCTGTGCATTTATCTGTGTTATAGTTGCATGGATCCAATCTAGCATTCTACTAAGTATTCAAATGATTATAGCATGATTTCGTTTGACTGTATTTCCTTTAATAAAGTTCAATTCAATTCAGTTCAATACGGCGCTCACCCATTAAGTGGGATTGGCCAAGATATACACTTTGAGTATTACGTTTTGTTTTGAAAGGTTTGTGTAGAAAGATACAAAAAAAGTGGATTTGTATGGAATTTAACTACTGAAATTGTGCACTTTAACTATTCAAAGCAGACAGATAAATCACGAAGTCATTGTTCCATCTGGCTTCTTTTTTTGTTGTTTTCTTTCGTTGTTTGTTTTGTTTTGCTTCTACAAAGTTTACCCTTGCTGGCCTAGAGCTGTCCATGCGTACTTTCACAACTGCATGAATGAATGAATGAATGAATGAATGAATGAATGAATGAATGAATGAATGAATGAGAAGCAGGCATTGTATATAGGCCAAGACACCGTTCATTAATCGCAGATGATAAGAGCGTGGAGCAGAGAAGTGGTAAGATATGCTTGAACATAAGAATGCTCGCTTCGTTGAAGTCAAGGCAACACCAACGCGCCTGTGCTGCTTTTCCCTATAATCCGATGTCAAATCATTCGCTGTCTAGTTGGAGAAATAGAGCGCCATAGGTGTGCGGGCTCATCACCGGTGAGCAAAAGGTTCGTTAAACACTCAGGATTATGTTCGTTGTGTATATTATACGTATTTTTTTATTTAGACGTCGTTTTCGAATGAAGGGTGTGAGAAAACGGTCCGCGCTCTGCGCAGGCGGTGCTCTAAAGAATCCCTCAGAACCTTTAAACTTCTAAATGTCACGAGAGGACAACGTTTCGAGAAAATCCTTTCCATCTGTGGCGTTCGCACGCCACGGCGATAAATGCGCGCATGCATGTGATACAGCTGCGTCACATTTTAAATATTTTCTTATTCCGATGTTTGAATGGTTTCTATGCGCAAGAAAGAAATGCTATAGTCCAGTATAATAGGAACGGGTTTTCTGGGAAAGCTGGGTTCGGCACAGCGCACGTAAAGAGAAATTATTATTATTATTATTATTATTTTCGATACATAATGGTTGTTACATTATTAATTGTATGCAATGCTCTTGCTTTTTCTGCGTTTAAGCACTGTTTAGATAGGCTATTTATCTATATTATCTTTTTTACCTGTTGTTATAATATAATTGTACTTAGTGTTCTTGTGTTGTCTACTGTGTTTAAATATTGCGTAAATAGGCTATTTATTTGTGTTATATTTTTGGTATAAGATAGCATACGAACTTTTTCTATCTCTGTTGTCAGCGATCGTCTGCTGATGTGCCGGGCCTAGTCTAGTCCTCCAAGCCTCCTGATGGCTTTGACAGGCCTGTTGTCCTTTGTATAGTTCTTACTTCAACGTGTCCTTTTAACAAAGCGATAACGGCAGAATTAAAAATTACAAGTGAAGTACGTGTGTATATGTCCCGTTAAAGATTATGCTGCAGCTGCTGACGAAAGGCCCGTTTGAGGCCGTTCGAATCCCGAGTTGAATAGAAATGCACCGCGCATAGCAGATTGCGTTCGAATTTGCTCTAGGCCAAGTATGTACAAGAATGGAGCAAAAATGGTTGCGGAAGCAATCACGCTCTATACAGCGAACACAAAGCGATTACCACTACCATTACTCTGGAGTAAATAATAAAACATACATACGGACACTCACGAAATAAATGAAATAAGGTCAACATAAAGGTTTGCGTGTCGTGACATTTGTACAGTCACCTCATGAATATACGACTGCAAGAGCGACGTGCTGCTTTGGTAGACCATTGTTATAATGAATCGAGTCAGGAAAGGTGACTAAATGAACACATCTTATTATGTTTACAAGTGTAGCAACTTGGGCTCGTTGGTTTGCGTTTATGATGGCGAGTTTCACAGCACGCGAACATAGGAAAAAATGCGACAGAGAAGAAAGAGCGCTCTTTCTTCTCTGTCGCATTTTTTCCTATGTTCACGCGCTGTGAAACTCGCCTTATTATGTCCTCAGCCTAGTGGAACTGCGTAGCCGCATACCAGTTTGTTAATAAGAACCCACTTGAAGAGCGATTATGCCTATATACTTCAAGTGTCCTAGGGTGCAACTGCGACTCCGGTATCTGTGCGGGCGTCTCCGTCGGAAATACGACTGTCGCGCCTGGCATTGAACCCGCGTCTTGCAGCTCAGCAGCCCAGCATTGTTTTGTAAGTATTGTTATATAGCAGCAGCGAGCCCTGTCGCAGCGATATGGACAACGGAAAGACAACCGTCTGTGATGTCCGCAAGCCATATGTCCCACCCCACACCGCGCCGCAACATGGCTGCCACGACTCCTCACAGCATCGACAGCAAATACCATGTCTCCTTGCGAATGCGTAGGGAACGAGGCGACAGGCCAGGAACTTGACCGGCAGCTGCGGGCAGCTGGTTTCAAAGAGAACGCCGCGATGTTGTCAGCGGATGCAAACATTGTTGTTACAGCTGCTGTTTAGCTGCTGGCCTCCAGCCACGACCACATAAATTAGATACAATGACGCCGCTCTGGCGGGGATGAAGGGGAAAAGTGAGTCGGTGACATAAGGAGAGCGGCGGTGGGGATTTGTCGGCATGGCACGGTCCCGCAGAAGGGGGTCTGTCCATTGCAGAGCAATGCGCTGACGGATCGGCTTGTGCCGTACTATGGATGTGTATACAGTGCTTACTACTTAGCGATAGAAACGAGATACTTGAACCGTGTGGTGCCAGGCACATTTTGTGATACTGAGGAGCGCTGGGTGATGATGCACAGAGAGAACAAACGGAATCACAGTGCTTCAAAAGGTCTCTGGCTTTCAGTAAGCACCGCAACAAATCAGCTCATCGTCCACAGAGCCATCCAGCCATCCAAGGAGTTGTCCTCGTGTTACTCTTCCACTCTGTGGAGATGGACTACCGAAGTTGTGGGATCCGTCCAGGGCTGTAAATGCACTGTCGACACTACTCGACAGAGGGACGTACTCCTTGTGAGAACCTAGCCATATACGCAGCATAATTTTACGCGTTGTACTTATTTATTCACTTGGTGCGTCTTTCAGTCATTTTGATTAATTATTATTCGCGTAATTTGACTTTGATGAACGTCGAGTCACCCGTAGTCTACTTGGTGCGCCTTTGATCCACATTAACTCTCTCTTGGTTCACGTAACTCGCATTTTATTTTGAGCATGAGTCATTGCTCCACACCATACACAGCTCCACTGGTCGGTTCGCCGCTGTAACCAGATTGTTCTACACGTCGTTTTGTGCGCGGGTGTGATCCGCCAGGACCTAAAAAGGACTAGGGCTGCAGTAAAATACCACGGCCGCTACGCAGAATATATGTTTGATTTCTGGGGTTTTACGTCACAAAACCACATGGTCGTGGAAGTACATGCTAACTTTGCTTGCCCTGTTGTCGTTTTCTGTGCTCTGGGCTTCAGCGTCGTGTCAAGAGCAGCCGTAACCGGGATTTCAGTATTACACTACACTCATTCCTCTATACAGTCGAGTTTTGATGGAGTTGAAATGTTGAGGCCCGTGTACTGTGCGCTATGTCAGTGCACGTGAAGGAACCACCAGGTGGTCAAAATTTCCGAAGCCCGCGAAGCCCTCCACTACGGCGCCTCACATTGTCATATCGTGGTTTTGGGATGTAACATCTCAAAAATAAATCTGTATAGTTAGCTCCACGCCCGGCGCAATACACCAGCAACGTAATCCACGACACTATACCGTGAGCCCTTCTGGCATGAACTGTGCGTTTACGAAGGCGGCGTAACAAAAACCTTGCCGCCATTTAGGATGTTCTCTGGCTGCCTTTCTCTATTGCACTGTGCCGTGCTGACTGCTCTCCCGATGCACTGAATGAGAGCAAGTCCGCACACGTGGCCAAAGCAGGCCGAACAGACACTGTTAACAACAGCCATCAGAAATGTGGAGAGGATGTACTGCCGGTAACTGACTTCGTCAACGATGCGGTGTATCACAATAGTAGAGGGCGGGTGAACTATGGGAGAGGAGGGCAATTTGGTCGGAAAAGGGGGGTTGTTGCTGAAGGACACACAGTCGCACTCAACACGAAGCAGGGAAGTCAATGCCGGCCGAGTCGGCAGCTGCAGATATGCGGGGCGACAATGCGCGGGAGCTTGTAATGGGAGAAATGGAGAGCAACAGCCGTATAGTTGGCGGTCCGGTGTGGGGTTTCAAAGGCGGTGCGATGGGAGTGTCGGTGGCATATAGCCAAGCGTGCCGAATGTTGCCAGGAAGAAAATAAGCAAAAAATGGCCGCACCTAAAGAAGGCCAGAAAAATATGGGCACTGAAGAGAGAGGTAACGCCTGCTGAACGCCGAGCGAGCGTTTTTCCGCAGCGATCACCGCGCATGCGCAGACAGGCAGTGATGCCGCCCCTGGACAGCTCTAGATGCTTGGCTTCTGCAGCTGCTGCGGCAGTTCCGACTCTGGACTCTCGAGTGACTCTCACTCGGCGGGAGGTGACAACTGGGGGTGACGAAAATAGTGTGGAACGCCCGCGCACCTCGCTAACAGGGGACATTCTTTCTTTCTTCTCTTTTCATTTTTTCTTACTTTTTAAACCACGAGAAGTGACTCCACTTCCCGCCGAGGGAGGCGGGGGGAGGGGAGGGGGGAGAGAGCACCCGCGGCGGCTTCGGTCCTCACAAAAGAACTTTGACTCCCTCCTAGCTTGACCCCTCCACCCCTCTGTTCCGCTCCCGTGTTTTCATTGGAATGAAAAAAGAAGAAAAAGAGAAATCAGCCCGATAACTGGGATTCCGATCATTTCCAGAGCAAGGATGTTCGTGGCCCAGCGTAGCCCGAAAAGAGCAGCGTACGTTCCTGCGTAGTAGTGAGATGGGGGGATGGGGGCGTATGGGGAGGCATTGCAGTAAAGGAGAGGGGGGCGGGGGGGGGGTGGAGGGCAAGGGGACTCGGTTTCCAGAGCGCCATACAACTGGACGGCAACGCAGGTGTCGCATTCGGGACGCACCCGGACGGATACTTCGCCACGTTCATCCGCTTATATTCTCTCTCTCTTTCGTCACCCTCTCCCAGATACACCCCGCGGTTCCTTTCACCTCTTCCCCACACGCTTCTTTATCCGGGTCTCAATTTTCTACTCGAACAACTCTCCACGCTCCTTCTTTTTTTTTTCTCTTCGTCATCGCGGGTCGGTGTCGGGACACAAGGCTGCTGAAAAGTTGAAGGGGCCAAGCCGCGCGCCGCCGGGTCAGAGGGCTCGCGCTTTATGGTTCGTTCGCACCGTGAACTGTTGTTGTTTGGAGCGGCGTGCCTGCTTGTCGTCGGCCGCTTGCGGAAAATCGCCAGGAAAGGGCCTACATGATATAAAAAAAAAAAGGGGGGGGGGGGGGGACAGAGAATGAGAGAGCCAGGGAAAGGCATCACACCCCGAACAGAAGTTACACAGGCCAGTGGGTCCCTTCTTCGCGGTGTTCTTTGAGAGTGCAGGGAGGATTTGCAAGACGCTCGTGTGCGAATGAACGGCCGCGCCTTTTGTGAATATCCGGAAAAATAAAACAATATAAAGGAGATATAGTGAACCGAGGTGAGGAAGCGTAGTGTTCGTTCTGTTGTCATAACCCGAGTTCAATTTTTGTTCAGCACGTGTCCGAGAGAGGGACGGTAGGTCGCATTGGCCCTTGCTGATAAGGTTGTTCCTGCATCTGCGCAGGCGCGGACGCGTTTCTGGGACAAGAGGCAGCGGGAAAGGGAAGTTCAGTAACGCTGGTGGCTCGAGTATCCGTTCATTGTGAGTGAGATGGAAGTGAGAGAAATGAGGAGGCAACATACAAACACGGAGACAGAAGGGAGTAGAAGTTGCAGTCCTATTCTGTGACACATTATTTCTGCTAAAGTTCGCCATCCAAGGTCGTCTAGTGGTTATGGCACACAGCTGCTGTTCCGAGCGTCGCGGGATCGACTCCCGGCCGCGGCGGTTGCGTTTCGATGGAGGCGGAATGTTGAGGTCCGTGTGCTGTGCGATGTCAGTGCACGTTAAAGAACCCCAGGTGGTGGAAATTTCCTGAACCCCTCACTGCGTCTCTCCCAATCGTACACGGGTAATGCCCAATTCGGTAGACCCACAGAAAACCGGTAATGGAATAGCGTGAGTTATAAGGAGCGACATCCTTGCGCCACATCTCTCTCTCTGCTTGGATTGTTTGACACACGCAAGTAAAAAAAAAAAATCAACGGGGGGGGGGAAGAGAGAGGTCGGTGCAATGACACAGAAAATTTTCCCGCGTGCCTTCATCCAGAGTTCTTCCCTTTGATTGATCTGTGGAGTTTTACGCCCCAAAACAACCATTCATTATGAGAGACGCCGTAGCGGAGGGCTCAGGAAATTTCGACTACCTGGGGTTCTTTAACGTACACTGACATCGTACAGTACACGGGCCTCAACATTTCGCCTCCATCGAAATGCAGCCGCCGCGGCCGGGATTCGATCCCGCGACTCTCGGATCAGCAGCCGAGTACCACAGCCACTAGACCACCGTGGCGGGGCGGTTATTCCCTTTATCAACCTTTATTAAGCTATGTAAATGTTGACGTAACCTTTTTGTGAGAAACTGGTTTTATTCACGAAAATAATCTTTAAATTTCTACTAAACTGCGAGGTTCCTTCGCCGCGTTACACTACTGTCATGCAGAGAAGCGTATAAAGCCTATGGGCGTTGGTCGCGAGTAAAGATGTGCGAATACTAGGCACTTTCTAACAACGAATCAAAAAGCGTTCTATTCGAGTCAGTGCTCGAAACAAATAGGGCATATTTGGAATACCGAATATTTTTCGAATAGTTGGCGAATACTCAGCACCGACAAGAAAACTAGAAGAAAAAGGAAACGTTGGAATAGCGAAGTCTTTTTGTTTCCACAACTGACCTACCACGTACGACGCATGCAGCCCAACCTCTTACGGGGCTAGAGAGGCTGTACTCATGCACAGATCTAGACCTTTTTCCTTCATATTGAAATGTTGCAGAAGCGAAAGTGTGATGAGTCTACTGTCACCATCACGATATCAGTAGTTTTGTTTGCCGAGCTATTGACACTGAGGGAGGAATGAAGCTAAGAGAGCGCTTGAAGTCTACTCACGAAAAATTCAAAGGAAGGAATCATGGCAAATAGCCTCGGTCACGTGATAAGCAAGCTGTAGTTTAAGGTACGCTCAAGTGCCACCTACGATTACCTAATATCTCGAAGGCTCTAGTTATCGCTGTATGCAAGCCCAGCTGACTCTTCACAACTTTTTTTTTTTTCGGTTAAACCTAATCCTAATCTTCGTCTGTCAATGTGTGTGGCTATTTCTTTCGAATAAAATGTCGTGGTATTTTCAGGCTGTTTTGAAAACTTTCACCGTACTAATCGAAAAATTCGAATAGCGAAATCAAACAGCGTTTTAGTCGATTTGGTATACTCGAATGTAATAGTGCATACGTATTCGTATTCAATTTGGTTTCATCACTACTCGATTCGTACTCGATTCGGTTCTAAATTCACCATCCGCACACCCTTAGTCGTGGCACCTAGTATAGATGTTTTCGTTCAGCCAGACGCACACGTATGCGCGGTCTGATTGGGAAGAGGTGGGAGGGGGGTGGATACAAGGTATATCCAAGAGGTGGGTCAACTTATGGGAGGTCTGATACCTAAGGATGAACATGGAGCACAAACACCTAAAGAGATTTGCTGGTGGGTTGGGCATGTGTTCTCGTTGCCTTGGGTGATGCGCAGATAGTGTTTCTCCATGAAGCGAGAACGCTTTTAGCTCAAAGGACGATGGTCTTCAGTTCATCAATGTTCAGTTCTAGCATTGATTCTCTTCTACCTAGGTTAAGCGGCCTGCAAGCGCAAATTAAGTGGAGCATGTCCTGCCTTGCATTCCGCACAAGGAACTGTACAGAGAAGTAAGCAGAATTTTCCGAAAGTTTACAACGCTGCTGGCAAATCAACTCGAGATTCTATAGTTTCGGTTTACGAATGAATGTCCTAAAAATAAAGAAAGAGCGGTACTGCTGTGTACTGCTACTCAAACGCGACAAACGGTCTGCACCGAGTTCGTTCTCGCGCGGGCAGTGGCGACGGTTTATACGCGAACTTAATGTGAGATTGAGTGGGAGCCCATATTTCCAACCGCGCTGTTTCTTTTTTCTTTTAATCACTTTATTGCATTTAGAGCGCGGCTCCTCTCTTCGGTGTTACGGTAGAAACGACCATCTTGGCAACTGTTCCGACATGTTTCCCGTTTTTCTCTCCCGACCCCCCGAAACGCGATACGGGCGCCGCCGAGGAAACGACAAATCTCTCCCCTCGTCCTCCACAGTCCGTTAGCATTTCGCCTTTTGACGGCCATGCCATCCTCGAGCCCGTTCCGTCCCGTGTATAACATCCCCGGCGCAAGGTTGATGCTCGAAAAACGGCGCCCAGAGAGCACTTCGTCTTCTTCCCCTTTCCCTTCTGTCTTCCTCTCTCGGCTTCCCAAATTCACAGCGCCCGCCATGTCTTCCCTAAATAAAAAAAAAAAAAAACGCCGCGCCTCCCGACACCTTCCGGCACCGTATCGTTCCGTCGCCAAAAACTCGGGCAAACTCACATCGGACGCCGCGGAAACAATCGCCTCGGGAGCAACAAGCCCGCAACGAGCCCATGATGAAATCGACAAATCACGGGCCTTCCCCTTATTCCCCTCTGCACCTTCAGCAGTGCTCGCGTGGAAAGGCGAGCGGCGGTGGCCATAAAGGTCCTTCTCCCTCAACTACTTCATCTGTCCATCTCTTCCCCGCACTGAACCATACGGGAAGCGAAGCTACACGGACCCGTTGTTTCGTGCAACTCTCCCCCCTTCGTACCATCTCTTCCTCGGCGACCTTAACGGCCTTACTCTCTCCCTCTATCTCGGCTGCAAACGCGGCGTGCCGTGAAAGCGGCAATTGAATGGCGGCCCTCGTGGAAGTGGGACCCGAGGGGAAAGAGGGGAACCAGGGAGACGCGGAACGGGGAGCATGGGCGCCCGTTCCTCACGCTGCCGTGGCTGACGCGGTGGCGCACACGACGCCGCCGTATTATTATGGCCGTGTATATATAACAACCGACCTGAGAAGCGTTTTGGGGGAATGAGAGAAGGTGAAGCGCAGCAGCGGGGATACGTATTCGTATTCAATTTGGTTTCATCACTACTCGATTCGTACTCGATTCGGTTCTAAATTCACCATCCGCACACCCTTAGTCGTGGCACTAGTATAGATGTTTTCGTTCAGCCAGACGCACACGTATGCGCGGTCTGATTGGGAAGAGGTGGGAGGGGGGTGGATACAAGGTATATCCAAGAGGTGGGTCAACTTATGGGAGGTCTGATACCTAAGGATGAACATGGAGCACAAACACCTAAAGAGATTTGCTGGTGGGTTGGGCACGTGTTCTCGTTGCCTTGGGTGATGCGCAGATAGTGTTTTCCATGAAGCGAGAACGCTTTTAGCTCAAAGGACGATGGTCTTCAGTTCATCAATGTTCAGTTCTAGCATTGATTCTCTTCTATCTAGGTTAAGCGGCCCGCAATCGCAAATTAAGTGGAGCATGTCCTTCCTTGCATTCCGCACAAGGAACTGTACAGAGAAGTAAGCAGAATTTTCCGAAAGTTTACAACACTGCTGGCAAATCAACTCGAGATTCTATAGTTTCGGTTTACGAATGGACGTTCTAAAAATAAAGAAAGAGCGGTACTGCTGTTTACTGCTGCTCAAACGCGACAAACGGTCTGCACCGAGTTCGTTCTTGCGCGGGCAGTGGCGACGGTTTATACGCGAACTTAATGTGAGGTTGAGTGCGAGCCCATATTTCCAACCGCGCTGTTTCTTTTTTCTTTTAATCACTTTATTGCTTTTAGAGCGCTGCTCCTCTCTTCGGTGTTACGGTAGAAACGGCCATATTGGCAACTATTCCGACATGTTTCCCGTTTTTCTCTCCCGACCCCCCGAAACGCGATACGGGCGCCGCCGAGGAAACGACAAATCTCTCCCCTCGTCCTCCACAGTCCGTTAGCATTTCGCCTTTTGACGGCCATGCCATCCTCGAGCCCGTTCCGTCCCGTGTATAACATCCCCGGCGCAAGGTTGATGCTCGAAAAACGGCGCCCAGAGAGCACTTCGTCTTCTTCCCCTTTCCCTTCTGTCTCCCTCTCTCGGCTCCCCAAGTTCACAGCGCCCGCCATCTCTTCCCTAAATAAAAAAAAAAAACGCCGCGCCTCCCGACACCTTCCGGCACCGTATCATTCCGTCGCCAAAAACTCGGGCAAACTCACATCGGACGCCGCGGAAACAATCGCCTCGGGAGCAACAAGCCCGCAACGAGCCCATGATGAAATCGACAAATCACGGAGCCTTCCCCTTATTCCCCTCTGCACCTTTCAGCAGTGCTCGCGTGGAAAGGCGAGCGGCGGTGGCCATAAAGGTCCTTCTCCCTCAACTACTTCATCTGTCCATCTCTTCCCCGCACTGAACCATACGGGAAGCGAAGCTACACGGACCCGTTGTTTCGTGCAACTCTCCCCCCTTCGTACCATCTCTTCCTCGGCGACCTTAACGGCCTTACTCTCTCCCTCTATCTCGGCTGCAAACGCGGCGTGCCGTGAAAGCGGCAATTGAATGGCGGCCCTCGTGGAAGTGGGACCCGAGGGGAAAGAGGGGAACCAGGGAGACGCGGAACGGGGAGCATGGGCGCCCGTTCCTCACGCTGCCGTGGCTGACGCGGTGGCGCACACGACGCCGCCGTATTATTATGGCCGTGTATATATAACAACCGACCTGAGAAGCGTTTTGGGGGAAGGAGGGAAGGTGAAGCGCAGCAGCGGGGGATATGAAGGGGGAGAGATGGGGATGACAGCGAAAAAGGCCACACGTCTTTCGAACGCGCCCTGCAGCCGCTCAAACGCCCTCCCTATACTCCTCGTTCATCTGAGCATCGCGTTGTTAGCTATGTATAGTGTTCGGCGTGGTTTTCTCTGAGTCAGAAGGGGTGGTTTATTCGCATCGGCGTTTGATATCGGCCGCCGCGATCTAGGGCCGGGCGCCGCGATAGGGAACAATTAGGAGAGAACCGGCTAATTGCACCTTTTATTAGCGCGCGCTTTAATTCGGTTAGGAAGGAAGTGTTGCGGGAAGATTGGAGGGAAAGGGGGGGGTGAAGCTATATCTAGGTTGTTGCGTGCGCGTAGAAGCGCTCCTTTTATTCGGCCGTATGTATAGATAGATTCGACCGCAGCACCCGCCTCCTCGTAAAAGCTAATTACCCGAGAGCGCGACGGGTCGATTCCGGCCCCCGTAATGACGGAGTGGAACAAGACCGTCCGGCCGAAACTCTTCCCCCTCTCCCCATGTTATCGCGGTATCGGTGCCCGCCGTTCAGAGCGGCAACGAGCCGTACGTGTAATACAGTGTAAACGTGGTGTCGATCTTTCTGTATTGTTTCCAAAGGCCAGAAACTTGTGGTGGCGGCAGCCGCGCCAACCGACGTCACTGCCTTGCGTCAGCGGGAGCGGACGACAAAACAAAACGTGAATCCGCAGGGCTTCTGTCAAATGCAGCGGCTCCGGCTGCGCCTTCTTTACTTAGTCGCGCCCATTTCTGGCTTTGTCTATTTCGGTGCGCGGACGTCAAGAAGCAGCGGTAGGTTACTGCGGGAGAAAAGGGGACAGAAGGAAAAGAGATTCGAGAAAAGAAAAAAGAAATGGAAGGAAAGGAAATACCTTTCCACTTCCGCGCCAGCAGATCTCTTGCTTACTTCTGTTCCGACCGAGTAAGAGCTATAAACAAGAACATAGCAAAGCTTGTGGGTGCCGCTAAGAATAAACAATAGTGCTACTGAGGTAACGGCAAATAATAGAAGTGCCGACAGTTTGCTCGCCACCGTACCAACGCACTTATATGTCGGCGTCACCGCGCGGTAGAGCTGCTGTAGACGGGTTTGAGTGTTGTTTCTTTTGTACGACGAACACCAGACGGCGCGACGTTCGTTTGTTCGTCCTTTTTCGTATATGGGAGCAACAAGCGAAATCGGCGCGGCGTGAAATACCTCCCTTTCTTTTTTTCTTGGGGAGCTCGCCTATCTAACCTACCGTGCGCCCGCTCCATCCCCAGCTCCCTATTTTATCCCTCTCTTGGGCCCTTTTCTTCCTCGGACGCGCGTTGATAATGTTCTTTTCATTCGCCATAGGGAAAAGAATCCTGCAAGGATGGTGATCTTTTTTTGCGGCTACTTCCCTTCGTTCTTGGTTCGAGTGTGTAATACAAAGTGGTGATCGTGGACTGAAAACCACTGAAAGGGGCCGAGGAAATGACACCCTGAGAAGGGAGAGAATCTGCATAGGCTCACTTCCTTTCTTTTTTTTTGCCGTCGTATATCTATCGCGTATCAGTGTTGTAGCAGGGCATATTTGAGGACAAGCGGTAATTACGATGGAGGATCCTTTGAAAGAGCCCCACGGAGAGGCGTGTTCTTTTGTCTAGCCGTGCCCGACTCGGTGTCCCTAAAGAAAGGGGAACGAATAACGGTAATTTGAAATCAAGAGTCGTTCCGCCTAATTCCGTGCGCTGCGACGAAAGGTACACCATAATGTCCCCGCCACTCAACCCGCATAGAGGCCATTCCGCATCTGACCGCATTCCAGGCGACGTCCGCTGGACGCAAAGATGACTGACTCTATTGCCGGCTTTATGAAAGGGAAAATTAGCATCCACCCGTTTTGCAGCGCAAGGCTACAAGGAAATCCGTACGGATTTCTCAGAAACGGAAACCTCCTAGTTGCCGAAAAATTCGTCCTGGTCCGGGGTTCGAATCCGGAACCAACGCCTGTCCGGGGGCGCTCGCTCTGCCAATTGAGCTGACCAGGAGGCTAGCGATTGACATCGCGAGGGCGAATCCATCGACAACTCGAAGCACACGGGCGTGAATACATGGCAAATGAGCTCTGCGGGTTCGAACCCCAGAGCAGGGCGAATTTTTCGGCGACTAGGAGGCTTTCATTTCTGAGAAATCCGTATGGATTTCCTTGTAGCCTTGCGCTGCAAAACGGGTGGATGCTGATTTTTCCTTTCATAAAAACGTTACTCTACCTTGCAGGTTTCCGCAGAACTCATTTGACATATATTCCCGGCTGCGGCGGCTGGTTTTCACAAAGGTAGAAGTGCAATGAATCGTCGTCTTCCGTTTGGACTGCACGTGAAGTTCGACTGGGTGCGAACGCTCAGGTCCCATATTCAAGCGGCGCACCAACGGTGAGGGGGAGGGGATTCGGAGGTAACAACCCCCTTCACGAGTCCCACTACACTTCCCCCGCCACCTCCCTCACATCTTTCCCAGTCACAACCCCAAGCTGTCGTTTTCACTAAGCGTCCGGCGTACACCTTCAAGTGCTCTGTTGACTCTGGTATTGCAATTCGTGATGCGCGACTTTCAGATTTATCGTTTCCAGCGACTCGCTGGCAGGGTTTCCCCAGACATTGAAATTAAGGAGTGTGCGTAAATGTCAATTAGGAACGTGAAGCAGGAAATATTCTGAATTTCTTAAGAACATTTGCAAGTTATGAAGGTGCCCTTAGAAAAACAAAAGACCGTCGAAACGCATCCGTCGCGGCCGGGATTCGATCCCGCGGCCTTCGGATCAGCAGCCGAGTGCCATAACCAGTACACCACCGTGGCAAGCCCTTTCAAGAACACTGGGTAAAACACTGAATAAAAGAATGGTCATCAGCATCCTGCAGGTACTATTATTTTTTTTAGCTTTTTATTCGCTAGCTGTTGGGTTCCTCCAGCAAGTGAATTGCATATTATGAACGTAGTGCTCCCTCCCCTCTCCCACCGCTTATTTGTTTCAAATCCACCGCGAAGGTGCTTCGTGCGTGTTCCACGGTGCTTCGTGTGCGTGATGGCAACGACCAATCCTGTCTCTCTACGTTCACATTTCTCAGCGGCCATATGAATCAAAGTAAGCGATACCCGATATGGCCCGATATATAGGTGGGTGAAAGGGGGAGCTAACACGTGAACGATGGAACAGCACTTGAGCGGTTGAATGTTAGCTATACACACACAAACGGTCTGCTTTCGACACCCCACCACCGGCACGCTGGGATATATCCCCTGGCGGTCGTGAACAGATGTTGGCCAAACGCTGGCCGGGTCGGATGGAAGCCACGGCGAAGAGTGACGCGGGAGACTGAGGCGATAGAGCGGCAAGGAGAGACGGAACGAGTACCGGAGATGCTGGAACGGCATCGGAGACGACCATTCCGGATGTTAGCGGAGGAGCGTATATATCGCACCTGGGAGGGTGATTACTCTCACCGCGCATGCGGCGTTTTCGAAACTCCCTATCGTATACATAATGTAAGAACAGTTTGCACCCTTTGGGGAGTATTTTATGGTCCCGCAGCGATGATGGACAGCAACATGGTCTTTCTTTCCCGTCCTTCTAGGAAAACTTTGTGCTAGCGGCTTTTTCATATAGCAATGCCATGTCACCGTTGATGTCGAAAGTCTGTGACCACAAGTGTTGGGTGGCCGTTGTCCTAGGGCACAATTGAAATGCGTGCCTGATGAAACAGAAGTGGCGTCTGCGTGCGCATAATATATAGCTCCAAGATGTGCACATATAACTCCCAGAAGTCCGCATAAGTGTAAAATTTTTTGTAGGAGCTCATTTCTTTTTCACCACGTGCCATATCACCTCGAGCTTAGCCCCCTTCCCTCGCTCGGAAAATGCCGACAACTCAAAACTGTTTGTGTGTAGAGCACATGTACACACACACACACACACACACACACACACACACACACACACACACACACACATATATATAATATATATATATATATATATATATATATATATATATATATATATATATATATATATATATATATATATATATATATATATATAGTGCAATATTGACCAAGGGCCTAGTTGTATGCTTGTACATATGATAGGGTTGTTAGCATTCGGGTAAAACCCGATTATTACACCCCGAACATGCTTCAGGAAAATAGCGCAAAAGCACATTTCTCCCCGAATTCGGAAACCATGTGCGAACACTCTGCAATGCACACAATTCGCGATGCCCCGCTCTAGCTATGGTTATACCCGGCCTCGGGACAACGAAGTCACATTGGGACAACGAAGTCGCATTTTGTTGGTTGAAGTGAACTCCATCGAGCCATTGGTCATTTTGACATGCTGGTTGCAGCACTGCACGCTACACTGCTCTCATTTGTAAATTTACGCTCGTAAACTCACCCCAAAAAAAAAAAAATTCCGAGTTACGGTTTCGTTCCTCAAAAAAGAGACGATTTGTCCCCGATTATTAAATTGGAAGATAGCACCCGCTGCTTACCCCCAGAATTTTTCACAATATAAAAAGCCGAGAACGAAGAACCCTCTACATATTGTAATTATCGCTAAACACCTGCATTAGCTGGCTATGAGCCTCCAACCAGGCTTGCCTCGCCGGTATCGTCATCAAAGGTGTCTTCTCTAGTTATGCGCTACAATTTCAGTAGCAATCGGAATGTTCCACCGCGACGGTAGGTCTCATTATTCGGTTGATTTCTGGGGTTTTACGTCCCAAAATGGAGGTCTCCGGAAGTCTCGACCACCTGGGGTTCTTTAACGTGCACTGACATCGCGCAGTACACGGGCGTCGACATTGCGCCTCCATCGAAATGTAGCCGCCGTGGCCGGGATTCGATCCCACGACCTAAGCATCAGCAGTCGATTGCCATCAGTAGACCACCCTGGCGGAGTCTCATTAATTGTTACCGCAGCTGTTGTTGCACGATTATGAGCTGAACTTTTGCTATGTACAATGGTGGTGCGACACTGCTTTGCATGCCATTGTCGATCGGGGACAACGCTATGGTTAGATACGCTGGGCAAAAAAAAAAAAAAAAGGCATTCACTTTGGCAAGCGCCAAGGAGAACGTGAGCGAGAGCCCTGTCCTGTATTGGAGTCAACTCCACGTTTATTCGCCACGATTGTAATTTGTGCGATCGAGGCGAGCCTGTCGCCTTAGCGCGACCATTCACCTATCACCCGCATCGGGCCTTCCTTGGGATACGAGGGCAAGGCACCATGCACAACCATTGTGTCACCTTAATCGCAATAAACTTCCTTAACCTAGCATGCTTCTTATTGATTTACTTTTGGTTACACCTACTGCTATAGACAGGCAGACCACATTATTCTACCGTGATTATAATTTTTCTAACCTCAATTCCGCATTATTAGCCCCTAGGCGTCGGGCCTTCCTTGGAATACGATGGCAATGCATCACGCACAGCCATTATATCACCTTAATGCACACATAATATTCCTTAATATAGCATGCTTTTTATTGATTTACCTTTAGTTACACCTACTGCTATAGATTGGCATACCACATTATACTACCGTAATTATAATTTTTCTAACTTCTGTTCCGCGTTATTCGTCCATAGGCATCAACTGCATGCCTTGTGGGTTGCACCTCACCCCAATTCGAGACACCCGTTTTGTGTCATTTGAGGCGTTTATGCTAACACCGCTGACGCCAGATTTTTCTTGTCTCGTGCTCCACATTGATGTTTTCCCCATAATACGTAAATAACACAGGAGGCGTGATTTCAAAAAAGGAACCATCTTTTTTATTCGGCGCCTTTGACAACGTCTCGCGGGCGCACTTTTAAATAACTCAACGTGTCGACAAACAGTGACCTTTGGAAGGAAGGCTCGGAGATCGGTGCAGGTGGAACTAGCAGGTGAAGGGTGAGGGAGGGGAGTGGGTGTTTCGGGAAACGTGGAGGCAAGGGGGAACAGAAACAAGGGGGGTCGGGGGTGACGTGGGAACGAAATCGCGGAGCACATCCGCACTATGTACAACAAGAAGGAGTTGGCGCGCGCCATGACACGTGAGCTGAGGGAAGAGGAACCGTCCCTCAGTAAAAGGAAGAGCAAGGGAGTCCGGGAACGGCCGTCACGTGACAAACCGTCGCAACACGCGCCGTCTAACAACGTCCTCCCTCTGCCCAACGCTAAAATGTTCGCGGGATTCTTCTGCGCACCGGCAAGTGGCGATAATATTTTCTCACACTTGTCAAAAAGCTTTAAATTGAAAGCAAATGGGAAATCTCACTGTATGTTTAGCTCATATATGAAAGGTGATCAGATGACTGGCGAAAGCTCTTGCTCTCCAGCGAACTTAATTTATTTTGGTCTTTGCTTAAGAGCTAAGAGCCTGCGGATATCCGCAGAAGTCTATACAGTCGCGACGTATTAACTAACTCCGAATCAACACAGTGCCACGTAACAGGGCCTATACTTTTCAGAAATGCTGCATCTGAGTTTCCCGTTGACGCACTACATAAGAGTAAGTATCCATAACACTGGCGCCCCTGACAGCAATTAAATATAAAAATAAAAAATGGAAGCTTTCTTCTGGAACGTGTGTCTGCGTTGTACAAAGGACTGCTCACTCATCGCCATGATTCGGTGCATGTGGAATTAAGTGCCGTGAGGTATCTTTGAATTCAGGATAGCATAATACTAATAATTTCTGGGGTTTCACGTCCCAATAGCCCGGTGTGGTTATGAGAGACGCCTTAGTGGAGGGCTGCGGAAATTTTGAGCACCTGGGGTTCTTTAACGTGCACCGACATCGCACAGTACATGGGCTTCAACATTTCGCTTCCAACGAAATGCAGCGCCTTAGAACAACATGTCCATACCCAGGATGACGAATATGAAGATGCCGAGTAGAATTGATTCGCTAACCAACTATACGATCGCCACTTCTCGGTGCGCAGAACAGCCCCGAAATATCTGTCTCTCCATCGTGACTATAAAGCTCGCCGCCACAGTGAAACCTCGCGGCTTCTTCTGGCGGCGAGAGTTAACCATTGCACTTCGTCGTTGAACAGAAGACGCCGAGCTCGCTCCTTCGGACCCGGAGGGCGTCTCCGCGCCACGTGATGATGGCGTATAGGAAGGATGGGCGTGTCCTTCGGAGACGAGAAGAGGGCGAAGCGGAGCGTGGTAAGTGGCGCCCCCTTCCTCCCTAGAGGTGGATCTTGCGCAGGTCAGATGGGCACGTGACAGCGTCGCACTGCGGGCAGAGCCTCTTCGCACCCTGCATGCGAGGTAAAACAGGAGGCATGTAACGAGTGACAAGAATCTTCTCGAAGACGAAGTGCTGTAAGCAGCTAACCGGGTTGCTGTCTTGAGAATCGTGAATTTTTATTAATTAATTAATTAATTAACTTACTATTTGTTTACAGACGCTGCTGTCTTGATTTCGAGGCATAACAGGGTTGGGTACAGGTCTTCGCACAAACAACAACGACATAATAGAAAAGCAAACAAGCGCTGAGATTGTAAAAACAAATTAAAATACGATATGCCTACATAAGTGCTCAACAAAGTCATTCATCAGGTGTGGGTACAAATATTGGTGGATGGATGGATGGAATAAACTTTATTAGTGCCTAGTGCCTGCAAGATGTTGGTGCAAATAATGAAAAAGAAAAACGCCAAGATTATACAAAATAGATTAAAAAGTGATATGGCTGGGTAGTTGCTCAATGAACTCTTCATAAGTTAATGCACGAAGGGAGCCATCCAAGTTGTTCCAGATTTCAACGTCATATTGTCATGTTTCAACGCCATGTTCAATCAGATTCTAACGCCATATTGTCAAATTCCACCATCTTGGCAGCTCTGATTGGCCCCGAGGGCAGTTACGGGCTCCCTGATTGGCTCGAAAATGCCGCCACTAAAAAGATTGACGAGATAGCCCTCGTGTAGCTCTTTCGCGCTTCACTTGTAAAAATGGCCTGTGTCTTACTCTAAAAGAGCCACGACAGCGCTTAAGTTTCAAGAACATTTACTGATATACAGAGGGTGGAAGCTTCGGAATATACTTCCTACCTATACTGCGTCCCCCCCCCCCCCCCCCTTCCACTTCAGCTCCCCCTTTCGAAAGAATTCAAGTTCGGTCGTGATCTTTGCGCTTTTTTCTCACCAACCAATTGCCTCGTGTTTGTCTTTTCCTTGTACAACGAGATTTCTTATCAAGGTAAATGTGTCTCTCTTGTTACATCATTGTACATGAAAAGGTAATTCAATGGCACATGTTTGAACGGTTCTCCTCTTAAGCGCCGAAAATTGGTCAGACAAACTCGCATGCCGAGGGGATATTACATACCAGTGTCTGAAGCCAGCAGCGTTCGCAGTGGACGTGCCAACAACATACGGAGACCACCGGGGTTGTGTATGGACCCTGCGAATGAGATAATGGAAGGAGAGGGCCAAAAATGTCAGGCACACGTCGTCATGCTACCACTGTATATCGTCCTCATTCGTGCCAACTACTACATGGAGGAAAGCATTTCCCCGCACACTTAGATCATCACCATTATTACGAAAAACAAAAATCAAGCCAGTTCCCCACACTGTGAAAACCGTGGGAGCACCAAAGTGATGCTTTTCTCATTAATCAGTATATAACTGTCAAAGTTCACAAGTTCATTATCAACTTCATGCGTTACTATCACTACCGCTATCACTGTCACTAACACGTAGCAGTGGGTTAAAGGCAAAGGTGTCGAGGTCAGGAGCGAATCCGCTTTTTCCCTTGATCGCGTGCTTCGATCAGTACTACCGTACTAGAGCCTTGATCGCGTGCTTCGTAGCAGGTGCCTCGCATATCGTCGCAACGCCGGCAATGCCCTCGCCACATAGCTCATGTTCACTACAGTCCAGATTGCACCTAAAGCTGCTAGACTTACTTCGTATATTATATCATGAATTGCTATCGCATTCATTGCTTCGCCCTTCTGGCGAAGCTGACTTTTTTTATTATGGCAGCTAAGCCGAATCCTGCATTCTTTCCGTCTCTTTATCGCCAGAAAATTCCTCGTTCTGAAGCAAAAAAAAGTGCGTAGTGCCTCTGAAACTACATGCCACGGTGATGATTTCGGCCAGTTTGTTGAAAAGGTCGGCTAATGACAAAATAAAAGCTGTATATGTCCCTCCAAAGCCCCAACTTTGTCGAGTATTGTTGACGATGTCACCCAAAAAATCAGCGATATGACACTCAGTGTTTCACCCTAAAACCGGCAACACCAAGGCGCATATTTCAGTATCTCTGTGCTAAATATCCCATGGTGAAAGCGCGTAGCAACAGTTTTGTTCTTCATCCCTTTCATGTTATTTATCCGGTTATTGACATTGATTTCGTTGCGAGACATTAGCAGAAAGTTTTTAAATAGGGGTCCCAAACGTTTTTGGGCCCCAACTAAATAGCACTGACACTACTGCGCATGCGCGAGACCCAAGCTGCCTTTGGAATTTGCGTTGGGCGCGTCATTTCTGGAACTTAGCGGGAGCCCCAAAGCTTGCCCAAAAGAAAGCGTAAACAAACATGGCGGCGCCCATCGAAGTGACGGCTCTCGCCTGGGACCAAACCGACCTGATTTCTGATTAATTTATGAGATTATCAATCAATAAATGGAGGCGTGGGCCATCGCTTTCTTGCACCTTACTCATACAACGGAGACTGGCCGTGAAACAGCCCGCGTTTGTAAGATCGGTTGTGAATTGGGAGCTCGTAGGTTAACACGACCGATGACTCGGAAGTTGGATTGCCTTGGATCATGATGGCAGAAGGCCCCGCTTCTCCGCGTCGTGAAGACGGGTAGACGGAAGAAGCGCGTCCTTCCTGAGGAAGAGGAAGCGCGGCGCGGAAGCCGCCGCGACGCTACTTGAGAGCATGTGAGACGACTTCAAACCGTCCCCGAGCATCGCGCCGGTAAATCGGCGGCTAAATGTCCGCGATGCTCACACCAGGAGTTGCGAGCCCATGAAAACGATGCAAAACCATTTGTATATTCAGAGGCGTCGTCGGCACGGTTCGGGCCTGCCAGTTGCTTCAATGGACTAAGAAAAGGACGACTGGGAATAAAAACGCAACTTCAACACCGTATACAAAATTTAATGTCTGAGTGTTAGTTGCGGTTGCAGGTGATGCCGCGCAAAAAGCTCAATTTAAGCATATTTGAGCTTGTCAAACTGCCGCACATGCGTCCGTTGTGTGTGCACTACTGTACCATTCTGCAACTGCTGAGCAAATGCTTGTAGTATGCTATTACCTTTGCCACTCTTGTCTTTTCCCTTGACTGTTTAACAACTTTTGCACATCAGGTCAAGTGCTGTACCATCTCGTTTCATTTCCAATAGTTGGCGGGGGGTTTGTAAAGCTGTCGTTGCCCAGTTTTTATCGTGGCCACCTTTTTTTTTTTTTCACCGTAAATGTTTTTTTTTTTGTGTGTGTGAAAACAAAGTTCTTTGATTGATTGATTGATTGATTGCCGGGGAAATAGATTTATAACGATGGATCTTGAAAATTGTAGAGCGGATAAAAATCATGGACTACAGAGGGTGCCCTTTGTAACCAGAGTAACGCTAGGAGTGCTGGGGCTCTTTCCATACAGAAAGCTGTTTAGCTTACTCTGGTCACTTTACGATAAAATAAAGATGATGAAACGAAGGCGGTTAATGAAATACCTTCTTGTTTTGCACTTACCGAGCAGACAACGCACTTCCACCTGACTGTTTCGTCTGCGCTTGCGCTTCTGCATAGAAGGAGGGGAGAGAGAGAGAGAAACATGTTAGCCAAGGAACTCCGCATTGAGGAATGACTTGGCACCATGGAAAAATGCTTTTCGCTATCGTGGCAGCGCTTTTTGTTACTCTGCCCCGAATAATAATAATAATAATAATAATAATAATAATAATAATAATAATAATAATAATAATAATAATAACGCTCAAGGTGATGAAGATGATAGGCGTGTTCCACAGGGAAATAGAGTATACCATACCCAAATCAATCGTCCCCAAGTGCAATATCTCAATACGAAAAGAGCGTTGAACCGCTCATTTCACGTACAGGGTATTACCAATTCTACTTACTAGTAGTTGTTCACAGCATACGACTGCCGTAGGTTTAGATGATATATTTTCACGGAGGAAACGTAGTACAGGAGGGTGGATTCCAAAGTAAAAACTGTCAGAGGGACGTAAATATGCAAGATGTCATTGACTGTGGTAAAAACAGCAGAACAAACAAGACATAATGTCTCCTGAGCTTGAGGATGGAACTGTATGATAAGCCTCTTGTTGAGTTTCTTTGTGTGCAACCTTTTGAGATACATCGACTTTTCTTCAAAATGACAATGAAGCTTAAAATTACGATTTCGCTTGTAAAGGGAGATTACTTTTTCACATTACCAAAACCACCACCCTCGCGAGGAGAAAACGTTTGGCGTGCTAAAGAGATGCACTAAAAGAGGATAAAAACGACGCCTCCTCGGAGGTCGATTGATTGATTTGTGGGTTTTAACGCCCTAAAACGAGCTGTGATCATGAGAGACGCCGCAGTGGAGGTCTCCGGAAATTTCGACCACCAGGGGTTCCTCAACGTGCACTGACATTACAGTGCCTAGAAATATTTTCTAGGCACTATACTGACATCGCACAGTACACGGACTTAAACATTTCGTCGGAGGATACCGCACTAATTTAGCTGGAAGGCGCTCCGCGTACTGGTTTGCACCTATCTGCCACGCCTAGCACGTCACCCAGGGTGGTTCCTCTTTCTTTGTAGTTCTCCATCCCCGTTCCCTTCGTTTTTCTTAGTGCAATAAAGAGTATTATTATTATTATTATTATTATTATTATTATTATTATTATTATTATTATTATTATTATTATTATTATTATTATTATTATTATGTGCTAGACAACAGAAATGACACAAAGGAAGGAACGAGCAAGGTGGGAACTGCCACCATGCTGGGTACAACTCCTGCCCTCTCTTTCAGGAAGAGGGAATATGAGAAGTAAAGATGGGAAGAGAAAGAAGGCGAACCCACAGAATGCAATAAACCAAAGTGTTGAAAAACAGTGACGAGAAGGAATGTCGTGTCATGTTCCAGACAGCAGAGGCAGAGTTTGAGTGTAGTTTGAGTACAATTCCTACGCGTTTCGCATTAAACTGTAGTATGGGTGTGACACGGTGCACTTTCGATCGCGATCGAGCTGCTTCTCATTTGCACAAAATGCTGAAGGGAGCCAATCATCGTCGCGAAGTTGGATTCCGATTGTTGCATCAACGAAACATGAAGAATAAAGGGTGATCTATCCAGCATAAACCGCACAAGTCGTGTAATATTAGGCAACAGCAGGTGCAGAATTAGTTTCCGATAGGGGGTAATAAACAGGCCCGACGTAGAAGCCGCGTGTGGTCTGCGCACTGTCAGTGAGGTGGGCTTGAAGAACTCATATTTCTCTGTGATTCATGATGGTTATTCATGCTTACCCGAGAGCTCACGCTATTCACGTGATGACGTTTATTCCGGATAGTCCCAACGAAGGTCACTGTGAGGGTCTCTCGTAAGGTATTCTAATCAGTAACGAGTATCTCGAACAAGACAAGCTCCTACAAGTCTGCTGTGGAGGGTCTTTAGTCCGCAAACCAATAGGGGATTCGTGGAAAAGTAGTCTTTCTTCTTTGTGTGCATAGCCTCCGAGATTCGTCGACAGCACGGTCTACAGCGAAACCAAAGTCCATGCCTGGCACTGTACACAGTTTCGGACTCGGGGAAAGGTTATTCGACATGAAGCTTCAATAACCTGACTTGAAGTCGATAAACTTTCATGCACTGTTCAAAGTCGATGACATGAAAGTACAGTGCGAGCGAGGCCAAGGAAGCGCATATCATATGTCCATCTAAAATAAATAAATACATAAATTGGTAAATAAATAAATAAATAAATAAATAAATAAATAAATAAATAAATAAATAAATAAAGCAGGCCTTAAAGCTTCCGTTGAACGCACTGTCTATTGTCGTAGGCTGCCGAGACAGGGAGAAAGAGAGAGACAGAAGCCATAAAGAAGGCGCATCGAAGGAATCTAGCTACGAAGAAGGTATAGAAGGGCTAGTACAATCACCTCTCGTCGGCTGCTTGACCGTCTTCCGTGCAGGGTGTTTCACTAGTGCTCCCCACACCGGCTCCCGCGCCCGACGACGAAGGAGACCTGTGATGAGGCCAATAAAGACAAGAAGAGAAAAAGAAACGTGAGCCGAAGAGTGCGATCGAAGGAGCAAGGCATAGCCGGCGTTATTAAGTTTCGAACTACCCCGCAAGGCTTTGATTATAACTTGTAAGTGACCCTTTGAACGACTACTGAAACGAAATGAGAGAATCAGGAGGATCGGAAACGTCGAGACAGTCAGTTACGATACACTAAGGAGAGGACAAAAAAAAAAAACAATAACTACCGAAGGATTGTTGTTGCTAAGGCTAAGGAGAACCTGTAACTTCGTGTTGTCCGAGACTTACATCTTTCCGTTTGTAAAGTTCATGATTCCGCGGGAGGACATTTGTGGTGAAGGGAAACACCTCGCTGGAACAGACAACACCACTTTCATAGAGACAAAGACCTCCTCTAAGCTCTAAACAAGAGAAGATTAGTTTTTTTGCTGTACATGTTCATTAGTTTGCGTGCTAGAACGCTAAATCGAATAAAAACGTGCATAGGCGTGCCCACAGCTGGGAGAGAGGGAGGGGGTCGCCTGAAGGGGGGCGCCAAATCTGCTTCATACATTTACAATGCATCGCGTTCTGAACGAAGTGACCTCAATGAGAGGGATTTGAGAAGAGTAGGGGGGCGGTGCAGTGAACATTCACCCCTTCTCCTCCCGTGTTAATGAAGGCGTGCGCAATTACGGTCCTAAATAAAAAGTGTAATTTGCCTTTTCGTGCTCACTTCGGGATAGCAGGCAGCTCTACAAGACTCCCAAAAATAATCTCAAATGGTCGAATCTCACTTCGTACTTCTGAACAAATTGTCATTTCTCCCGTCACACGATATATTGATTCAGTAATTTGCTTTTGTTTTTGATGCCGGATTTGAATACATACGGGCACTCAAAGGGCGGCTTGATGTAAGCGTTCCTTCCATTCCGGGACTATGAGAAAGGGAATGTTTTCCCTCACACTTTTCCCGTTTTGTCGCTTCGCTGTCCCCAAACGGGACAGGGCGACCGTGAGGTATTGGAGGCGTACAAAGCGCCCTTCAGCTGCCAAACCGGCCCCGTCTGCATGTGCCTTAACGGCGATAAGCTTCGTCCACGTAACGTTTCCAGTCATCTTTTCATTTTTATAACGTTGTATCGCTCAGGGTGATGGACACTTAGGGAAGTGGTATCACCCTGCATCTCTACCTCACTTCGCCGGCTTCGTGGAGACCGTACACATATGGTTACACTCGAGTTTCCGTTACGTCGACTTGCTGCCTTTAACCTCCATGACCCCGCTAGGGGGCAGTTGTGCCACCCCTTGTCTCTCTTTTTTTTATCTCTCCACACGAGATCACCCTCTCACCTGACACCACCAATTTGACGTGACTGCCGCGTCACGTCGGTCGACCGGAACTGATGTCACTCACGGCGTCGCCATCCCCCTTCTCCCCATATCCCGCGTCGGGGGGCGGCCTGTCCCCAATTTCACCCCGTCCCGTCCCTGCTCCCTGTCACTCAGCACTTGTGTGTTTGTCTATCTTTTGCTGTTTCGTATTCACATACTCGGAGCCGTACCAGCGTTGTCCGGGGGTGCGTTTTGAACCTCCCCCTTTCCTTTTTCCTTCTTGGGCCCGACGTCGAAACGGACGGCACCCGTCAACTCGGGTGCAATTTGACTAAAAGCACCGCCGCTTCCCACTATCTCTAGCATGTGCCTTTGTATTTTGATTTTTTTCTTCGCCTTACGGTCCCGCCGAAAGTGTGGGCGACGGCTTCAGCCAGACACTGCGGCTATATGCAGCGTGCCTATCACTTCGAACTGTCCCTGTGCTCGCTGAACTTTCTGTGCCGTGTGCGTTGGCTGCGTAGTACGTACATCTTTGTTAGGGTAGCCTGCGGGTCTAGCTTTTTCTTCTTTCTTTATTTCTTTTTAACGCCTCAAAGGGATAGAACACCACGCCTCCTTAAGTCCTTTTCACACTGTGTATGTTTGGGATCAGCTTCTTTATTTTGCAGCCTAAGATTATTTTTGTTAAAATTTTTATCGCCAGTGTGAGCAACGGGGAAGAGACGAAGTGTCGATCTGCGTGCCGGTCATGCGAGCCAACTCAAGCCGTCCCGTGTCAAGTCGAGTCGAGTAAGCTAGGCAAGGAGGCACGGGTGGATAGGCGGGAGTGGGGGGGGGGGGTTGTCAAACAGCGGAGAACATCTTGTCGTGGAGAAAGCCTGCCCGCAGTCCTAATTGAATTATATCGAGAGCATTTGCATGAGAGCGAAATTGAGATCCCTCGCTTCTGCGCGTTTTTATAGTTTGTTTTTTTGCTTGTTCTGTGATTTCTGGGGCTGTGCTTACGCTCGTTGGTTCGTAGAAGCTAAAGGAACAACGCAAACTGTACTTAATCTTTCTCTTGTCTGAAATGTTGCATAGTTTCGATTTTTATTTGGTGTTTACTTTTCGTTCTACACCGCTTGACTCTGTGGAAACGAAGTTCAGACTGCACTCCTAGTGTGTCAACGGTGAAGCAGATTCATAACACTAAATGGAAAGAAAAGAAAAATCAAACAAAAACGAAAGAGGAAACGAGAGAAAAAGTCCATCAATCTAGCTCCTATGCTGCGAGGAGTGACTTCTAAGAAGTAGCGACTCAGTTTTTACGTCAGTGCATCTACTTTATCCACTGATACCGTTGCTTGTATTCTTTCGTATGTATCACGCATTTAGTCTCGCTTGTCGGCGCCTGAAAAAAAAAAGAGGAAAGGAAAGACAAGTTGGCGCAGTGAAGTTTGCTGCTTCTTGCACTTCGCGCGGCGTTTCAAATTAGGGAGTGCCTGATGCGAATAAGGTTGATTGGGTCGTGTTACTTTCTTGACGAAAATTTCAATACCCACCATTCCGGATTCGCATTTTGTCTGAGGGAATGTAGTAGAGACATTGAACCCATCAAAAGATCACTTCAGCACCTTGCGCAGAAGCAAAAATGCCTATTACTTCGATGACGACGCCATTGCGCCACCGTCACCACGTGACGCTCTCTTGAATTGACATGCTTGAGGAACGTTTCTGTATCGCGTCATTGTCGCTGCTAAATGTGCAAAGAGGTTAGAATAATTAGAGGCTGCGTGCTAATGATTGCTGCCGCCCGAGCAGGACGCCATCTTTGCGGATGATGCAGACTTATCGCCATGACTAGCCCCAGTGAAGTGACTTTTACGAAACTTCTGCGCAATGACTATGCAAAAGCAAAGATTTATACTAGCAAAATGCCGAACACTGAAGTTGAGAAAAACATGGACTCGGTGGCCAGTTATACTCTTCTGCTTGAGCAGTGCTGGCCTTACTTTTGCCTTTCTCATTTTTGATTACTATACCCCTAAAACATCATTGCAGCTTCGCTAACCTGAAGCCTCATTGAGTTAACCTTCCTGCCTTCCCTCCTTTAGCTTCTTCACTTCTAAAAACGTGAAAATGCCGCAAATCTTCGGCGGTGAACATTCGAGTACGATTTGCCATCTCGGTTTGAGTGCGAAAACCAGCTCTGATTATTAGAGACGCCGTAGGGGAGTGCTCCAGAAATTTCGACCACCTGGGGGAGCGTGCACTGACATCGCACAGCACACGGGCCTCAAAATTTCGCCTCCATCGAAATGCAGCCATCGTGGCCCTCATTCGATCTCGCGATCCCCGGATCAGCAGCCGAGTACCATAGCCACTAGACCACCGTGGCGGGGCAGGCTATCAATGACTCGCCCATTAGACTTCGAATAACCGCTACAATTTTGTAGACATCCATCTCGCTAAGGCGGTCATACAGAAAGTCGAGAGCTTTACGCTGCACTGATCTAAAATAATTGATTTCCGACTTCTACGCCCCAAACTTATAGAAAATATCAGAAACATAATATGCGCCCACCCGCGAAGCCTCTTACATTGTTGTCGTACGTCTGTTTGTACGTCTGTTGTCGTACGTCTGTTTCTACTGTCTCGTTGATTTTGTCCAGGAATCTACAAAGCCCTAACGGTCGTACTGGGGTCTTGCAGCCATCTGTACTTGGACCGCCGCCATTAACCAAGTGAAAAGGAAAGCCCACCTGGAGATTAAGCACAAACAGCGCGTTGCTTTCGCTGGCGATGATGTATATTGTTTCAGAGCTCCAGGGCCGAATATAGTCACAGGGCGCCAGGTGCGATATGAGGAAGTGGCGCGGTCATTGACAGTGACGCCAGAAAGTATAAGCCGATGCAGGGTGCCTAAAATTACGGTTACGATGACCTCTGAAAAAGCTCTGTGTGAACGTGGAATACACATGGAAGGTATAGAAGACGAGTGACGTGGTGAGAAAGTCGCTAATGTGCAAGCGCCCAGATGCGATGACGTCACGAAGCGGCACTTTGGCCTTCGCTCCTGTAACTCGCCAGTGAAAGCTTATGCAAAAAATAATAATAAATAAAAAAAGGACTTTGCTGATGGCTTTTTCATGTGGTGTTTCTCGTAGAAACACCTGTCGCTCTTGCGAGTGCTGATACAATAAGGAAAGAAAAGGAAGGAGAGAAAAAGAAAACAAAGGGGAGAAATGGAAGGAAACTCACCCGTCGCGTCCTGAGGACGACTGCTCGCCGCCGCCCCGAGAGTCGGCGTTCCCGTCGGCGCTCCCCGTTCGATCCCGAATTCCCGACGGCGACTGGGGATCCTTGCCTCCTCCCGGAGATCCCGATCGGCAACGCTCTGCGCACGAGAGGAGGGAAGGGACGTGGAGCGTAAGCGCGAAAGAATGGAAGAAACTTCGGTCCCCATCGAAACACGTGACTACTAAATAAAAAAGACAAGAAAAAAAAAGGAACCCGCGCATGTCGTAGAGAAAAGTGGCTCGGAAATGTAGGGAAGCCGGCTGCGCACGCTCTCTGTGTGGGGTCGCTCGCTCCCCATTTCCCCAACATTTTAACTCTCCATTTTTATTGGGCGGTCAAGCGCTCGTTTTTCTTCGTCCCGTTCGGGTATATCCTTTTTTTGGATGTTTTCAGGGATCGTATGCGGCACTAACGATTTACTTGTCCTTATTCCATTTCGCACAAGGTTGTCTTCGGTGTTGAGGGATTAACCTGTGGGTTAATAAACTTGTTCAGTCGTGCGAGCGCTTCACTGACAGGTACTAAGGGCGAAAAACGAAATTAAGGATACGGGGGTCACGTGAGTTTCAATCTTGTACATACAAACATCATGGATTGAGGATAGGGGATGACACAAGAAACATCGCCGAAAGTGGCGTAAACAACTAACTCTTCTCCATTGTTTTATGAAATTACGCCCTAAGCTACTTACACGAACCACTGCAGCGGAGCGTCAGTTCACCCGCGATTAGCTTGCCAAGCTGCAGTGCGCAGTGGCATAATCGCTGGTCCTTACTGAAGCGTTGTTTCAACCGTGTTCCGATTAATCACTTTGGAACCTTGGTGGTGATATCATAATAATAGCTGGCGTTTTACGTCTCCCGACCACGACGTGATTGTGAGAGACGCCGTAGTGGAGAGCTCCGGACTCGAGCCTTGCGCCACTCCATTGAAATGCAGCCGCCGCGGCTGGGATTCGATCCCGCGACTTTCCGGTCAGCATGCGAGTGCCGTCTCCACTAGACCACCGTGACGGGGCAACGTTGTTGGTACGTTTTCTGGCATTCGTGCAAGTATATTCACGGAAGCGTTGCGTTTTAACATTTGGGGAACAGTCGACAGCTGTGGCTGCTACCACGGTTGCCAGGAATGTAAACGAGTCTGATACAGTCCGAGACCTACACGTTTCTTGAATGCGAATGTTCCGGCTTCACACGGCATAAAAAAGATTTCCTGTTCAGTAGTGTTTCAAATGTTCACTTGAAATGTTTAAATGTGTCATTCATCGCTTAGCATTTGCTTTGTGCGTCGGTAAATATATGTGTGTGGACGTGCTGTACCTGATTTACTTTTGTGGGTGAAATTTTACTTATCTTTTTCATTGGACCCACAACTAGCCTTGGCTATGGGTCCAGCGAGTTTTGGTATTTCTGTGTATTCCACGTTGGCAAGATAAAGAATTGAATTGAGCTGAAAGCAATCTTGAGGGAACGTCAGCTTGATGATAAAAGCTGTTTCTCTTGCACATAGCAAGGAGTAGAAAGGATCTGGTGAGTATGTTTTTTCGATAATGCAGTCGAGGGCACCGTGTAGTACTGAGTGCGTACAGGCCGTACAGTGCGAGCCCGACCCGAAGTAGGACATGGAAACGAGACAAAGAAAAGTACAGCTGCACAAGCGTGAAGAGCATGGACGGCTGTCTCTCGTTCGTTCCAGCGAATTCAATGTCGCCTGCAGTTCTACCACATCTCTCCTCTGTCCCTCTCCATGACCGAGAAGAAAGAACGTTACTTTAATAACTGGACCCTCTTCGAGCGCTACCGGGTCAGAGTGCGTAGTCGCCGTGCCCCGCGGGCTCGGGGCGTAGCTAGGCGGCATAGCAGGGGACTCAACGGGGCAGAAAGGATTTCGGGAAACGCAGGTGGAGGGAGCAAGGGGAGCGCAGGCCGAACAACGCCGGCTCTGGCGACGCAGCTCAGCGAAGGCACTCAAGCGAGTCGCAATACTGTGCGCATCCTCGCGTTCAACTCGGCGGCGATCGGAGTGCTCCTGTAGCGCTACCGTGGTTCCCGGAGCGTAGCCAGCAGCGCACGCTGTGCGTGGTGGAAGGGGAGTAGCCGCTTCGGTCTAGGTATGACCGCGCTGCATAGACGGAACTCCTAGCCGTGCGTTTGCGTAGCGCTGCACGGAACTAACAGCTGCTCTCCCGCGTAGTGTTATACAACGCGCTATGTGTGTGAGTAAGGGACAGATTGCCCCCAATAGAACGACCGCTTTACACGCTGCGTTTGGTACAAAATATATGTCCTGGGTCGCAGACCCCCCCTCCCACTCCCATTCCCTTTCCTCCGGCTCCGTGTGCTCGGTCGATGATATTGCGCGATGGACAAAGGGCTGTCAGCGATCGATAACTTCGTTTTTGAGTGCCCGTTTTCTTTCCGTTGCCTCGGAGTTTGTCGCTTCATTGTTTTCCTTCTCTTTTTTTTCGCTCCCATGTCCCGCGGAAGCGTCGCTAACGCGTTTATGACACAAGTGGAGAAGCATGATTGGAATGCGGGTAGCTTGGCGTGCGGGTATCGTTGCCTTTGGTCCGCTTAATGCTGACGCACGCACGTACAGACACGTATACACCAGTGTGTTCAAACAAGGAGGCACGCGAGAAAGAAAATAAGAAAGAAGAGTGGAGACGCGAGATACAGCTAGAGAATGTGTGTAGTGAGTGAGCTACGAGCCGGCAAAGGGACGAATATCACTGCAGCCAATATCGAGGCTATGCGAAAGCGAGCGCCCTCTGTGGCGCGGGAAGTGAATATGGGGTGCACGTGTGGATCGGTCCTCTTATTCAAGCTAACGGGGGGTGACTTGTAGATGCACGCTTTAATTGACGACGCGTGCCATATACCGGTTCTGCGCATGCGCAATATGCATGAGAAATAAAGGCCGTCGTTCGTCGATGTTGTATGGACATGCATGAAGTGACACTTAATTGCTTGAACTAAGAGCGCAGATAGTATACATAGAGGAGGGAGATCAAAACAACAGTGCTCTTGTATTTGCGAGAGTGCAGTTCTGTCTATTGAAGTTTCTCTGTGTCTCTTATCCTGCATTTCAGATGCCGCGAGCGTGAGAATAACCGTTCTATACCTTTACGAAAATGGACTTATTCAGTCTATAGACTGACGGACTGTAGGCTTCCCGTAGGACATATAATTTGGAGGTCAGCGCTCGCGGCATTGAAGAGGAACGTGAAATCGTTTTAGGCGCATGATATATTGTTTAGACATGTCCTTTTTTGCAAAATATACACTTGCCTGTGTAACATTCCAATATAATCAACCGTGTTTACGTACGAATCAAATGGTTTGCATTTACGTTTGCATAAAAGACCGCATAGTACATGGACCCAGGCTCGTGGGGCATAACCCATTTTTCAACAGGGCCCAATTTAATCTGAGAACATTTTGAGCACTAAAAGACAAGGACATGAGGAGGACGACACTCCTTATTGTCTCTTAGCGCTCGAAATGTTCCGGATTCAGTTTACCAACAAGCCTAAGATTGGCCAGCCCAATTAAAATCTCTCTTTCGCACTATAAGAGCGTTATTGCTCTAAAAGCCTATGAGGTACCATTTTGCATTATGTGAACTTCGCTTTGCAAGGAAAGAAAGAAAGAAAACGCGAAGTAAAAACATCCGTTGACCCTGATCCGCAGGCAGAGTGCGCCATATATTGCAACACGTCTCTACTTTCTCATAGACTTGAACTGCACCACAGACTTTGCAGCATGCATAAGTGAGCTTGCTAATGGCCACCGGGAGCTACGCTATGCGAAGTAAGGTCTATTATACAAACTAGGCGCATAGCGTCTTGTATGCTCACCGGCAGACTCGTAGGAGGCGTCCGAGAGCTCGACCTTGAGCGGCGGAGGTCTACTCCTCGGCGTGCCCGGCGGGGAACCGCCGTCCGCCGACTGTAGGTCCAGCGGGAGCTCGGCACGTCGTCGACGACCACACAGCGCTGTACGTTGTTGTTGACCATTTAAAGGGGACGTCCAGATGGTATTGGTGGTGGTACGGGATGCATACAAGGGGAAAAGAGAGAGAGAGAGAGAGAGGAGGTGCAGGAACATTTTAGGTGGGATCTTGATCAATAATTCTTTTCTTTTTAGAAGCTGGACGAGATAGACGCAAGTGACGTGCCTTTGTCGTTGTTCTTTTTAACTAATTACGAAACCATGCTTACCATTCAATCGCTGGTGACGGTTACCGCGGACCTTGAGGTACGTCTGCAGAAAAACAAATAGGAAACATACAAACGTAATTACGAACTGTGAAATGCATGTGAAGGCAGTTCAGGCAGCACACGCGACACTCTTTAGGATGATAACTACGTAGCTTCTTATTATTTCGGGCGTGTGCATGACGCTAAGCAGGTTCACCATAGCGTGCACTGTGTAATGTGTTAGCTTATGCACATAAAAAAAATGTGTGAGGCCTGGCGCAACTACTCTTTGTTGTTGTGATATTAGGGGATTTTGTTGCATGCAAATATAGAGGCGACTGCTCCCCAAGGCTTGAGTGAGTCGAACAAACGGCATACAGGAATAAAAAGGTCACATGTAAAGAAAAAAAATAACGCCATAATAACACACAAGCTATAGGAGCACACTGCAGAAGAGAGTTAAACACAAATAACACTTTGCGAAGCCGGTCAATTCCATGAAGGGGGATGACCAGCACATCGTTGTTAGACAAGGCTGCAGCACATGCTTATTGTCGTTAGCTAAATGGTAAAGTTAGCTGTGGCAACCATGTGAGCACTGTGATGTAAATACAAATGTTGGTTTCGTTACAACCTTAGATTCCTGGCCAAGCTTAAATTTCTACACAACCTTTGTTCACTGCTTGAGTCACTTGGATCGGTGTGGCACTACAAACCGAATCCTTCTAGCATAAATTGAGTGAACTGAGTGTTTGTTGTCCGGTCTGGGGTTAATATTGTTCACCATAATAACGTATGACTCCTCTTCAAACTTAGGTGTACAACGCAGACGGGCAGCAAAGAAGAGGAAAAAGAAAAATTAAAGAATCCATTCGAATCCAACACAAATTGAATCCAGACTCACCTCCCATCGAGAGAGGGGTGATCGCTTGCCGGCCTCGTACGCTGTCCGGCAGGCGGATTGAGGTTCTGGTTGCTGTAGGGAAGAGGTGAAAGTGCGATTGAATCTCGTTGGCGCGATGTTCACAGGAATCAATAAACAAAACGCGTCGTCTGAAAATCGTGTCAGTCGTGTGAAAATACACTGAGGCTGATCTTCACTGGCTATCACCGGTGATGTTGAGAATGATATTTTGGAGAACAATGCATTTCGTACACACGTGCTTGTAGTGGCAAGGCGCATTCATTGCTACTGCATACACAAGCCAGACTACAAGTAATCGGTTGGATAGTTCGTAGGAGTACACTGAGCAGATGGAGATCGAGGAGTGATTTGATTAGATTTCTGGGGTTCTGCATCCCAAAACCACGATGTGATTATGAGAGACGCCGTAGTGAAAAGGCTCCGTGAATTTCGACCACCTAGGGTTGTTTAACGTGCACTGACATCGCACGGTATACACGGGCCTTTTCGCCTCCATCGAAATGCAGCCGCCGCTGCCGGGAATCGGTCCCGCGAATTTCGGATCTGCAGCGGAGTGCCATAGCCACTACACCACCGTGAAGGGATGAGATCGAGAAGTGTCTTATTGGCATCGGATGTGAGAATGCTCAACGATAAGCCTGATCTAAATTAAACGTGAAGGAGGATACCTTGGTTGTGTCCGAATTTCAACTCACCAGCGGCAAGCCGTCTTCGTGTGACCTGTCGACCCACCGGCGACAACTGCAAAAGGTGATGCATTCATCAGAGAGCAACGAAAAAAAAAAAAGGAACAAAGACACATTGCAGAATAAAAAATGAAGGAACAGAGCGCGGCCATATAGAGGAGAAAGGCGAAGGAGAGAGATGGCGCGACGGTAGGCTGCACCTGAATGCACATTTTTCTAAAGGTATTGGCAGTGAAAAAAGATAACCTTTTCCCTCAACCCCTTCTTCTTCCCCTGTAGCCGCTATAGAGCGAAACGCGTTGCTTATTGCCTAATGCCCCGTTATTGAACGCCGCTTGCTGAATGACATACTGACAATGACACACTGACAAATACAATGACAGTGACAATGACACACAGTTGCTGTCCTGACGGAGACAAGTCCACTTGTCGAAACGTTGCCTCTAGCGACATTCCCTGTTCTACATCTTTACATCTTTTTTAGCGATCTGTTAATAGACACTATTAACAAGTTACGTCCTCAACGCCGCAAAATCTCCCCCCCCCCCCGCCTTTCGTGATCAAAACGTTCGCCTTGCTGCTGCTACCACCACCACCACCACCACTACTACCACCACTACTACTACTATTACTACTACTACTACTACTACTACTACTACTCGAGGTAGTAGTAGTATTAGTAGTAGTAGTAGTAGTGGTAGTAGTAGTAAATAAAATCAGTTAATAAAGTAGAATTAGCGAAATTGCGAGGGAACAAGCCGATAGTCGCTGCCTAGAAGCTGGCAGAGCGCCTGCCCACAATTTATGATGGAGGCAATGGAAAGATTTTTCAAGATGTTAGCAGGAGCAATTTAAGAAAGAAATAAGGGTAACACGACAGCCCACAAGGAATAAAGTGCAAACCGAGTGCTACGTTATCCCTTTGGAGATTGTTGGTATCTATCCAGAAATCTGTTCGTATCCATATGTTCGTTTCTTGGCGCAGAATCCACTCGTATGCTGACCTGTAGAAGTCCGCGAGCTTGTCCATCTCGAGCTGGAAGTGGTCGGCCATCTGCGCCTGCGCCAACGTGATTCCACAGACGGGACAGCTGGTCGCCTGGCCCAACGTCCACTTCGGAGATCCGAGGGGTCCTGTACGTCGACATAGAGGTCGCCACCAGTAAGTCACCTGTACTTTATCTCATGATTCATATCAAATTTGCTGCACGATGTTCAAATTTACGTAGACTTAATTCATTAATTATAACACATCCGGTGCCCCAAGTTGTGTACAGAAGGGAGTGGTGTAGTTGAAACGAAAAAAAAAAAAACTGATTTTTTTGTCGGCGGCTAGTGCCTAAATAGTCTTCCGCAGCAGGTTTAAACGCCGAACTGAGAATGGTGGTGTGGGCAGAAAGTTCCGTTGTTTGGCGGTCCTCGGCGCGAAAGAATCGGAAAACAAGTTTATAGCATGACAAAAGGGGCACTAACTTAGTGACGATGATCAGTACGGCCACACGAATATAATCGCACACTGACAACGTCTTTCAGATGGACATAACATTTAGCCGCTACAGCTGAGTTGGCTCTTCACTAGCCTGAAGTATAAAGTTCGCCATGGGTCGACTTCAGCAGATTAACGCACGAGCGCATAGACAAAGAAACACTCAGTGCAGTGCAGTGCTTACAGCAGTTGCCAGTATGGCGATCTCCTATGCGACGTGGGTACAGTGAACTAGAAGAGAGGGGCTATCTCGTAACGTGAGCGTACCCCTGTCCTTGCCTGCTGGAGCAATGACACTGTAACCGTGCACCAACTATGCTCGCCCAGGAAGCCACGTTACTGAAGTTGTCTACTAAAGAGTACGGATTCTGAGGCTACAGTAGGCTCGTTTGGGAAAACAGAACGTGCTTTCGTCCTGTCGTTTACCTTGTCCCTGTCGTAGCAGGGTCATGGCTTCACTTTATATCTTGTCGACTAAGGCTCTTCCGTAGGTCGCTGCCAAAGAGGCAACACCTGCGCACTTTCTAATAGATTACGTTCGTTCGCGTCGACGTCAGTTTAAGTTTTCAAACCGTCACATTGCCCTGGGAGGAGAAAGTCATCATCGCATCGAGCCACCAAGTCTGGTAACGAGTAACTATGGCACAGAAGGATGTACCTTGAGGTAAACAACTCGCGTATTGGAAATGGACAGCTGGCCGTGTGAGAAATCGGGAGAAATCCAGAGTCGCAGCGTATTGAGCGAATGTGTCAGATTTCCAATAAAGATCAGCGGACAAGAGACGCTTCGGGAAAAAGGGAAGCCCTTCTGTTACGGATAAACCGTTTAGGCTCGGCTCTTTTCCCAAAGGAAGCCGCCGCCAACGCCGAGAACTGTCTGGCGGCAAGCCATTCTGGGTATCAACAACAAAAAGAGTAACAATTCCTTACATCGGCACTGAAGAAAGAAAGAAAAGAAAAAAAAAAGATATAAAGAGAAAGGTTTGCACAGGTCCCGAAGAGGCAAGAGCATGTGGAAGGACGCGGAATGGAAAGTGTTTCGCTCGCAAAAGAAAGAAAGAAAGAAAGAAAGAAAGAAAGAAAGAAAGAAGAAAGAAAGAAATCTCGTTGCATGGGCACACTGCGTAGGTGGGCGCAAACAGACAAACCGTTTTGGTCCGACGCACCCAAACAAACACCCACGGGTCGCCGACGTGCTCAGAACGCCTTGCACAAAGTGGGAACGTTCCTTTTGAAAAGACTCGAAGGGAAATGTAAACAGATATATGACAAGAGAGATCGAAAGGACAACTCGCAGGCGATGTTGCGTTGGAGTTGAAAAGAAAAGAAGAAGCGAGAATTGGAAAGATAAAAGCCATGAATAAAGATAACGCAGGCGTGGACCACGGTCGATGGCCTGTAGAGTCGAGCAAAGCAGCGGTGCAAAGCGAAGGACGGGCTTCTTTTTTTCGGCGCTTCTGCGAGCGAGAAGTGATAGGCAAGCAATCCCCGCTAGAGAACGAAAGCGTCCCCTTCAAAATGGAATCTCTGCCAAACAAGAAAGACCCGTTTCCCTATTTCCTTTTCTTCCCCCCACTTTTCGACCGTATTCCCCGCCAGTTGTAAAGCGGCGCCACCGGCGCCGGCGTACGACGGTTGATCCGCGAGCGAAATTGACACAGGCCTAGCCGCGAACCCCAGAGCCGACGGGGGGAGGGTGATAGGGCGAGTTGCCCGCCATGTTTGTTTCTTTTTGCCCGTTTTTCGTAGCAGACGAACCGAAGCGAGACGGCCTTCTTTCTGGAAACGCGCCGGCTTATTCACCGATGTTGTGGAATAGGGAATGGAACGATCCTGCGAGGAGGAGGCAGGGGAATCGGCCTGACCTCTTCCCCTGGCCACCTGTCAACAACGCCGGGGGGTGTGCGGACGGCGCCGTCACACAAGTGTACGCGTAATCAAGGACGCAAGACGACGACGATGGACATCAAAAGAAGATGGGACCAGGCTTCGAGCTCGTCACCGCTGGCAGACGATACCTGCTGACAGCATCGCGGGAGGTCGTCTGCTTCCGCGTCGCCTTCATCCTTCTTTTTATGTGCCAAAAATGGAGAGCCCATGAATGACAGCCAGTGGAGGATGCGAAACGTATCGAACCGCGCGTTCACCAGGTGCATTTTACCACGAAAGGGCAGGGGAAGAGCACGGGGTTTACCATTTCTGCGGATCGCGCCGCAACGCACCCAAAACGCCCCCGAGCAAATCTTGTCGGCAAACAAACAAACAAACTCAATCCGCGACAAGCGCGGGTCAACAAAGCGGAAGCGAGCAGACGAACGTATAACAAAACAGAAGGCGATCGACAAGCAGACGAAGAAGGAAAGGAAGCAGACGAAAAGAAACGGTATGGGGGAGGAAGGGATGCAGAAAAAAGAAACCCTCCCCAATTCGGTTTTCGGCTGCCAGCGACGCAAGCCGTAGTGAGCAAATCGAGCAGCAGCTATGGCGCAGGACGGATGGCTAGCTGGCCCCTTAATCCGTCCGAGCTGTTCTCAATTTACGCTGCCCGGGACAATCCATCTGTGGCCTCCCCGACCCGAGCGGGCGAGCGAGCCGTGTTACTTCCCTCTTTTCTTCCCCACCAACGCTTCAAGTCCGCGCCGCATCTCGACGAAGCTCCCGAGACGGGAAAGCGGGATACCGATACGGGAGGAAAGGAGGGCTGGCAGGCGAAGCCGTCGGTTTTTTTTTTGTCGGCTGCGCTAACCTGCGGTCAGATCGCCACGCTCGATGCTGTCGTTGATGCAACGCCGTCTCTCTGTGCAGGTCGCGTGGCTTTTGCTTGTTGGTCGGTGTATATATATATATATATATATATATGTATATATATATATATAATACGGGAACCCGTGGCATAGCTTGTGCTGAGGGATGGGGGAGAGTGGAAAGCGGGGGTTGCTTCTGAACGAGGGGACTTTGATTGCGGCCGAGTCCGATTTCGAGTACCCGGCCGTTCTTCCGCGGAACGCGCCGGAGAGCCTGGGACCAAGATGGACGACCGTTCATATCGGCACACTATTACGCCGCCATTCTTTGTTGGGTATTTCTGTTTTCGTCTCTCTCTTTCTTCTCTCGCGGTCGCGGCGAAGGCGGTATAGCAGCTTGATTCGACTGTTACGAGACGTGAAGCGAAGTGAGCGCCGAAATAAATAGAAAGAAAGAAAATAACCGTAGAGCATTGGCAGGGATGTGGACTCGGACGGGACAGGAAGCTCGATCGGGGTGGTTGCTGCATGGCCACCGCGAATTGGCCGCCGATATACTATAGTGCAGAATAATCGGTGATTTCTGCGCGTACTTCTCGCATGGCGGGTGACACGGAACGGAAGGTGGCCATTTTGTTTGTTTATGGTTCTTATTCTCCTTGTTCTGTCAATGTTCACCATCCCTCGTTACACAGCGGATGACACGCGAGAGCTTAACATATGTCACTTACTAAGCTATAGCAGGCTCTTTAATGCGTGAGCAAAAAGAAAAGGAATCAGCGGTCGTGAAATTAGTACACTTAAATTTTTTTTTAGCATCCAATTCTTTGCCAGTCCCTCACAATGGGCGTGGGCCATGCATTGTCAGGAGAACAAGAACAAAACCAAGTATCCACTGCCACGGGTTGATCGGCTCGCAATCATACTACACAAGCTTTAGCTTTTGCTGCGAAGTTGCTGCGTTCCGTAAATTACATATTTTTAACGAGATGCAGTTTTCTGTGCTTTCAGTTCGCTGTATGTACCCATTTTGATTGAGATTAAGAGTTTATAATCAACGTGAATAAACGGCGAGATGTGCGTCGATCCATGTGGCGCCGTAATTTCGTGTCCGTGACCTTTTGGCAGCAGACAAATCAACCAGTCAATCATTCAGTGTTCATTTTCATTCTGGCGACATAAAAAACAAAGGCCGGGGGAGAGGGGTTACTCTGAGACAAAGCTGTGTTTACGACAGCCGAAAAGCTTCTGAGCAACCAGTAACACTTCCGTAAAAATAGAGAAATGGAACACAGTTACGCTTCTGTAGATATCAAATAATTGAACGTTTGAGGACAAACGGGACTCTATCGGAGGAGTGTGAATAGAACTATGTCATGGATTTGCAGTTATTGCTACTGCACATAAAGGCATGTGCCATACTGATGTCTTGAATCAAATGCTGCGTCTCACTTGGAACCGCCAGGACTGCTTCCTCGGGCAACGCACTGTAGCGTGGTGGTGGCCATGACGCATATACATATACGAAGCGACTCAGGTCAAATCCAGCTATCGGAACATTGTTATTTACGTTAGCAGAGGCATAAATGCGATGTGCTGACGTCACACCGGAAGCTAGACCGTCCGTTCAATTGAAATTCGTAGTGCTAGCCAAATAAACGCTGCACATGTAAAAGAAAAAAAAGTATTCAGAGACAAGAAGCCAAGTCAGTTTCCCGTAAGTAAGCAGACAAGACGAGCATGTGCACATCGAGGTCCGAGACCCTGAGACAACCGAGTTCGCGGAAGAACCTTCCGGCAAATGTGACACAAGGCAAATTGGCACGCAATATGCAAATCTGCACAAAAGTAGGGTGCAAATGTGCACCCTATACTGTAGCCCAACTGCCATGTAGTATAGAAACTTAAGTCAATACAGAAACGTTGACTTAAACCGTGCATAGACTTCGCGGCTTAAAACGAGTGTAGATGCATGCACTACACTGCATGCATCTACACTCGTCCTACAAGCTCTGTCCATCTACAAGCTTCTGCAAGCATCTACATGCTTCTGTCGGCGCTCCGCGCTTAATGTGCGCCGGACTGTGTGCGCCTCTTGTTGGGCACGAAAGTTGTGGAACCGTGGAAGGCGCACCTGACGAAGCGCTGATGAAACGTGAATAACTGTCGAAGGATATGTACACCTAATATGCCAGGTAACCTGATGACAGAAGTGGGCTGTGCTCCAAGATCTGAGCACGTCCTCCGCCTGCTGAGTGTATGCCTGTTAAATATAAGCTGAAAGCCTTACATACCCGGCCGTAGCTTCTTCCGTAGTGGGAGTCAAACAAGAAAGGTCGTACGTCTTGTCGCGGAGGGTTTCGACGCACTAGTCTTCGGATGCAAACTCGGCCTCCCATTTTGATCGGTGTTAAATCAAGCTGGATCCTTTTTTCCCCGCTAAATTAAAGAAGCGTTTCCAAACGGTGCTTTGCAGCCTAAACTAATTTGACGTTGCTTACGTAATGTACCTTTTTTCTTCTTTTTATAAGCGGACAGTTGTAGCACAGTTGTCGTAGCCGAAATGATTTCGGTTTCGTTTTCAAGCTGAATCTTCGGGATATATCTCGGTTGAGTTTCGTCACTTTGCCTATATACGTGCACCAAGTATAGAACACTTGAAGTAATATGTTTAACATGTTTCTTGCTTTAACAGCGAAAAACTTCTAAGTCGACCCTTCGCCGGGCGCTGTGTAACGCGGGAGGAAAGGACGGACCACCACTTGGCCAGGGCCCACAACCCAATGGTAGCGGTTATGCGAAACCCGATGTGCGGCGCTTGCATGCACACTATTTTCAACTGTAATTCGCTCGACTTAACTGCTTTAGGTTAGAATAAACATGTGAAGACCAATGTGCGATGTAGTGTAGAACATGATGGTGATCTCGTGGAGGCCAGCTTGCGATTAAGTCTGAGGTTGTGGGTTCCGTCCCCGCTGATGCGGCTGCATTTCCATACTGAGATATGCAAAGAAAGAAAGAAAGAAAGAAAGAAAGAAAGAAAGAAAGAAAGGAAGAAAGAAAGAACGATTGAATTCAGGGGTTTTACATCTCAAAACCAGCTGTGATCATGAGACACGCCGTAGTGGAGGGCTCCGGAAGTTTCGACCACCTGGGTTTTTTTAACGTGCACTGACATCGCACAGCACACGGGCCTCGACATTTCGCCTCCATCGAAATGCAGCCGCCGCGGCCGGGATTCGATCCCGCAATCCTCGGATCAGCAGCCGAGTACCATAGCCACCATGGCGGGGCAACGAAAGAAGGAAGGAAGGAAGGAAGGAAGGAAGGAAGGAAAGAAAGAAAGAAAGAAAAAAAGAAAGAAAGAAAGAAAGAAAGAAAGAAAGAAAGAAAGAAAGAAGTGTATGAGAAGCTGAAAACATGGTGAAATATCAGATGTGGCCAGTTGACAATGACGAAATGTGGAGTAGCGAGACGACGCCAGGCGATAAAGGACATAGCGTATTGGCGGAGTACAAACGGATGACTCAGGTAAGTGACAGGTCATGACATTCATAACTGCGCACCTTTGCCTGTTACGTCCCGATTAACGATATAAGAACAACGTCGCTGTTCCGATGGCTCTAACAGCGTGGAACCAGCTTGAATTCATGAGGGATTGTTTGTTTCCTGTTCTTTTGTTCCCCTAGAACTGGGATTTCGAGGAGGCCACTCCGAGAGACATACAAAGTCCCCGCTGTCCAGTTGCTCAGTCCCACGTTCTTTTTCCTCCCTCCATGGAATCCCCACGTCCCTACGCAGTTCTACCGCATCCTCCCTATTTCCCTCTTTTGCGAGGGATTTACGATGCCTTTCTGTCAACACCACTTTATATGTTTACCCATTCCTCCGGGATCAGTCATATTGTTTTCCAGCCGGTGTTGAGTTATTGTTTTAGCTGACGGCAGCTCGCTCGAAATTCCCTCTGTCTCACTCACACTCACTCACTCATCTCTTACACCACGTCTTCAACTCCTCTTTCCACCACGATCTCAACCCGGGATCCACCGCTGTTTCTTCCGATCCACTTTCTCCTGGCAATTCAGCCTTTTTTGCTTCTTCTAGTCAACCTTTATTCTCTGTCACTCGGTGCTTTGTTTCTTGTAACGACTTACGCATTCGGCTATGCGCTTACGAACTATTTGGACGCCATTTTCAATCCACCTCTCCCATTTCGCTCATACTCCCTAACTCCCTACGCCCGTCTTCCACGTCCGTTTCTCTCTGTATTACGTGCGTTTTATTTTTTTCCCTCTTTTATTTCGGGTGATGCGCCCTCGCTCATTTCTTTCTTTCTTTCTTTCTTTCTTTCTTTCTTTCTTTCTTTCTTTCTTTCTTTCTTTCTTTCTTTCTTTCTTTCTTTCTTTCTTTCTTTCTTTCTTTTTTGCTCGCTCACATGATGGAAACATCTCACCGCGGCTCCCTCCTGCGTGCGAGCTTCAATCCCGATACTATTTGTTTCTGCTCCCGTTGACAGCTCTGCCCCCTCTCTCCCCGCCTCCCCATATATACCCCACGTGTACCCCAAAGAAAACGCTTTTGTCAGTGGCGCCCGTTTCTATGTTTCCGCTCCCGAATCGCTGCGGTGCCGTATCTGTAGCGTCGCGTTTCGGGTGTGTGTGCGTGTGTGTGTGTATTTCGGTCGGGCTTGCAGGCGTGTAGGGGTCGAGTTGACCCCCGGCCACACCGCCACTGTACGTATACTGCGTCCGGCCTGGAAACGTGAGCTCTCTGTCAGAATTGCCGGTGACATCTGCGGGACCCCCCCAGTTCACGTTCTTTATATATTTTCTTATGTATTCTTTTTTGTACGCGGTGTACAGTTGTTGGCAAGGGGACATATCTTAATTTGTCGTGTCCTTTGTGAGTGTGTACGTTGCGGGCCTGAGCGGCGTGGTAAAGCTCGAAGCACGAGGACGTCGCTTGTTTCTGCGGAGAGCGTCCGACCGTGGCGGCGTCGATAAAGACTTCCTTTTTTTTTCCCTGTCCACCCTGTGCACGCACAGTCAGTCGCGGGGACTCAAAACCAATTTGAAAGACCCTGGCTTTGCTTCGATGAGGGTTCCCTCGTCTTGTTCTTTTTCTGTCCCCCCCCCCCCCCCTTTTTTTTTTTCGTTACTGTGGGAGAGTTTCAGCGCTCGCTTTCGAATTATAAAGCGACTCCTCCGTGGTCCGAGTCGCCTGTCAGTCACGTGTGAGGCGAGTGGAACGGGCTGATACGTAAGGGGACGGTGTTGGCATGGACAGTGCCGTTTTGGTTCGATTATAAAGTGTACACGCTACACTACGGCAGTGAGCGGTGATGTGACAGCTACGGTTCGAGACGTGGAGCTACATGCTGCAGAGGACTTGAAATGCGATCGTCATTTTGCATTACCGTATGGTGTCGTTAAACGGTGCTACGTGCTGCGTCTGGCTTGTCCAGTCGTTTGCGATACGTGCTTCTTAAATGGTGGTGTCGTGTCGGTTCTAAGTTGGCTTCACATCTTCGGATTCATTTAACAGTTCGCGTTTCTCACGATGGTATATAAGCGGCAGACAGGCTTGCCGTGCTTTCTCTTGGTTGTTTCAATAATGGTTGTAGCGCCGGAAAAGGGCTTTAATTTTTCTCGATACTCCATGCACACCTTTAATTACGTGTATACGGTATAAACTTCGTACAGTAACGTCCAGTTATAAGGGAAGGTAACGCGTGACAGTAAACAACAACACTTTCAGCTCACTTACTCAGTGCTTGCCCGCATCTGAAGACAAGGGACTAAAGAAAGTTAGATGAACATATGCGCCCTTTTCCACACGCCAGTACAAGGATTTACACCGCATGACACACACGCACAAAGTTCCCCACTCATACGTAATCTGTTACAGTACCGACAGCTTGAATAGGCTGGAAGTGCTCTTTTTTCTTTTTAAGGAGGAGCTCTTCAGGGGCCCGGCATATCCGCCGTTTCCGATGTCCGCTGTCACGCAAAAGGGGGAAAGAAAAAAAAAACGGACACTCCCCATATATTGAAGGAAAAAAAAATATAGCACTTGAAAACGAACAAGTACGACTTGTCTATGGAAATTCACTATCGTTTCTTTTAAAACGATAAGACATAAACTCCATTTGTTTGTACTCCGCACAATCGGCAAGACTGATTGATTTATGGGGTTTTACCTCCCAAAACCAGCTGTGATTATGAGAGACGCCGTAGTGAAGGGCTCCGGAAATTTCGACCACCTGGGGTTCTTTAACGTGCACTGACATCGCACAGCACACGGGCCTCAACATTTCGCCTCCATCGAAATGCAGCCGCCGCGGCCGAAATTTGATCCCGCGACCCTCGGATCGGCAGTCGAGTACCATAGCCACTAGACCACCGTGACGGGGCACTATGGCCAATAAGCGAATCACTCCTTATTTCAATATTAAAGTAGTGCAAGAACAATATAGACTCACCGGTCAGGTGGTCCGTCCTCTTGAGGTCCAGCCCTTTGGCGGGCGAGCCGCTGCGGTCCGTTCCAAAGGGCGAAGGCGGGGACGCCGCGTTGTCGCCGGCCGACGACATCAGGTCCGACACGTGGTGCGGCGACCGCCACCGGTCGTGCAGACCCGGGGGAAAAGGCAACGTCGGGGCACCCAACAGCTGGCTCCTCACGTCGTGAGGCGACGAGCCGCCCTTGTTGGCCCCGGTTCGCTGCTGGTGGGCGGCCGCGGCCTGCTGGTGCGCGTACGACCGGGCCGCCAGGTCCAGGCACGAAGCCATTCGCTCCTGCATCGTACATGCAAGCGGAACAGAGCGCTCGGTGTTAAGCCTAAGTCCTTCAACAGAGCAACTTTGCGGCCCCATGGGGCGCGGCCACCCTTCTAGCGGCTGTGTGAGAGCTCCACAGTGCTTGAATGATCGTGCAGAACTAGTTTTAACCGAGGATTTTAGTTAGCTTGTCGGTAGACTTTCATTTTGTACCATTACGGATCGTGCACTACCGGAGAGATATCAGCAGAGCTGGTAGCGACACCTGAAGATGCTGGGCCTAACGAGATGCACGCAAAGCCAATAATGCCGCGACTTACATGCTTTACTTGACTGCTTTGTAAGGCATTGGCATTGATATAATGATGAAGTCGCGATACTTTCACGATTTGCTTTCGACGAGAACACTGACGCGTCTTAGAAAAAAGAAAAAAAAGGACAAAAGCTTCATACGCATTGTAGTTAAGCAAACCGCCGCAATGTTGCTACCAGTTCTGCCGTCAACTGGTAGACCGGTGTCTGTAAATGTGAAGAAGTGTACGGTCAAACTAAACTGCTCTAACAATACGTGATTACTAGCGCGACAGGACAGGGACGTTAAGACAGCGCGAGCTCTATAGTGTTAAGCTCTATAGTTAAGCGCTGTAGTTATAAGCTCTATAGTTAAGCGCTCTATACCGCGCTTAAGCTCCGAGTTAAGCTCTATAGTAGTCATGCCTTGTTTTCGGCAGCAGAAATATTCTTGGCCCTTGAAGGGGTTTGTGCTCCGCCGAAACATGCGGCAGGGCTAAAGCGGAAAGCTTGCTCGACTTGCTGATAATTTGTGAGTATGTCGTTATGGGCTGATTCGGCACTGCCTCCGGTCGGTTACCGGTGTGCTCTCTCGGTGGCGGCGAGGTTGCGTACGAATAGCGCGGTTATTGCTGTCAACAGAACGCCGTGTTGCCATGAATTGCCAGTTCGACAAAAGGGAAGCGCGCTGCGTGAACATTAATTTAATTATGATGCCTTGTGTCTTTCCGCCTTTTCTGCCTAGTCCCTCCGAAGAGCTCCGCTGTGTGTTATGATCACCGTCGTTATTAGAACCAACCGTCTGAACGCCTCATATTAACCACTGCGCCAAGCAAACGAACTTACTAATGCGATAATTTGGCGAGCAGATTCATCACTTGTGTTATATAAGATTACTCCACACTCTAGATAGATAGATAGATAGATAGATAGATAGATAGATAGATAGATAGATAGATAGTAGAATTGTGAATCGGCCTAGTTGGAACAGACCAATATTATTCCCAAAACTTTTAGCGCACAAACACACGACCACATGTCCTTGTATGTTCTGCTCTTCGTGGTCGCGTGTTCGTGCGCTAAAGGTTTTGGGAAACGATAGATAGATAGATAGATAGATAGATAGATAGATAGATAGATAGATAGATAGATAGATAGATAGATAGATAGATAGATAGATAGATAGATAGATATTAGCGATTGTGAAAAGCAAGTGTCATAGAGATATCGCCACGATATGTTCTGGTCACGTACGGCCTGGAGTACCTTGGCGAGGGGGTCGAAGCCTGCGTGCAAGGGCGGGAACAGCAGGCCCCGCGAGAGGTCTCCCTGCGGCGGCAACGGCATGAAGGGTGCAGACCCGACGAGCAGGTACGACGACGGCTGCCCGTACAGCAGGGAGAGGGGAAAGCCGCCCGGCTGCTTGCCGCCCAAGAGGGGGAAACCTGCACCACGCACGTAGGGACTAAGTACAAAGAAAGTACCTAAGATTGTCTAGACTGAAACAAATTTCAGCGCATGAAAACCACGAGACAAAAGAAGACAGGACGACAGTTCTCGGGTCTTCTTTTTCTTTCTTTCTTTCTTTTTTTTGCATTTGTTACACACTATGAACCAACTCGCTAAGCAAAACATCTTAAGTCCTTAGATATTGCCTAAGAGGCTCAAATGCGATCGCCTTGTCGGTGGACCTTGGAATTTGAACCCGAGGCTTTGTGTTCATAGGCCGAAGGTCTTAGGTTGAAGTCTCGTACCCATGTGCATACCCTCCTGTCGATTGTCCATTTACCTTTCACATTCAGTCCCCATGATTTCGGGGTCTGAACCCGGGACCTTGGGATGGAATCGCGAAGGTCGTGGTTTCGAGACTCGTACCACTCTACTGTCTAGTGTGTACTTCATTACCACATTTGTCCGTTCGACCTTGAGGTTTAAAACCAGGAGCTCGATGTTCGAATGCTGAAGGTCGTGGGTTCCGAGTTTCGTGTACCTGTGTATATGTATACCTGTGTATATACGCTACTGTCCAATGTCTATTTCACTGTCACATTCACTCACGCGTCACGCATACCCTGTTGTCCCTGAGTGAGCGAAGAATGCGGGCATGCTCCGCAAGTCATTTTATGATCGTCAGTCATGACATAAATCGAAAACACAGTCAAGTTGTTCACGTCATGAGCTATCAGTCACGTTAGTCTTATACGTTCGTAACCACATTCCATGTCAATTTTGCTATACAAGAAGTGAATGAGACGGAAGTAGAAGTCCTGGTACCACTGCCGGCGTGGCAAAGCCGGGCGGTCACATTCCGCAGGCGATTTTAGGTTTCGACGGGGATTAATAACTTCGGTGGCTTTACGTCCGAAAACCACGATATGATTATGAGAGATATCATAGTGGAGGAGGGCTCCGGAAATTTCGACCACCTGGGGTTCTTTAACGTGCACTGAAAACGCACAGCACACGGCCTCTCGACGTTTTCGCCTTCATCGAAATGGAGCTGCCGCGGCCAAGATTCGATCCCTCGACTCCTAGGTCAACAGCCGAGTGTCATGGCCACTATTTTGTTGTTCTGTGGGGTTTAATGTCCCAGGACCAGCTGTGATTATGAGAGACACCGTAGTGGAGGTCTCCGGAAATTTCGACCACCTGGGGTTCTTTAACGTGCACTGACATCGCACAGCACGTGGGCCGCAACATTTCGCCTCCATCGCAATGCAGCCGCATGGCCGGGATTTGATCCCGCTACCCTCGGATGAGCGGCCGAGTACCATATCCACTAGACCACCGTGGCGGGGCAACATACATGTACTGAGGCACTGTTCTGACGCACTGGCACTTCGGCATATGTTTAACATTTTACCCTGTAATATTACAAGCTTTACCGACGACCTTCTCAACTTTTCGACAGTATTTCAAAGGGCTCTGGAGCGCACGTTCATTATCGTTTCTGCCTGAGTTTCTACCAGAGTACTTGGGCGATTTCAAATTCAAATACTAACGCGCGGTAGTCATTTTCTCCCCGCTGGATTGCTTTGGAATGGTAGCCCGCGGAAGGGAAAGGGGGTTGGGGGAGGTAACCAGTATATAGCTATAGCGCATCAAAATTGTCCTCAGTTGTATCGTATTCCAATGTGCCTGGTGTCGCCACTGTTCAGCGCTCCTCTATGGCGATATAAGTTACGTGTAGCCATGCACTAAGAGCATCGCGTTTCGCACGAATGTACGACCATATTGGTCGTGGAGCTGTTCTTTTGCGGTTACTAGCTATCAGCGACGTAGCCAGTGAAAACCCTGATTGCATTGCGTATAATATTGCACTGACAGAACAGCTGAAGAACCAACGAAAAGAACAAAGATGCAGGCATGCGTTCGTTTTCATGCTGGTTCTTCAGTTGTTCCGTCAGTGCGATATGGCAAGCACAGTACAACCATTAACATCTACCACCATCTTGCCTCATTCGGTGCTTTACTAATCGTGAGTAATTAACACTGACCGGCAGGCTGTGCCGTGGGCAGCAGGGGACCGACGCTCCCCGCCGTCGCCCCTCCGACGCCCGCAGACCGGCCTTTGTCGTCGGGAGAGGGACTGGAAGGCACTCCGCCCATGAGGAACGGGGATGGTGGGCCACCGTCGTCCAGGGCCCCGCCGGCACCCTGCATGCCCGAAAGATCACGGCTGCTGACGTGAGGGTCGCGACAAGATGCCAGGAAGTGCAAGCGTGAATGTGTTGGCATTGGGCAGCGAACGAAAGCTGTTGTATACAGAGGGAACAAGCATAGGTGTACGCATGGTTATTCATTAGGAAGGTTGAGGGGGGAGGGGGTTCACTGCGGCGACTACCCCCTCATCCTACCAACTCTGTCCCATCGAGACCATTTAGGTCAAAACGCAGTGCAATGTAAAGGTACGGGGCAGATATGGTTTGCGGCCCTTACGAAAATGTTATATCTGGCGATATCAGGAATTGGGCAAATGTGGCTATATATGGCACGTGCCCGTATGTGGTCGTATTTGCCCAAATCGTCATAGAAACATATGTGGCAATGAAAGCCAAAACGCAGAATGCCATGTAAGACTCTGATGCGTATTGGACAAATACGGCCAAATACAGGCGCGTGGCGTATATAGCCAGATATGCATACATGGCCATATATGCATATTTGGCTATATATGGCACGTGACCGTACATGGTCGTATTTGCCCAATACGCATCAGGGTCTTACATGGTATTCTTCGTGGTGTCTTTCATTGCCACATATGTTTCTATAACGATTTTGGCAAATACGGCCACATACGGGCACGTGCCATATATAGCCACATTTGCCCAATTCCTGATATGCCAGATATAACATTTTCGTAAGGACTCCTCCCCCTCACCCTCAGGTTATTAGGGGGCCACCGCCCCCCACTCCCCCAGTGCGCACGCTTATGCAAACAGGGTGGCAAGGTGGTCTTGTCGGTGTAGCTTAAGTAGAGACAGTGGGGCTCAAGGACGTGCAAGGACGAAAAAAGGACACAAGGGACAAATGGAAATAACAGTGGATTATGTTATTCATCACCACTATGGCGCAGACCGAGGTACCTGCCGCCTCCACTTCCATCCTCTCCCAAACCGCTTTCCGCAATTGTAGGGTAGCGAACTGGACGAAGACTAGGTAGTCGCCCTACCTTGATTTTATTACCCTTTGTTTCTCTATAGCGTTTTCTCTATAGACTTTTCGTTGAAATGTTATTGAATGTCGGCATGGGCAGGGCAAATGTACTGGGGAGCGTACGCAGGTACTTCGGGCGCGCGTAGCAGTCTTCATAGCAGTCTTCAAGTACCATTTTTTTAGTTCTATGTGAGCTAATGAGAGTTTCTCACAAACGTTATTCCTAGCACGATAACTAGCTGTGATCCATAGTACAGCTATGCTGTTATGATGCCATTTTTGTGTAGCTGGGGCGTTAGAAAAATGCAGAGCTTATAAATTAAGTCAACCTACACTTTTGCTGAAGTTCAAGGCCAATTGGTCCACGTTCATGTTCCAGGACGCATTCTGAAAGTATAAATACCCACAAAGTTGTGCATTTCTGTAAACGATATAAAACTGCGTCTTAACATAGTTACTTTGAGATCCCGTCCTTCATTTGTTGGTAAGGTTGCGGCACATTGCTGGCACTACCATCTCATTACGCACACGCTTGAAGGCTATGCATTGCGTAAGCACTGGTTTTAGGTTCAGTAGTAATGAGGCCCAAGAAAAACAATATGAACGTACGTCGTAATGTTCGCCGAAATTCGAAATTTCGCTTTGGTCTTTGATATGAGCCTGGCGGTGAACTAGCAAAGCGTCCAGAGCTATGTTGCACGCAGTGTATTCTGCTGACTGCAATTTTGTTCATCCTCACAAGCGAAGCTCTGCAGGCGAGGTATAATTTTCTGTGAAGTTAAAGGCTCTGCAGCGCCACATTCACGTGACTTAGCTATAAGTACTTCCGCGCTCAATTCCAGACTAGTGTTAAACCGCAATGGGTACTCCGCTTTATTCGAAAAACATCAAACGCAGAGAATGGCCGAATTTGCTTGGACGCAGGATATCAAATAGGAATAACTAATTTTGGACACCCGCACTCTTCAGAGCGGGTGCGATCAAATTCATAGCGGTGGATTTGCGTTTATAGCGGCACTGCTGCGGGCACGCTGTAAAAGCGTCAAGAGTACACAGTGTGAACATGCTTGCGATTATTGTAGACCCATGACAACGTACCAAGTTTATGCTTTGACAAACGAAAGGTATAGTTTCTCGCGCAGGAGGACATGTGTGCAGCCCATCTCTTGAACAAACTCCATGGCAGCGGTTGAGAAATGAGCCCTGTATACAGCTATAACAACATTCGCCACTCGTAAATTCAAACAGCTTCGTCGCCTAAGTTATGTCGACAATATACGCAGCAGTACTATTTATTACATATAACAGTAATACATTAAGAAACAAGCAGTATCACTTGTATTCCCTGCTGTAATAAATTATATGAAGACCGGCCATTTATATTTTATCTACGCCGCTAAGAGCTCGTCTGCAGTGCGATTTCACTTACGCCCAGAACACATCTGGAGAATCAACATGGCGGCTGCCGATACGGCAGGACGCAGAGAATGGCCGCAATATGGCGGCGCGGTTTGCGAGGGAGGAAGGGCTCGGCAAATATCGCTGGGAGGAAAAAAAAGAACACTTGCTCAAAAGAAACACCAACATACAAAAGAAAAAAAAAAGGACAACAGCAAGATGTCATTTTTTCGTCTGAACGGAGATAAAGAGACACACGCGGTGGCGCGCCTGCCTAAATGAAAAGCACAGCGAACCGTTAGAATAACAGGGAGCCTGGAGTTGGCGCTACGCCACTAAACATCTTCTCCTTTCCTTCTCTCCCTCAACCGCCATTCGAGCGAGTCCGCGCGCCACTGCGATCGTATACACACATCGCTCGCTCGCAAGTACAGCAGCGAAGCAGCGGTGTTGATAATACGACTTTGATCAAAACTCTGCGGGCCCTTTTCGCCCTTCATCCATAACTGCTTTCCAACCCCCAAACTTTATTCTGTTCTGCTTCTCCGCTTCCTCTCCGTCCGCGCTCTGCGCAAAAACTATTTTCTCCCCTCTCCGCACTCTGGCAGCCCTTGCCTTCCAAGTTTACTCCATGAAGCCCGGCCTAGGGGGCGCTAGCTGACTTCCCGCTTCAGGGCGGGGACACAACTGCACCGTATCTACAGCCGCACCGGACTGCGGCAGTGCCGGGTGCCACTGCGGCAGAGGACCGAGAGAAAGGAACGGGGTGGAAGGGTTAGTCGTGGTGGACGCACAAAATGAAGGGAGTGAGGCATCTGTAGACCTAACCCAAACTTATACCCCTCTCGTATCTGACTCGAACCTCACCTATACACTGTTCTTAGCCCCCTTTCTTTGTTCCCTCCGGTTCACTCCCTTTCCATCGCTAGTTGCGCAGTGCAAAACCACCTCAGTTTCGGAGTCGCGCAGCCCATATAGAGCGTCGGAGGCATAGATAGGCCCGGCAGCGCGGACCAAGGGCGGAGTCTCGACTCTTTCTATGAACAACACTCCGCCCCTCGCAGTGGAGTTTCCGCAGCGACGGGCCCGGGTTCCGGGCGGTGGGCCCGGGGCGGCGGACTTCACGATCGGACCCGGCGCTCGCACCCCATTGGTCGAGGCGCGGCAACAGACTCGGCCCCGGGAGCAACCTCTGTCGCTGCCCGCCGCAGAGGGTTAGAGTACTCCCTCTCTCTCTGTGCGCCGTCGTCCTTGCCCGGGGTTTCGGGCCCGGGACTCGGGACTCCCTCTCCGGAGTCCATCGCTCCCTCGCTCTCCTAGACTCCTCTCACCCCCTTCTGTTCTTCGATCCCCCTTCCTTACTCCTCGGAACTCGGTACACCCTTTCTCTCCGCCGCCAGTGGCGCGGCGGTCGCATGTGTTGGTCGATACGGGGGCTGCGGAAAACGAACGTTCTGCAGCCCCGGCAGTTCGTAGGGTTCGTATTCGCAGGGTTCGGGAAATGAAGAGATGATGTGCCTCCGCTAAGACGACCTTTACAAGGTGCGCACTGAATACTGGCGGAATAGATGACGCTGACGGCGCTTACGAGAGATCATATTAAGATTCCCTTATGAAAGGCAGGCACCGTTGGCAGAGCTTTCAAAGCGGCCGTGTATAAAGAGAAACTATGATACTGTAACAGTGCATGCTTGATCAATTTGTTGTATAGTAGACTTGCTCTAAAGGTATGCATTTGGTTCTTGTGTAACGAACGTCATGTTTTTACTAAGATAGATAGATAGATAGATAGATAGATAGATAGATAGATAGATAGATAGATAGATAGATAGATAGATAGATAGATAGATAGATTCGCTGGTAGCACGTGAGCGTATTCAGAGCGGACCTTCATTATGAAGCGAAAATAAGATCATTTCTGGCAGCAGCCATCCAAGCATTCAGACAGGGAGCATTCTCCATCGTTATTATTTCATTGTGCCACTGCGATTTTCTCCAGATTCAACTCATTATGTGGCAAACATCTGTCGTAACAGTACCACTTGATGGGCAGAAACATTTCCGACGAGGAGAGAGGTCATGGCGACACAGCTGATTGACTTGTTTCTCATGTTTTACGTGCCAAAAGCACGGATATGATTGTGAGAAACGCGCTGTAGAGCTCCGGAAGTTTCGACCACCTGGCCGGGGTTTTTTAACGTATGCACCTACATCGCACAGTACACGGGTCTCCACATTTCGCCTCCATCAAAATTCTGGCTAACTTCCCAGCCGCTGGGGCCGGGATTCGATCCTGCGACCTTCGGATCAGCAGCCGAGTATCATCCACTAGACCACCGTGGAGGAGCCCGTTCTTTCCTTAGTGAATCGGCCTCGCCATGGTAGTCTATCTATATGGTACTCGGCTGCTGATCGGAAGGTCGCGGGATCGAATCCCGGTCCCAGCGGCTGCATTCCGATGGAGGCGAACTGTTGACGCCCGTGTACTGTGCGATGTCAGTGCACGCTAAAGAACCCCCAGGTGGTCGAAATTTCCGGAGTCCTCCACTACATTGCGTCTCTCATAATCACAGCTGGTTTTGGGAAGTTAAACGCCACAAATCAATCAATTATTTTTCTTTCGCCCGGTGGTTCAGATCGGCCGGCCGGTATTGCGACCAACAGCTATATGCTATATATACCAGCCACATCATTATAAGTCAAGACGTTGTCCGTGCAGGTCTGCTTGGAATGCGCAACCCTTCCTGCAGGACCACGACACTGTTGCTCGCATTGCTCTGCAGGCAAGCAGGCAAAGAACTTTATTGATCAAGATCCTTATATCCCTAGGGCTCACATAAAAAAGAAAAGGAAACATAAATGAAGGAAAGAAAAAGGTAAACCCGAGAAGTTTCGGTCACCGTCGAACGCAACGGCTGTACAGCACGAAGTATGCTCCGGGAAGGAACACGCTCGACACTGACGCATGGAATGAAAGAGTACGTTTTAATTACGCCGAGGATCGAAGAAAAAAAACCGAACGCCACGCGAAGTAACGCATTTCAACCCCACCTTCTCCCTAAGGGCCATTCATATTCGTGCCACGGCGGAGGAGACAGCGACGATATCGACACACGGAAAAGCGAGACACACGTAAAAGCACACAACGAAAAAAGAAAGCGAGACGTACATTGCAGTGGCGCGTTGCACGGATGCTTGAGTAATGGCGGGGCCATCCGTATAAAAGCGTCGCTACGCGAAGCCATGCATGGCAAAAAAAAGAAAGAGGAACCCGGCCGTGCGGTCGTGGGGCGCGAACGAAGACGGAACGGCCAATTGCTCTTCCGCTTGGCCGGAGAATGCCGCCACGGGACTCCCCTTTCGAGCGCCGAGGGAGCCGCGGTCCCGCTCACCCCCACCCCTCCCCTTTCGTCCCCAATTCCGCCGCTTGGCCTTCCCTGTCTTCCCGTATTCCCACCCTTCCTCCCCCTTCTTCCGTACGGAATGCACTAATGAGTAGCGATCCTTTCTCGTCGGCTTTCCCCTTCATTCTGTCCTTCGTCTGCAATGGGTCGTCTGCAACGCCTCTGAGCGACCCTTGCGTATACGGACGCCGCAAATCTCGAAGGCTATATGCTTTGTGGTAGAGCTGCGAGGGCCGGAAATAAATTATGAGAGCCGACGAAACTGCGGTCAGGGCTAACATGTTTCAGACACATCTATTGTGCCGCCACGTGACGGACAACCCTATCCCATGTATGCTTTTTTCAGATGCAGTGGGCATGACGTTTGCACTATTTCGGCGTGCTCTAATTCATCTCTTGAAATAACTGATTGTGGAGCGAAATAAGCAGCACATCAACGGGACGTAATGATGCTATGCATCAAGCTGTGTACTTCACTATCTTCACTATTCTATACTCTTATTTGGTCCCGTCCAAAGGCACTTCAAGCACTACCACCGAGTGAGGTCATATTGATTAAATATCGCCTATAACGGCTGCCTTCATTAGCACCGCTGAATAAGTGCACGGTTATTGTAGACGCTTGTGCGCATTTCTGGATTCGATTCACTTTTGGCGATTGCGACTAGTGACGCCTAAGGTGAAGCAACATCAACTTTGCGTGGATTGAAGCTCCTCCATACTCAGCTTTATTTCACATGACCAGAAGTGTAGGACCAGTGTATTATTATTATTACTTGGCATGTAAACATGTACGCACAAGAACATGAAACAAATAAAGCAGGCTGACAACTGCCACCGAAAGGGGCACTACGCCTACATACTCTTTTAGGAGAAGGAAATAGGGGAGGTGGAGAGAGGAAAGAGAGAGGAAGGAAAATAGAAAGTAATAACATAAGAATACACAGACAAAACACAGCAAAAACAAAATATGCCTATAAACGAGACGCCAGACCGGTAGCGTCCAAGAAAGATCAACAACGCTCGATGGGCCTGGTCCCGTCGAAAAGCACTCCCCTTTGGGAACAGGTAATCCTCAACGGTCGCGCACTGCATGCCAAGACGTCTACACTCCTTAATTATAGCGTTGTAAAGCTGCAAAACGTGCGCGGGGCACTTTAAAACATGATGTCCAGGTGTCTCACGGGATCCACATGATGGACATGATGTACTGTCCACAAGGCATTGACGGTGTAAACGTTCGCGCACCAGAACGGAACCAACCCTCAACTTACAGAGCAATGCTCTCGCGCGACGAGACAAGCCACGAACACGGGGAGGGAACGATCCACTTGCAATACGCTGGTCGGGGTGCTGCCGTAGAAGGTGTCGACGGATCAGCAGACGAGCGTTGTCAATCTTACAAGAAAAGACAGGACAGTCACAGTCGTTGTGGGCGCAACCAGAGGCGAGGCGATCAGCCTCTTCGTCTTCAGCACTACCCACGTGCTAAGTATATCTATTGCGCTATGAGGGACACACCACGTTCAGTAATTTTGGGACCACTGCATTCCCCCGGTACTAATAACACACGGTGCAGAAACATTGAGGTGAAAGGGAAAAATAGCATCCACCCGTTTTTGTAGCACAAGTACAAGGAAATCCATACGGATTCCTCAGAAATGAAAGCTTCCTATTTGCCGAAAAATTCGTCCCGGTCTGCGGTTCGAACCCGGAACCAACGCCTGTCCGGGGCGCTCGCTCTGCGAGTTGAGCTAACCAGGAGGCTAGCGATTGACAGCGCGAGGCCGAATCCATCGACAACTCGAAGCACATGGGCGTGAATATATGGCAGAGCGAGCTCCGCCCAGGTCAGGCGTTGGTCCCGGGTTCGAGCCGCGGACCGGGACGAATTTTTCGGCAACTAGAAAGCTTTCATTTCTGAGAAATCCGTATGGATTTCCTTGTAGCCTTGTGCTACAAAACGGGTGGGCGCTAATTTTCCCTTTTATAAACGTTACTCCACCTTATGGGTTTCCGCAGAACTCATTTGCCAGAAACATGGAGGATAACAAAGAAACTGGAGCTTCATTTGAGGTCCACACACGTTCTATGGAACGAACAATGGTAGGTGGAACAATGATAGGTGCAGACAGAAAGCGAGCGGAATGGACCAGAGAGCAGACAGGAATAACTGATATCCCTATGTCAATTAAGAGAAAAAAAAGTGGACATGAGTAGGACATGTAATGCGAAGAACCGACAGCCGGTTGACAATAAGAACGACAGAACGGATTCCAAGAGATGAGAAATGCAGCAGGGACAGGTAAGAGGTTAGATGAGGCGATGAAATTAAGAGATTCGCAGGCATAAAAAGGGAATCAACTCGCCCAGGACAGGACGAATTGGAAATCGTGCGGAGAGGCCTTCGTCCTGCAGTGGAATTAAAATAGACTGATAATGAAGATGGTGAACGAGAAGTGTGACCCTTATTTATTAATATTGATATGTTGGCAAGGGCCACCACCATGCTGGGCGCGGGATGTTCGACATGCCGATAAGGACATCAATAACGGAAGAATAATTTTCGTACCTATTTCTCGCAATGCTTGTAGCCAATACATATCTCGTGCATGTACTCCGAGACTGTGATCCAACTCTTTCTGTGATAAAATAAATTGTATAATAGACTGTGGAACGAATGCAACTTTAATGACTTCATAACCACCAAACCACGGAGTGTCCAATGCCTCGCGATAAAGAAAAAAAAAAAACTTAATATTTTGCACATTCATAAAAATACATCATTACGCGGCGCGGCTGAATTGAAGCATTAAGATCTCGTTAAGCAATGTGTTAATGCAAGATTGAACGAAGCTCGTTTTGAATAAAATTACTCTGATCTTGAGGACAGTGTCCCGCTTGCCGCCTGCGGCGGGATAAACTTCTGAAGCCATAAATACGTCAGATAAACTTGAAGCTCTCAATTCCACCTGTGGAAGAAGAAATAAATAAATAAGGAACACCGGAACCAATAAGTGAGCTGTGTTACGTCAGGTATATGACTTCGTATGCGACCGCACTGACGGACACGGCGGCGCCAGTGAGAACGCGGACATTCTATGCACTCGGTGCCGATGGCCCCCTTATTTATTTATTCCAATACCTCACGGGTTCCAGTGGAACACAGTGTGACGGGGGTGTTACAGTAATAAATGATATCTGTAATGATATCTGCAATGATATCTGAATGTAAAGTGCACTGTCATCGTCGGTAATGCATCGGACGCGCGAGCCTGTAAAGTGCACTGTCATCGTCGACGCCACGCCACGGTACGTTATTGGCGAGTGACGGCATTTCACCGGCTGCCGGTGCTGCGATGACGCAGCATATCGTGGCTCGAGGTGCGATGGTCGGTGGGGCCGTGACGCAGCACCTCGTCTAACGAAAGAGATAAGATATTGTAGACGGCGGTGTTCACGCGTGCGACGGTTTAGTTTTGCAAGAGCGTCCGGCTTCGGTAGGCGCCGCTCAAATTTTGCTTCCCGAGGGGGCCCACTCGAAATTTGCCCTCCGCGCCTTGTGGTTCCTGTGAAGAAGTTCTAATAACGAGTCAACGTCGAGTACATTCCCTAAAAGTGTTGCGAGAAAACCATGCAGGTGTCTTCGGGCGGCGAAAGGTACTGTGTCTTATATATGTTATACTCGTCAAAAAGTTCAGCATGATTTGTTCGACAAACCGTCACGTCTTCATACAGTATGGAGTGAAATCGTTTAACATTTGATTTAACCAGGCACGAAGATATCCAAGGGCCAGATTTCTTTGTGGTCTGAGATAGGCGGAACACGACGCGCTGAATATGAATGAAATGCCTGTAGTTTGGCAAGTGCAGGAACGACTGTGAGACACAATCTGCAACGGATACCTTTCCGCCTAATTCTGCCTAAACCACTAAATGTACCGAGAACAAACTGTTGCGCTGGTTGGCACTGCATATATGTGCATAGGACGCGGTGATTTGTCGCGCCACTTGTGCACTTCGGCTACACTATGGACGCTTTTATCCGATGAAACTCACGGTAAATGCTGTAGTGTTACGTGCCGGTACAATGGCATGATTATGAGCCCCGCTGTCGTGGGAGACTCTGGATCGATATTCAGACTATGACTTCACGCGCGTCCTGTCGACAACATGAGCGGCGAGAAAGACGATAATTCTGGTGGTGGTGTGGACCCGAAAAGTATCACAGAGCCTTTACGACCCGCCTACGGGAGCCGCTTGTCGTCAACACCACCATTGCACTCGTTCCTTGCGGTATGGTCTCTTCATACGGACCTCCGCCACAGCACACGTACTAGCTCGTGTCGACTATTGTGCCTCATGTTGGCCGTAAAGATGCTACTCGGACCACTCGGACTTCGGGTACTACTCCACTTTCATTCAGTGCTTCGCCGCTCTTCCGGCAAAGCCGTGTGTGTGTGTGTGTGTGTGTGTGGTGCGCTACGCTCCACACACACTTCGCCACACGGTAGCGAGCGAAGGCGGCACCTTTAATCTTGATAGATCGCAGCCGCTTTTCGCAAAACGCCGTCCGAACGCAGTTCTGAGAGAAACGCCCGTTGTATACCGGTCCTCGTAGAAAATACGAGAAAAGCAACGCCGTCGCCATCGAGACTAGCTTTTGTAGTGGGACAGTCTGCAAGGCGTAGCGAGTCGATTACGGAGGCTGCGGTTGCGGCGCCGCGCCATGTTTTCTCGTCGTATCGCCGTGCCGCCACCTGGCTTTGTTGCCATTGTACCTCTTCTGTCTCCTTGAGTGATGACAAGGTGAGTGCGGCTTCTTCGAGACGTTCCGATTGTTGACGTTTCCTCGTTGGCGGAGCGCTTCCTTGCGAGACCTACTTGAATCGAGAGGAGCGTCATTATCCAGCGAAGCCGAGTGCTACGGCTACTACACTACGGATACAGGGAAACCGTCGTATGCGACGCAGCGCGAAGATGTGAGCCCGAACAACTTTACTCCCGCTGCGCGAATTCGAGGAATCATGATTGAGGTGAGACGCAGGATACAAGCAAGAGTATACCTGTGCTAGTTTGGGCTTCGGGGCAGGCTACACGAAGCCGTTTCCTGCGTGCGTTCAGAATAGTTCGCAGTTTTCTTATGCTTCGTTTTTATTTACGCAGAGTGGATGCGTGAATGCGCGTATATTCGGAAGGCTTTCGCTAAGTCTCGTTGTACACGCTTTCTTGGAGGCCGTGATGGGCTGCACCTGCTGCGAGGTCGCGTTCAAACTGTATACAGTCAACAGCAAAAAAAAAAAAAAAAAAAAAGAAAAAAGAAAAAAACACGCGATCCGTAACTCCGTAAAAGGTTGTATTACCGCCTGTAACGTTTCGAATTACACGTTACAGCCTGTACATCGCGAAAAACGTCTACCAATTGACACCTTTAATTCGAGGCTATCTTGCGAGGCTGAGCGGCAATATAGATTTTTACGAAGTTGCATAATCTGCAAGCTTTCACTGTTGACTGTACGTATAAGCTGTCGACGGCACAGAAAATAAGGGGCACTGTTCTCACCCATCATAAGGCTGTACCTATCGTTAAATCGATGGAAAAGTTGCCGAATTGATAGTACAGTGGAGTTGGAGAGCCGTTGTACGGTACACTACGTACTCGAACAGAAGCCCAGGGCACGATGGAATTGGTGAAGTGATGGTTTAAAATGGTGAAGAACAAGGAATGACGCTATAGAGGCAACGTTTCGATAAGTCGACATGTCGACAAGTTGTTGCCCTGACGAAGACAATAGACCCTTTTCATAAACTGCAAGCTAGCTTTCCTGCAATGCAGCTTGCCCTACTAATGGCGACATTGGCAATCCGGCAAACAACCGTTGCAAGCGCAATTTGCTTACGATAGGGCATGTAAAATGTCGACGCAGCCCTTCTTATACAAACATCCCCCCAAAACGGGTCGCAGCATGTGAAACTTGCATTTTTACAGCATTTAAATAAAGGCAGCTGTCGCCATTTGTAGGGCACGTTGCAGTGCAGGGAAGCTAGCTTTACAGTTTATGAAAACGGTCTATTGCACTGCAGCAGTAATCCAGTGCTTTCACACAGGGTGTTTTCATTTGTCAGCAATGTAGCTTTTTCATGAAAAATGCCACGATAGTGAGGGACATGTCTTCGCAGACCACGCATGCGTCGGGAAGGAAATACGCTCTTTTAATTCCTGTAGTTCTGCATTGTTGACGTTTTTAGGCGATGCTGCGTTATTTGTTCGGGCGAATGCAAATGCGGAGCATTTTCGAAATACACGTCGGAATAGGGCCACACTGTGCTTTACTTTTGAATATATATAACGCTCTCAAGAAAGTCGTTCCGTACCCGAAAGTAATTTCTGGTCAGGTTATTACATACACTAACATCAATCGTCTGTGCTAGTAGCTTATACTTGACAAACAGTTGGCCTTATCCACGCTATCAGCGTAACGGGATCAGTTCAAGAGGTTTAGTTTTTTTCCCAAAATTTCTAGCGTTGTTAACTGCCGTGTTATAGATTAGCGGTTACGGTGTTGCGTTTTCAAGCTTAAAAGCTCGGGTTCGATTCCTAGGAAAAGCCGCCGCATTTCGATAGAGGAGAAATGCACAAAAGAAGAAGAAGAAGAAGAAGAAGAGGAAGAAGAAACACCTGTGAATTATGTTTAGGCGCACTTTAAAGATCCCCAGGTAGTCGAAAGTAATCCAGTTCTTATCCATTGGCCTCACAATCATTTCGTCGTCCTTGCTCCTCAACCTTAATCCTTCGTAAAGACAGGAAATAATAAACTCCACTTAATTCTGGCACGTAAGATAACAGAGTATATATTAGTTCTTTGCGAAGAATTGTTAATTATCATTGTTTAAGACGGCGACACGGAGCAAGTGCGTCGTGATTTTGTTTGTTTGCCGTACATATTCTGTATACGAATGCTGAACAGCCCTCGAAGTGAATTCATGAACTTTCATTTTTTTTCTCCACGGGAACACACACACACACACACACACACACACACACACACACACACACACACACACACACACACACACACACACACACAAAACAAATATCAGCCAGTACCGCAAATTCTCTCGGCTCGTATACAGCATACCAGGGTCGGCAGTCTTGAAACGTCGAGTATCCTGCACAAAGTCACTGTGATGCACTCGACACGCAAAACCCGCACGTATATACTACAACGACACTTCCTTTCCTATCCACTACATTTTTCCCCCCTTATAACCAGCTTGCTAGCTTAGGGCGATGTGTATCCGTCTTCATCAGCACCAACGATAGTTGGAACTCCCGCGCAAACAATACCATCCCCGAGGAACCGGCCACGACACCTCAAACCACGCCGATCCACTCTTTCTTTCTTTCTTTCTTTCTTTCTTTCTTTCTTTCTTTCTTTCTTTCTTTCTTTCTTTCTTTCTTTCTTTCTTTCTTTCTTTCTTTCTTTCTTTCTTTCTTTCTTTCTTTCTTTCTTTCTTTTCTCTGCTCAAAGGAAGGCCGCGAGAGGGATTGAAAGAAGCCGGGGCCAGTTTAGTAGCCAACTGAAAAGCGTTGTTTACAGTCAAGCTTCCTTCCGTTTCTGCTAGCTTCTTATCATCTATTTCTCCCTCTGCCATACCACAGCTCGCATTCGGCGCCACCAGCGCCACCTAATGTCTTCTTCAGGCGACGCCCTGCCGGGCTGGAGTCATCCCGCATCTCTCTCTACTGGCTTTGATGCTAGGAACGAGCCCGACAGGGGGTCCCAGCACTGGCGACCGAACCGAACGACTCGCCTAATCAGCGAGGAATGAGGTACACTATGGTGCGCACCTCGTGTACGCGCCCTTAGTTCGAAGGCGTACTGGCGCCAATTAGTACGACAGACATCGCTTCCAGGCTGTAGAGATAGGTGCTTTGTTGTTCGGCCGGGTTGGCTCTTGGTAACGAGGGCTGAAAAAAAAAGGGGGAAGGGGGGGGGGACAAGAATTTCAAGCTTTCGTCGCAAGGTGACCGCAACACAAGAATTGCCGCCGTCGAAGATGAATCGCCCGTACATCCTTCTTTCCAAATGGCAGAAACCCGCTGATGATGTATCCCGCGTTAAAAAGGAGGCGCCTTCCTTGGGCTTCCAAACGCCGAGGCATGCGTCGCGTTTCCCTCGAAAGTCCTCTTGTAAAGCATGCAGCCGAGTCGTTTGCGGAGGAAACGCTTTGCGCGAGTGAAAACCTTCCACCCCGCGCACCCAAGGCGCCTTTTGTGTCAGTAGAGAGAGAGTAAGTCGTACAAGTGACAGTAGTACGTAGGAGCACGAAGCCATGTGTATTCGCGGCAGCTAGCAGTGACCGCAGATGGGCTCTGCAGCGCCGTCTGGCCGTCGGCAGCCATCAGGGAACAAAACGCACCGCTCGTAATGGGCTTTGTGATCCTTCTCCTAAGGGTCCTCCAGTAGAGAGAAGGCGGCATCACATACAAAGCAGTTCTGGAGTGCGTGAAGCGAAAGAACCGAAGCTGTCTTCAAGTTCAGGGTCAACCATGAAAGCGCCTGCTTCGCTCCCCAGTCGGTGGCCGCGGGCGTATCGACAGTCCAGGCGGCAAAGTGCTCCCAGAAGCCCGTGCGGTGTAGTAGAACAGCGCAGAGGCGTCCTCTGCGTGCGTCGCTGTTAATGGCAGAGCAGCGTCGGAGGAATAGTTGGAAGAAGAAGAAGAAGAGGAAAAGAAAAACCATTAGCCGCTTAGACTAGATGGGACAGCACCCGAACTGAAGCGAGCTTTAGAAGTCGATTTCGGACACATGCCGTTGTGCATACGAGTTGGAAGGCGCTATAGTTCCTTAGATCGTTACGCGCGAAGGAAAAGAAAGCAAAAAAAGCGTGTAATTTGCTGTCGGCGCGAAGATAAACGGAGTTCGATGCAGCTGCAGGCAATATAACGGGTGGGCCCAAATTACTAACAGCAGCAGCCCTTCGGACGCGCATAGTTGAGGGTGTTAGAGTGTCGTATATATATATGTGACCACCCATGGTGTCGCACGTGCTTGCTTGCCGTTCCGGCGGCAATGGAGAATCAAACTGGCATGAAGTGCCTTTGGGCGTACGCATTTTACAGCTGGCTTTACAGATGCGGAACTTGGATGCTCGTTTTAGTGCTCGCAAGTATACTGCCTACGTCCTGCCTAGTAAAGGTTGCGCCAGTAAAGAAGAACTTATGACTCAGAACATTAGGATCGAAAGACTGATGTGAGTAGTTGCCTTTCTTGCACGAAGGGAATGCGTCAACATCGAAAGCACAAGCTTGCCTCGCATGCTCGACGCAGGCTGCAAGAAAACGTTTTGAACTCTGTATGACTGGACCCGTCGCCGTGGTTTAGTAGAGGTTATGGCACTCGGCTGCTCATCCGAAGCTCGGGCGGGTTCAAATCCCGGCTGTGGTGGCCGCATTCCGAGGGGGGGGGAGGGGGCGAATATATGCTAGGGCCCCTGTACTGCCGCTCGATGTCAGAGCACGTTGAAGAAGCCGATGTGAAAGGGAAAATTAGCATCCACCCGTTTTGTAGCACAAGGCTACAAGGAAATCCATACGGATTTCTCATTGCGAGCTTATTTTTGTGAATAGAGTCCGTTTTTCAAGAACAATATAATTTTGTTCGCGAAGAATATGCCTACCTTGTCGGTTCTTTTCCTTGTGCGCAAGCGACGCGCCGTTTTGTTTACACTTTTGTTACCTGTATATTTTGCGCATCAAGGACTGTATGTTCTTCTTTTAGTGTTTAGTTAACACCTTTTTGTTTTGCATTTGTTTCTTTCGAATTGTTTTTATGTTTGGTACGTTCATATACGTATATTTTGTGTAATGCCCCCCTTACTCAATGCCCCCAATGGGGCCTGTAAGGTACTTTGAAGTAAATAATAAATGAATAAATAAATAAATAAATAAATAAATAAATAAATAAATAAATAGAAGCTTCCTAGTTGCCGAACAATTCTTCCTGGTCCGGGGTTCGAACCCGGGACCAACGCCTGTCCAAATCTAAGTTCGTGCCGGACCAGGACGAATTTTTCGGGAACTAGTAAGCTTGTATTTCTGAGAAATCCTCTGTGGATTTCCTTGTAGCCTTGTTCTACAAAAAGGGTAGATGCTAATTTTCCCTTTCATAAACGTTAGTACACCTTGCGGGTTTCCGCAGAACTCATTTGCCAAGAACCCGAGGTGTTTAAAATGTTCATAATCATGTTGTGCTTCTGGCACGTAAGACCCCGGCAGTTTATTTAGGATTTTTCTCGTATAAGGAAATTACCGTTTCACATTATACCAAAAGTACCACTGTTTTGAGGAGAAGACGCTGGTGGCTAGCTAGAGAATGCGCAAAAATAAAATACAAGTAGATACTGTTTGTGGCTAAAAGCGATATACATTTCCTTCGAAAGCTGCCATGGCTTAGCATGGTGTAGGTCAGAGGATTTCAGTACGCCAATGTGACGGGAAAACACGAGAGATGGACGCGGTTCGTGACGTCGTCTCCTCAATGTTTCGCCGCGGGATTCAAAGATGAAACCGAGATCAAGCTTCGATCTTGATTTCATGTTGTTATTGAACATGCGATGGCGAAATTAACGGCAGGGGACTTGTCTAATGATGTTCGGTCAGTCTAAACGAATTTATTGTTTCACTTTTGTGTCCCTTTAGCTATTTAACTCTTTTTGTGTCCCTTTAACTATTTAATGCTTTTTTTGAAGTTTGAAGTCTATTGCATTTTTAAAAGTACGTTGCATGTTTTTACACTTTTCGGGACGCACCAATATTGTTAAAGGCTCCGGAACTGTATTAGTAGCATGAAAAATAAAACAACACTTAAAACGGCAACAATCGGCATCGTACGTAGTCAGCATCGTACGCTCAAGGATATATCGAAATTATTAATAAAGTCCTAAGTAATAACGGGCACATATATGCACACATATATAAACACATATGATGTATAGCGTGGAAAGCAGTGAGGCGTTGTGCCAATAATAGCTGAAAATTATGAAGTGAGTGGATCTATGAGGAGCAAATACTTTATATGTGCCAGGAAAAAGCGAAGAGATGGGACTACCTTTACAATAGTCCCAAGATTACTCCAGATTATAGTTCCTTGAAATTCCAGAGTTTAGCGACCGTAATTAATATTAATTTTAGGTAGCAAAAGTCGATGGCGCGAAGCAAACTTGCCTGGCTACTTCACTTGGCCGATCGTCAGGTTTATTTGCTTAACAAGATCACGTGTCGTGCACCCTCAGTCACGTGCGTTTTTGTCGCCCACGAATTTGAACGCTTGCTTGCTTGCTTGTTTTGTGCCGTCTTGGTCACGTGGGAACAGCTGTGTCACGTGCTTCGCCCGCACCGCATTTGCGAAACATATATACCTCGTGCCAAGGTCTATATAACCAAAAGCATCCGCTCTCAAACGTCAGTCGAACGCGCTGCGCGCCTCTATAGTTCGTGCAAACCGGCTTGCGCAACGCCGCTCGTTGTAGATTTTTTTTTCTTTCGTCAGTAACCTTGTTTATCCCGCAGCTGAAGGAAAATTCATACCGTCCCAACGTGTAATAGTCACCTTGAATAGGGCGGGTGGTTGGTTTTAGTGCTCTGCAGACAGTGGTGTACGTTAAAACTCGTCTTTTAAAAACTACCATGGCAAATGAGTTGTGCGGAAACCCGCAAGGTGGAGTAACGTTTATGAAAGGGAAAATTAGCATCCACCCGTTTTGTAGCACAAGGCTACAAGGAAATCTATACGGATTTCTCAGAAATCCGTATGGATTTTCTTGTAGCCTTGTGCTACAAAACGGGTGGATGCTAATTTTACCTTTCATAAAAACTACCACGAATCAAAGCTTTGCTTTTAGTATTGCACGGGAAAGCTTTCGATAAGTAGTGTTTTCATGGTATACTCGCTTACCATATGGCCGCCCTGCGTGACGTATCTCTCTCTTTCTCTCGCACGCACTGTATTTCTTCCGTGGTGGGCTTTGTCGCTGCTCTCGATGCGGCACCGCACTGTGTCTTATATAGGCGTCTCATATAACGTTCGTGCGAATAAGTGTGTTTACACGCAGTGTGAACGGAACAACAAGGGTATTATAGGATAAAAACGACGTAACACGAGTACAGCTTATACTTCAGTGGGCGTAAGCCGGTTTTCTTTGCTCCGCCGAACGATTTTAAATGGCCCGCCACGGTGGTCTAGTGGTTATGGCACTCGGCTGCAGATCCGAAGGTCGCGGGATCGAATCCCGGCCGCGGCGGCTGCATTTCGATGGAGGCGAAATGTTGAGGCCCGTGTGCTGTGCGATGTCAGTGCACGTTAAAGAACCCCAGGTGGTCGAAATTTCCGGAGACCTCCACTACGGCGTCTCTCATAATCAGAGCTGGTTTTGGGACGTTAAACCCCACAAATCAATCAATCAATCAACGATTTTAAATTGACTGTTTGGTAAACTGCGATTACCTTTAACAGCATCAAATCGTTTATCTTTTGGTGCATCTCAGGATGATACAAACTGCAAAGCTGTTTTGTAAGCTTTACATAAATTTCTCGAAGCCTCAAGAAGACGTCACTAGTGCTCTCAAAATCACGTTTTGTTTCTCTGATATTTCTTATTTATAAAGTGTAATGGTTTATTTTTGAATGAACGCATTGTTTTCACCAGAACTCCGTTCTTCCTTTTCATTTTCACTTGATAGGAGCTTAGTCCTTCTATTTTTCTTTCGTTCAGGTATGCAATTAAGTGCAGTGCGGCCAATCTCCCTCGTTAGTGTGCGCAGTCATATAGAGGCCGCAACAACAACAACAACAATGACGCAATCGCCTTTCGAGTCGTTGTACATAGCGAGTGCAATGGACATTTGACTGGCATACATGGCATCGTTTTCCAAATCACTTCACATTTATGTTATTTCCAAACGTCACCCAGTCAACTTTGTTGTAATAAATAGCGAGACCAGTGTGCTGGAGCTTATATACAATAAGGATGGGAGGACCGCCTGTGCGCAGTGAATTCCTTCAGCTGAGGACTATTGGAGTGTATATTGAGGACTATTTCTTCGCGGGTGAAACAGGATTTTACCCGATCCTTATGCACCCTGACCGTATGTCTGACGGAAATCGAGATTCTAGAAGGCCACTTACCAAACTATTTCCTTATGCTTCGCGGAGATAGCGCCGCTCACGCCTCAAGACAACTTTGCATGCCGCAGCTAAAGTGAACGCCAGTGACAGTTGATTTCAGAAGCAGCACGCAGAACAGTGGGCGCTATACAAAGCTCGCGTTTGCGATTTGTGATAACTTCAAAAAGAATGAAAACTCCCCAATTGTGGAATTATTCTACAGGGAAACCCCAGATTTTCCCCGATTATCGCCCTGAAGAGTACAGCAACCGATTTGTACGCCTCGAATCGAAAACATATGTGTAAAACCTTATAATAAATAGCCCATATATTTCTCTTTTTCAGGATGGTGGAAACGAGGGAGTCGTTATTACATTAAGGTGGGCCAAATAATTTCGAGTCATAACGAACGTTTAACACGACCCGCCCTCAGTGACACACACACACACACACACACACACACACACACACACACACACACACACACACACACACACACACACACACACACACACACACACACACACACACACACACACACACACACACACACACACACACGTTGGCACAGCTTTCACTCTGGCCAACGCATACTGGAATGGAACGAGTACATTGGTATTGTATTGGTCACGCTGCGTTGGGATTTTTGTAGTGGGCGACTGTACTTACAATCTATGCGGCATATTCGGAAACGCTAATGATATTAACCTTTTCTTTTTTTCACTTTCGAGCACGTCCAAGTATGTGCCGAACTATACCAATGCAGTATTCGTATACCGTAAAGGGATATACGAAGCGTGCTATATAGCTCATACCGGCTTTCTTGCAAGAACACTATTGCACTTGACTCTTGTTGGGCCAGTTCGCATGGGGTGAGTTCTCCTTTCGGGCCCGCACAACAGCAAACGACACGGGGAGAAGGATCACGCATTTACTACTGCCCAGGGTCTCTCTTTCGCGAGGAATAAACAACTTTCGAAATATGCCGACTCCTTTGGCAACACAGTCATCTGGCGGAAACGCTTCTCATTGTAACGGGGCATTCCCGAATATATGCGTTCACAACGTATATACCGTCAACGCTGCACACGCAGACTATACTACTTCCTCCTTTCTTTAGCCGTGTTCGATTGCATGGTCTGCAGACCACCCTCCGAGTTCTGCTCGCAGTCTGCCGACTGCGGGGTTGTGCGTTAAATTTACGACCCACGTGCGCCAAGCTCCATAGCTGGACGAATGAGGCCGTTTAGGATCGTGTGTACACCGCTCGTCTCGGGGTCGCCGATGGGTGGGGCGGCGGTGTTAAACGGCCAGCTTTACGCAAGGTGGGGTGACGTGTGCGGTATATAGACCTCGTGTGTGTCGTTCGTGAAGGGTTAAACAAGGGCCTCGAGTCATTCGCCGAGGATAAAGACCCCGCGATGCTGGCGTAAACACGTCGACGTCCCCTGGTTGCTTTTTGACTCTTGCGCTACGGAGACGAGTACGTCGACCGAGAAGGAGGTACGCAAGGGCTGTTCCTTTAACGGTGCCAAAGTAAAGCACAGTGTAGAGTTGGCGACGTGCTAAAAGAATAGCGAAACATGCCGAAATGAAGCATCCCGTTCGGTGTACAGGATAAAGTGCACATTAATTACAGCGATAATTATAGTCCTTAGATGAAAAAAACAACAACACACAAAAGAAAAGATGAACTAAGTCCATCTCTCTTTCCTCCTCTGAAAAGATAAGAGATGTCAAGGTGCCTCTGTTCCTGGGACTCTGTTATCTGTTCCTGGGACAGTACATGATGACACGCATCTGGAGGTAGATATGCCCAACAAATTTAGTAATAATTTCTGACAACGATTGACTCATTTCTGGAGTTTAACGCCACTAATGAGAGACGCTGTAGTGGAGAGCGCTGGAAATTTAGACTACCTGGGGTTCTTTAATGTGCACACGACATCGCAAAGTACACGTGGCTCAACATTTCGCCACCGTCGAAATGCAGCCGCCGCGGTCGAGATTCGATCCCGTTACCTTCGGATCAGCAGCCGAGTGCCATAGTCATAGACCACCGTGGCGGGGTTAATAGTTTATAACAAGAAAAGAAGCGCCAAGCCGAAGCATGAACCCAACCGAGCGGCATGAATCTGCATGATGTCATCGCGTGGCATAGCAATGTGCAGGAACGTTTATGACTGCGCAGTTCTGAAGCATGTGCACCATAAATGCAGCACCACTTGCTAACCTTTTAACTGCAAGCACAGGACGCAAACAGCATGCAAAAGCAACGCTTAGAGCCGCGCACAGTGTACAGGTCACGAAAATCGTACCTCTCGATGCTCCTCGCGTGCATATATACACGTTACACATCATGTGGTCAAGAAAGGAGGGTGGTATATTCATTTGTACGAAAACCGCATGAATGCTTCTCACCCGGGCCCCTCATTTTACATATACAACGGACGCACGCAGGGTCACATAATGTTGTGTCTTGATTCCCCCTGCCACGCACTTGTATGCTTCGACCGGCGACAGAAGACGTGAACTCCAGGAACAGGTACATACGCCGGCCTTTGACATATTGCATCTTCAAGAGCAGGCGGTCGAAGGAAACAGTAGGAACTGCCTGCTACGGTGGTCTAGTGGCTATGGCACTCGGCTGCTGACCCGAAGGTCGCGGGATCGAATCCCGGCCGCGGCGGCTGCATTTCGATGGAGGCGAAATGTTGAGGCCCGTGTGCTGTGCGATGTCAGTGCACGTTAAAGAACCCCAGGTTGTCGAAATTTCCGGAGACCTCCACTACGGTGTCTCTCATAATCAGAGCTGGTTTTGGGACGTTAAACCTCAGAAATCAAATCGAAAGAATAGGAACGCCGCATACCTTCAGTGCCCGTCAGCCCTGGTGCAGGACCATGCAGCGTGACGTCATTTAACGGTAGCAGTGAACGCCGCATAGCTCCAGCACCCCTCGTCATTAGTGCGCTCGGATTGGTGCGATGCAGGTGACATCGTGGGAAAGGCAGAAAAAGGGATGGACCCCAACTTGACACTTCAAGTTGGTGCACCTGGGTGTACCGCAAACCTGTTCACTCGGACACTGCCACGTCATAAAGTGCAACTAATCGTATGTGAAGTCTTTCTTCCATTTTAGTCGGCCTGATCACCGACCTGGCTCCTCGTATCCCCGTACGTACTTTTCTCAACAGCACTCAACTAACTTCATTGAAAATGCTTACTTCGGAAAATTGCTGTGGTTGGGCTTTGAACAGTGGCCTTCGGGTGCCTCTTTCGTGGCGTGGAGCAAGTTCCCGCTATTTACAAGGTCGGTTGCTTGCCTGTTTGGCGCTATAGATCCTTTTCATAAACTGTAAAGCTAGCTTCCCCGCAATGCAGCTTGCCCTACTAATGGTGACAGCTGTCGTTATTTAAATACTGACAGAATTCAAGTTGCACACGCTTCGGCCAGTTTTTTGGGAATCTTTGTATCAGAAGGGTTGCGTCGGACATTTTGCATGCCTATCGCAAGCAAATAGGGCTTACACGCGCTGCTTTGCCGGATTCGCCAGTGCCGCCATTAGTAGGGCAAGCTGAATTGCAAGAAAGCTAGCTTTACAGTTCATGAAAAGGGTCTATAACTATGGCTCGACGTGAGGACAAGCACCTTCACGTGAGCATTCCACAGGAATATACACGCCTGCGATGCGGAAGTCTACGGTGCTTCCTGTACCCATATGGAAAATCATATGTCCCATATGGAGTTCAGTTTCACGTAGAGGCGTAGAGGTATACACCTATAATACGGCACCAGTTGTAGGGAGAACACTACGATGCGATGCTGGCGAGATACGAATTGTAACAATACCTTCAAAGCACAGCAAATAGATGCACGTGCATTGACACTCTTGCGTCTCGTCCAATACTATACCACAATGACAACGACACCGCCCCTCACGCGGCAAAAAACAAACGAAAACACACGCACAAAAATACAAGAAAGAGTCGCCATTTCACGTCTTGTCGTTTTTCTTCGTTTTTTTTTTTGTCCCTTTCGATCGTTTTCTCACGGCAAACACAGCGAGAACAGACAGCTTCGATCTCGTCCCTTTATATATGTATATACACAGTGCCTGTGAGACACGTATACGGTACACGACTAGAGTGCCAAGAGGCGGGGGGGGGGGGGTACTCCTTCAGAAGAGAATGTATCTACCCCCCCGTTCTTTCCTTTCCGGCCGCAAAGCAGACCCGGGGGCTGAGAGCCGCGCCGATTTCTATGGCCGCCGACCGCGATGCCTCGGGGACGTCGAAGCGAGCAAGACCGGCGGTGTGGCGACATTGAACGAGGTGGGGGGACGCGGGCGCGTCGTTAATCGAGAGCCATTTGTCCCCGCCGCCGGCTCGGCTTGGCTTTTTGGGAGGCTCGCGGGCTCTCGTCTCGCTCTTCTCCCTCGAGAGAGAGAGTACGGCGGTAAGGACGAGGCGAGAAGAGGACGCTTGTCTCAATCTCTTCCTTTTTGTCCTTCTTTGTGTGTGTCTGCGTGTCTCCGGTGTCTGCCATCTTAGGGCTTTTTCGCCCCCCTTTTTCTGCCTTAGTTACACTCGGCCCTTGACACTGGAAATGCCTGTTCCCCGTCGTTCGGTCCTTTCTTCCCCTTTTTCACCCGTCGCCTTTCGGGGATTTCTTTTCGTCGCAACCCGCAACCTCCCACCCACTTTGCTATATAGCTCTCGACATCGCCTTTTCTTTTCGGCGCCCGATTACATCTCCCCGATTTCCCGCTGCGAAGCGATGGAATAAGGGAACCTGGTCGTGGGGAGTGGCTGTTTATTCCCTAATGTTTCCATAATGGGCCTCCGTTTCATGGTTTTGCGTCGTCCTGTCTCTTCCCCCCCCTATTTTCGTTCGAGTTGCCTTGAGAAGCAAGTGTTTAGGTGTCGATGTGATCGTGTCTTGTAATGATAAATAGAAGAGGTGGCGACTTGTCAAAACTACTTGACGGTGGTCGCTTCAAAACGCGAATTAAAAGATGGTGTCTGTGTGTGTACTTGTTTATGATACGTGGGCAATATGACATCGAAAACCGGAGTGCCTTTGAGTTAATGAGTCGCATGTTTATGCTGCCGAGAAGTCACGAGAATAATTTCTTTTTAATCACGTCAAGCCTTATATAAGGCTTGACGCTATATACACACAGCAGGTGACGTGAAACGATTTGGTGCGGCGATCCAGGTTAATGTTGACCACGCATCTCGGATTCCTCAATGCAAGAGCACTTAAATGCAATTATACTAAGCGTCATTGAATGACACCTTTATGGGGATACTGTCGTTAAGGCCGAGAATCAAAACGGACGAGCATCGTTTGCAAAATTGCTCACTGTGTTCAACTGTGTCAAGTTTTCTAAAAAAAAACACTTTTGGCTTATCAGCGCGGCTGACAATCTTGGCTTAAAAGCGAAACATACGCTTAAAGTATAATTTCCGTTTCGTACACCATTAATTGCGCCTCGCATTTGTTCCTGGAAGTGTATACAGTAGCCAACAAATGGAAGACGCATTGATGTTGAGAAGTAGCGCACTGAACGACGAGTCGTTGTGTGTACCCACTTCTTTCCTCAGTATATACTTCTATTTTTTTGGCTGGTTATAGCACTGTCAGCACAGTGCACCAACTGACCCAGGTTTCAACATGTATACACCTGAAATTGATGAGGCGCCGACCACACGAGTATGGAAAACCCCCTTCCCCACCCCATTTACTTTATCCATGCATGTTCTTACAACAAGCCTTAAGAAGCTGAGCAAAAATATGAGCCTTTGCAAAAGGCTATACGTATATCTAACGGAACACGGGGAAACAGAAGTTCCTCGAAGTCTTGTTTACGCTTTTGTCTGCGCTTGCAAAAGACGGCGACGGTGAAGTCGTACAGAACGTCCGCCTCCATTAACGGAAGTGCTGGGTTCGATTCCTAGTGCCGTCGGACGAACACAGTCTCTCTAGTAATAAGAGAAGTACCTGGCGTTCGTTCAATATTGACCCTTAATTCTTCATTCCCTCAGTATGCAGTGCGTCCTTACAATCTCTTGCGGCAATAAGCGCCTTTCCACGCCTGGAACCATTGTGAAGAAGTTATTTTCTCTTGTTTTTCCATTCCAGTAAATGTACTTGCGATTATGAACCTTTTTAGTATTCTCGTCCCATAATTACATGAGCGGGGATATTTTAAAATACGCAGTACAGCGAATCGAAAAGTGTCGTTTCGGGCTGGGATTTTGAAAACGTTTTTAAATGCGAATACACGGCTTTGGAACATCTCAGAGCGTCGACTGCTCTCAAACATGAAATCGGAGCAACAGTATACACAGTAGACCTCGTCGACATAAAAGGATATAACCACAAAGACGCCTAAAGTATGCATTTTATCTTTTTGTTAAAAAACTTCCATAACGGGCAATATGACGTAATAGCAATACCATAAAGAAAAGGGCACACATCTGTACTATTTGGAGAGGACTCCAAATTTAAATGCGATAATGAAAGTACATACTATATGACGGAGGCGTAATTTGCAAATAGTGGCATGTATCTTCCTTGGTCGGAGTGGAATGAAAGCTTTTACGTCCAGACATAAATAATCAAAACACAGGAAGATATTTGAGGTAATCTATGAGTGCGAATTGCATTACAGTATCGATAACCCTGCAAATACTACGGCAGAGAGTTGGAACCGTCCTTCTGTATTATTGTGCAAGGAGCTCTAAATTGCTGGAAAGCAAGGGCTCGAGACGCATTCATTGTTAATTCAATTCGCTTCTATTATAGTAATCGATTAGCCTTCAGTATTTTAAAATCGATTAGTGTTCGCAAATTTGCGATAATTTGTGAACGGAAGCTGCTTAAGTCGGCAGCTTTATCATACTACCAAGATCCTGATTGCTCCACAATGTTGTGCATTTGCCAAATAATAACCTCAACTGTGCCACGATAAAATATGTGCGTACGGCTTCTGTCTTTGTATATTTGAGTGAAGCATTGTCATGCTATTAGATATTATTGCTTTGTCATGAATCGTGTTCTATGTAGCATACACATTCACATCGCCAGAACATCGCATGAAGTACGCGATTTTCGCCGTGGCGCAGTTTTCTACTCGCGATGTTACGTTTATGGCTAACTATCAATTTAAAACAAGCACAGACGAAGTGACCGATTGTATTTTTGCATAAGTGGCTGTATTATAAACACATAGAAAATGGCCATCGGGTAGATATGAAAAAAATTGCAAAGCTGTAAAGTTGATGAAAGTAAATTCACACAAGAAAGAGCATGTTAATGAAAACGGTTATTCATAAAATGAAAAAGAAACGAGTTGAGAAGGGCTGTTTCGTTTGCTGGCTTATACTTTGGTTATGAGTTCAAGGAATGATTAATCATAAAGTTGTCAACTTGTCATTTCGTAGAAAGCGGGTTTTAGCTGCAAGCTACTATAATTATGGGCCATATGCTGACGCTTTGATTTCTCAGATGCAAATCTGCGGGCAGTAAGCTTTCAATTAGCACTGTGCAATTGGTTTTTTATGTGGAGAACAGTCGTATTTTGTCGACAAGTCCACATCCCGTGCTCACTGTATGCATTGTGCGAATAATTGCGAATACATGCTAGCGATCACTGCCTTGCCTCCAATATTCGGAAAACTGTTGGCCATGAATAAAGTATATAATAAAAATAGACGTGAGTATACTATTCACATAAGATGTCTACAAGTTGTTCACTTCCCAACAAAAATATAAGTGGCAATTCTGTAAACAAATGTTTGAACGTAGGCATACGCGAATTAGCTTATAACGAAATAATTTTGCCGCGCTCGAACAAGTTACGTATTTGATTCACCTGACTTCTGCGAATTGGTCCTTCTCATCCACAATACCGCGATCCATATTAATATGTATAGTTGTTATCTACAAGACCGTATTGTGACCGGCTTTCACGGTTATTAATGAGCGGTGTTCATAATATTGCGACATGTAATCTTTTTTTTTGTGTGTGTGTGTTTCGGATATTCAGGGCATGAATTTTCCAAAATTTGTGCAACACCAGAGCATATGTAGAATGAATATGTTGAATGCTTGAATGTTATACATCTTCCTGAGTCATTATAACCCTACAGGAAGAAACATTCATATTTATGGGAAAAAACAGTCATATTTACGAGGTGCACAATGGTTGCTTTATGACCTATATTTTTTGTTTGCTTTCAGATTAATTTGAACTAGTGGCAACGGAAGCAATTTTTGTGAGCGCAATGCGGCATTCGAAATTATAACTGCGAAATACGTAACTGAGGAACACGGTATTAAGATCACACGATTGGACGCTTTATTATTTGTCTTTTTATTTAGTGTTGCTCTCGGTACATGTATATTTTGCGGGGCACACTGCCGGTAGAAATAAATGTGAAGTCAGCACTTGCGCACTTGACATCGGCGTATGTACATAATCGTGAAAGACGTCGTTGAGAAAAATAAAGAACTATCCGATATTTCAAAACGTATACTTTTGTCTGTGCTACCGAAGTGTCCGGGATGAACGCTGAAAACTCGAGGTAATTATGTATTAATTATTACTCATAAATTATCATAAAATATTGCTTCGTATGCGTTCGCCATATAACCGCTCGATGGGAATCCTATGTGCGTATCTTTACTCTACAATAATTCTATAACATTAAAATTGCGCATTTAATAACTCGGCAAGTGATTCGCGAATAAAACACTCGTATAATACCGATAGTATTTCTTACAAGCTGCACGGTGCATCCCATACAATGACCGTTAACTGCAGTCGTTGCCAACACAAGTCCGCAGGCTGCAGGTTTCTGCCATTCGCAGCGATTGGTTCAATATAAACCAACGATAAGCTCCAGCGCTCGTAGAAGGACACAGCAGTAAGTACTGCCTCTCTGGCGTGAAACGTGGAATTTGGACGATCACTCCATTAGTCTATAGTGCTAGTATAGTATAGTACTATAGTATGCACTTACACTATATATTATTCAGGTTCTTTCGATAGACCAATATATATTTTTTTTCTTTGAACAGTCGTGGTTCCTGAACACTTGAGAGCTATATGACGGACAGGCGACGTCACTCAGTATTCATCATCCATTTCAGCGTCCTGATCCAAGAACACCGAGGTGTCACGGCTGCGTCTGGTGTTTGCCGTCACGTCCAGAGGTCACAAAATCATTTATGTTTTCACATGAAGTTCGTTTGAGTTTGCTTCGGTGCGTTGTAGCTGAACGTATATGCAGGATTGCCTGCTCTTCGCGGCAGGCATAAACTGCAGTACGGAAGAATCCAGAGACTTTCCTTTGGTTGAAGCCGGCACAACACAGGTTCGCATGTGCCTTAACACATAATTGTAGTTGCCAAGACACACTCTAATGAATCCAGCATCTTCCTTTGGTACTGATCTTCTTGCTGAGACAATGCACCGCAGTGTTGTGCAAGCGATATTGGGTTTCTCAGTTGTGCCGGCGAAGCTAAAAGGCACTGTCGTGCGATGCCCAGTCCTGGGAGAAACACTACCGTTCATTTTGCAGAACCTAGACCTCCTATGTGAAGCTTATGCTCTGCTCACGAAGAAGTCGTACACACCGTCGCTTCGCCGAGAAGACTCCTTACCCGAAGGCTTGCGACATCACTTTGATGATAGTCCCTTCGGAAATGACCTTCCACACGCTCGCACTGCGGCAGTTGACTTTTTGATGAAGGTGTCTTCAAATATCCTCGTGACTGGCAGTTGGTATCGACGACGCTGAAGAGCACAGGTGCAGCACGGTAGTACTCCGAGGCATGTCACACTCGGTGTATGAAGATGCACGGTAGAAGTTCGAGTGGATGCATCGTTGGCGTGGGCGAGTATCCATGGGCTTCTTCAGTGAGGTGCTCGATTTGAATCACACACGCTGAAGATCGCTGATCGACTCATGGTCTTGTATAAGTGGTGGAAACAGATGTAGTGCACGTGAGTCTTGCTGCAGCTAAGGCATTGTACGAAACGCTGTTATTCGAATTGCACATAATTTATTCACTCATTGACTTCGAGTGGGAATTATAGCTATCGTAAATCGCGACGGTTAGGTTACAGGACACCCCAGCATCACTATGACAAACGTCCCCATATCATTTACATCCGACGGCGCAAGTTATTGAAGCTGTCTCGATTCAGGAAACAACTATAATAAAAGACGTCAAAGACTTCTGCATTGTGCAAGGACGTCACTTCCAGATCCACACTCTGTCGTGTCATCCTGCGAAGCGTACCCGCATGTTGATGGTATCACGTGATCGTCGTGTCGTAACTGGCTACAGCTTATCGTTCGCCCCCCGCTTAATGATCTGGCCCACTTTCCATCACAGGGTTATACTAGATGGTCCCCGTGCCCGTGTTAGTCCCCGACTTATCCACAGCGATGCGTAAGAGAACACAGATCACTTAGTGACGTCACGTGACCGTCCTGTCCACACTACCTCTGGCCGGTGTTTCCCCTCGAACATGGCTCGTACTCCTACAATCGATTTCTTCGATGACTCTATCCAGTGACCAAGCAAACTCAGGATCCATTCCGTGGCCATGGCAAAAAAGGAAGCGGAGGCTCAGCCGCGGTACTCACCTGGGCAAACTTGAGCGCCATGGGGCCGACCAAGCCCGGCGATGCGTCCATGCCCGGGCCACCAAAAAAAGCCGTTCCTTCCGTCCCGCGCGAACTCACCGAGTGCCACCGGTGGCCGAACCGCGCGGTGGGCGTGGCCTGCACTCAGCGGGGCCCCGCCCACCGGGGGGTTCTCCCCGAGGCTCCCGATTGGTCGCTCAGATATCCTAGGGAATAAAAAAAGCGCTCGCCGGCGAAGGGAACAGTGGGGAGCGCGGTCCGTGAGGGGGGTGGACGGAAGTCAATAGCTCGGCATGCCGCGCCCCGCGCCCCATGGCGCAACCCCCACTGTCTTGCACCACTTCTCTCTCTTCCCACGCACCGCAACCAGGCGACTTCGTCGGGACGTCGGAGAAAGTTGGAACTCGAGCTCATTTGCAGAGTAAGGTTGCCGCGCTTCCGAAAGTCGCGCGGCCGAGGTGCGCTCCGATTGGTTGGCGCGAGCGGTGTGCGTTGCGCAAAAGCACGGGAACCTGACGACTCGTTCTAAGCCTAGCCTCACCCGCGGTTCGTGTAAGCTAATACAAGGTGTGTTTTTTTCCCCAAAGAGAGATACAGCAATTAACTTAGTGCAAGGAAGAATCTCGGTGCTTCCCGCCTGGGGGCTTTCTTTTTATGATACGGCTGTTTCGATTGCACTTCACGCTGGTGGAAATTCGCCTAATATCTCTACCCTATAGACATCGTCTCATAACATAATTTTTTAAACATAGTCAGAAAACGGTGCCAGCCAGTCTAGGAGCATGTGAACATGTGAGCTAAATATTAGTGCACATGTAGAGACGAGGGAACTTGCCTTTTCCTTTCAATTAAACCACAGCTAGAAATCACCTGCTTTTACTCCAAAAAATTACGTCATAAAAGGCTCCGACTATGTGCCCGGAGCTTCTTTTTTGTGTGTTATTTCTTAACGAAAGATACGTACAATTTCTTTATTCGTTGGACTCAAAACAAAAGAATAGAGCAATAACGATGATGTTTCCGCCATCGTGAATTAAGTCACCAATTCTATGCCTTATATGAAGTATATGCTTCTGACGTATAGTATAGGAGAGCGGTTGCTTTCCTGCTGTATTTGAAACGCTATTGCAAATTGCCATGGTGTGTGCATATTTGGCTCGCATGTTTCCAGGACCCTCCACGACTGATCGGCATTCGGACAGTGTGTTCAACAAGTGTTGCAGGGGCCCCTTTAACCCATTAGAGGCCAGGTAAAATCTACGCGACCAATTTTGCTTATTCTAGGTGGGTAGCATTACATTCCTATGAAGAGAAAAAAATTCCTCGAGTTTCATGAAAATTGCTTCATTCGCCGAAATGCTTTAGTGGTATACTTTGAAGAGTACCCTGGGCACTTTGCATAGCAAAATGAACATTTGTTCCATGCTGCCATTTAAAAAGATAAACCCTGTTGAAGCAGCCGTGTTTCAAGCAAAGTCTTACATTGCAAGCTCAATTCTCACACCGACCTCTTGAGGCAATGCCACCAATACCATTATTTCTCTGGAAAGTGCCCGCTTCGTTTCATTCTCTCTATCCGCTTCGACGCCGGACGCACTTATTACCTTCTTCGCTACGGCTCCAGCAAGCCCCCAGGAGGTCTGCACGAGAACGTACCTCAGGTTCTCATAAAGGGCTTGCAACGCTTTGATGGTTACGGCTAAAAAAAAAAAAAAAAAACCTTTAGAAACGCAGAGCAGTGACAGTGGTTGGAAGCATAGCAGGCGGGCAAAACAACTGCGATGCGCTGCATAAACAGCTCCTTGGAGCATCCCAAGCAAGGGCGAAGACGAGTCACTAAGAATAAGCCATTTTTGTGCCTTTTTTACAACAGTAAAAAAGGCACAAAAATGGCTTATTCTTAGTGACTCGCAAGCAGCCCTTGCATCACTAAAAAGCAACGAGAAAAGATCTTTAGATAGTATATTGCTGTATGAGACGCTCAAAGAACACACAAAAGCAAGTGCCATGAACCACACAATTGCGCTTCAGTGGATACCAGGACATTGCAATATTCCCGGTAATACAGCAGCGGATGCAGCAGCAGGTCGTGCACACAGTAACGAAGAGACAATTGGTCTTCCTATTTCGCGCAATGAAATCCGTCTACTCCTGAGAAAAATGTCCTTTGAGCTCAGCAAAGAGGGTTGGTTTGACGAAAAATCAAAGAGATCAGACTTGTTTTCCATTGACCCAGGCATACAACTCTCGATTCCAACAAGTCTGAACGAAAATAGAAAGTTTCAAACATTGCTGCACCGCCTGCGGCTTGGTACAGCATTTACGAGGCACTTCCTCTACAGGATCCAACGGGTGTCTAGCCCGCAGTGCTCATGTGGCCACCCAGACGAAGATATACATCATCTTCTGCTCGAGTGCACAAAGCACGATTCCCCACGGAGTGTGCTGCGAGCCAATTTGTCGCTTTTAGATAGAAGACCTTTCACACTAAAAAAGATCCTTGGTCCGTGGCCAACAGTGGTCCTTCAGAAAAGAGCCCTATATGCACTAAAAAAGTTCTTAGAAGATACAAATATCCTCTGGAAATATTAACTTTGGCTTGGTTCCAAAGACCCAATGAATAATGTCACCCCTGTGTATTCAACAGTGCTCTTTGTTGTTCTCACATGTTTCAGATTATGTCTAATTACTTGTGTTGTGTGTGTTTTGTTTCGCACAGACGTACATATGAACTATTCTAATCGCATGTGCACACGCTTCCTATGTGAACGTCGGCATGGAACTCTAATCCACGCACTATCGAACTGTATATAGCGCTGACCTCTTTAGTGTGACAAATGTGTATGTCTTGTGAAACTTTCTTTCTTGCTGTTTTTTTTTATTGAAACTTTTCTGAGATTGCTAAGCGAGAAGGAGTAGCCGGTGCCATACTAAAGGCACCAACCTCTCCTATTCACCACTTCAATAAAAAACAAAGAAAAGAAAACGTGCATTACGAACAGTGTTACAAAACTATCAGCCACACCTGCGTACCCTGAAGCACAGATTCCCACACATGTTTATTACATGTTTACTAGAGAACAGCTGAAATGCACGTTGAAAACGTGTTGAATACATGTTCATTAGAGAACAGAATATTTTGCAGTGGTTCCTTGTATATGCTTGGTGACTTCACAGGCTACACCGAAATGTCGCCTGGGCAGGGCTTTCCCCAGCATTTGAAATTAGGTGTAGGAGGAAGGAAATAGAATGGCAGTGGGTTAACCAGAAAGCGTCAGGTTCGCTACACTGCACTGGGGGAATGGGAAGGGGGAATAGAGAGATGAAAGAAGAGCGAAATTAGTTGGTGTGTCTTAAAATCAAGTCGAGGTGGAGTGTGCATAAAGCGGCATCTATGTTGGACTTGAGACACATTTTTACAAATTAAGTGCATGCCTTTCGAAGTATAGGGTGGCGGCGGCGGTGTACACCGCCCCCCCCTCCCCCTGTAAGTCACCCGGGGGGGGGGGTCTCATCAAATGCGATTACTTTTTGCCTCGCTATACGGCTGGTATTTGCGAGGAGGAGCGCGTTAAATCCGGTGGAAACGCTTCCTTTTATTTCTTTCTTAGTTCACCGCCGCCCCCCCCTCCCCCAGTAAGTCACCCGGGGGGGGGGGGGGGGGTCTCATCAAATGCGATTACTTTTTGCCTCGCTATACGGCTGGTATTTGCGAGGAGGAGCGCGTTAATTCCGGTGGAAACGCTTCCTTTTATTTCTTTCTTAGTTCAAGCTGCCGTGGAGGCTCAGCGGCCAAGGTGTCGCGTTGCAAAGCCTGAGGTACTTTGAAGGTTCGACTCGCCGCCATTACAGCCGTATTTAGATCGGGACAGAATTCGAAAATGTCCCTGTATACCAAGACTTAGGTTTTGAAGTTTAAGTTTGAACTTCAAACTAGTTGGTGGATGTTAAAGAACGCCATTTGACCCAATAATTCATTTTTTCCGTTAAAGTTCTCATACGAAATGAAAAAGGAAAGCCATTGGTCCATCTTGTCCAAAATAGCATTACTCAGCGTAAGTTTTAAAATACACCCAAAATATGACTGCCCGCGGGTGTGGAAACGTCACTGGGTCGGACGAAAAGAATTCCTATACAGGACGCGGTTGCGTCATACAGAGCAACATGCCCGTCATCCGGCACCAGCGCTGTCGTTGATGATGATCATGATTCTTCAGAACTGACAGCACCAACCTGTTCAGGGGCATTGGCCAAGAAACGGGTGGACACAGGTATACGCCTGAAAACATGTCACACTTATAAGAGAACAGCTGACGCGTTCTCCGCATGGCACACGCACAGACAAAAGAGAAGCACGACGAAGGCAGCAGCGCCATCAGAGGCGCAACCGTACCCTGGCTTCGCGTCGCGTATGCAGGGACTCTGCCTGACATCGCTCCGCATTCAGTCACGAAGTGTCCGACCCCGAGGCGTTGAGTCTTGTTGTTCGAGCTCGGCGGGAAGTCCTTTTTTTTGGAAGCCTTAGGGTGAGTGAGAGTGACTGTCGCTGATCGCAGAGGGCGGAGGGCCGTTGTCAGCAAGAAAAGAAAAAGTAAGAGAGGAAAGGGTCGGTTTCGCCGGGGCTACTGGGAAGGGCGGCGCATCGTCATCGATTGCAGCGCCGTCGCTCCCCCTTCTCCCCATTAGGGCGTAATTAGTGGCTTCCCGCGTGGCGGCGGCCCGCTGCGAAGTCGCTTCGCAGTGGACGGGTCAGTGAGCGCTCGCTTGCCTGCCGGGCTGGCCCGTTCGGTTATGGCGAGGGAGTTTACGGAGAATCGGGGGTGTCTCGGGAAAGGGAGTGCGGTAGAAGCCGCGGGGTGTCGCTGCGGTAACGGAGGGAAGGATGGGGATGCTGAGAGCGAAGCGGGCAGCGAGGAGTGCGCCGCACTGAATGCGCATTGCGCCCGGTACACCGCGGAGTAAAGTCAACCTCCAGACGTTGCTGCCACCGTGATTGAGCTGAGAGTGTACCACACGCTCTGAGTGAGCCGCAGTGCGGCGCGCTGTCCCCAGGTGTCGGCACCAAGGCGGCGCTGTCGTCGCCGAAGACGCGTAGTTATAAAACGATATTTAGTAAAGCTGAAGGCGAGTGCAGTTGCTGTGAAAAAGCTAGGAAAGCAGCGATGCTATGTCTTCACTGAATGGGGGCTCACCCATATTTTTTTAAATTGTGAAATTGGCTTGCCCTTAAGCCATAGTTTATGGTGCAATTGTGTTAAATGTGGGCTGCATGTCCTGTGTTGTGTATGAACTGAAGTAGTGTTTTGTGTATCTCTTTTGTCGTGTATCTCAATGAATCCATCTGAATGTACATATGTTTGAGCCCTAGCCTGTGTGAAGCTTAACGATTTAAGTACAGCACGGGACAGGTAAACACGTCCGGGATAGAAATCGGCAAAAAGGTGTCAGAGGATTGGCGGCAAAAAGAAAGTAAGAAGGACAACAAGATTAGTAGGGGACCATTATTATATTACACAGTAACACGTCGAGGTCAGGTGTTTATTAATTGTTTTTTAATGAGTAACAGGACTTGTTGACCGATTATGACAGTGCTCTGACAAGTGACAGTAATGGTAATATATCCCTCAGCTCTCTTCTCTCCTTTCCCTCTTTCATTCCCCTTTCCCCAGTACAGGGTAGCCAACCGGAGATCTCCTCTGGTTGACCTCCCTGTCTTTCCCTTTTCTCTTCTCTCTTTTTAAATGAGTAAGTCATGCGGGCAGTACACTGGCACGAATTAAATACAGTTGAACCCCTTTACGCACGGGAAGGTCAGCTGTTAAATAATTGTTTTCTTTTAATTGAGTAGTTCTTGTGGGCAGAACATTGGGGCGAATTATAAGAGTTACGGATATAAGTGACCGTTGGGTACATACAAGAGACGTCGATCTCTTCGTGCTAGCGTTTTGGATTTGAAACACAACAGCTCTCCCATAGTATATAGGATACAGTTGCCCTCACTCATTCACACTTAAAAAGAAGAACATTCACATGGTTGGCTTTCCTATATCTTGGTTGGACATCTTTTGTAACCCACATGCTCTTGAGCGCAGTTGCTTATAGAGAAAAAAACAAAATGTCCTTACGTTTTCGTCGACGGTCTTATCTGTAACAAATGTTTTAATTCCCATATTCCCACATCTAAATAAAAAAGAGGTATTTTAGCACTGAAGTGATTTATGGCGAGTTCTACGAAGATTTCACTCATGTACTTCCGTAACGGAAGTGGATGCCTAAGAAGACGAACACACATTTGACAATGAAAAAGCACCACATGTTAGTGCGCCAACTCCTAAGCAGCCGGTATGCGACGATAGGAGCTGGGAGCTCTACCGAACACACAGCGCGCATTTTTTCCCAGTATTTTCACACCATTGACCTGTGTAACAGATGGAAAACAAACGAGCTACATAACTTCACTGCACCGCTTTACAATTTGCATCTGACTTATGTCTGGTTAAAGGACAGGTGTTTAACAAGCAAAATTACTCTTAAATTAACAGTGTCTACCTTTCACTGCACTGTTGGTTCGCAGCGGTCGTACCGCCATCTACAGAACGATGGAGCGAATGTTAGATGAGACCGTGTATATGAGCTATGCCAGCTTCACTGAACTCTACAGCCACTATTCGAATGCTGAAGTACCGCGGTTGACCTTTTGACGGCCGGCCTGATCAGGTAGGCAGTGCTGAAGGTAACGGCGTCAAACACACAAGGTGGCCTGCGTGAGAATACCTAAAAAAAAATCATTTACAGGAAAACTAAATAACTTACAACTGCCTGGCTTGGCAAGTGTTATTAGAGTACCGAGGAGAACATGTGCTGAAATTATCACTGAGATCAGTGGCCACTGAAAAATTGCCGAAGTTGCCCTTTAACTTCCAGCCGCCACGGTACACGTGTGATGTACAGTGGGTACAGGGTGTACGCTCGGCCGCTAATTCAAAGGACGTGGGTTCGATACCGGCCAAGACAGTCGTATTTCGACACGGGCGAAAGGCTATAGAGGCCCCTGTACTGTGCGATGTCTAAAGACGTCTCGGCCAGTATAGAAATTTCCGGAGCCCGCTTCCACTATATACTGCGCACCTTATATAATCATTTTGTGCAAAACCCGGGAATTACTATTGCAAACATCTCGGCGGTGATGGGTGTGAAAGATGGACTGGTATACGCTTGAGCGCGGGGGGTGGGGGTGCGCTGAAGAAATCGGGGAAATCGTGACGGATATATTTTTTTTTCCAATGTGCATGCATCGGAACATATATCTAAAACAGGCAACGATCTACAAGGAATGTGCAGGCGACACAGATTTCCAGCGATGTCGCCTCGCAAGCGAGCAGCAGAGGAGGTACGACTGCTCTTTTGCAACAAAACAAGGGGGGGCCTCGCGCAAAGACGGGGACGTCGGAAGCAGCGTATATCCCTTAGGCAAACATGTTAGCAGCAGGTCCGGGGGCTTCGGTGGCAAAGTTTGAACATGGCGCAGGACGAGGCGGCTCCAAGCTCGCGGGTTTCAGAAAGTTGTGCTCTTGTTTATACGAAGGAGATAGATAGATAGATAGATAGATAGATAGATAGATAGATAAATAAATAAATAAATAAATAAATAAATAAATAAACAGCGCGCCGGTGCTCGTGTGACGCGTGTACGTGCTTTTCTTTTTTTTATGTTGTTTTGTCGTTCAAAGTAGAGCCTGTGGCCTGCATCGTATATGATCTCGCTGTCCCGCAGGAGGGAAAAAGGGGACGACCCGCTCTTGCCCTTCGACACACTACCCGCCGCGCTCGACGTACTCTTTGCCCTCAGTATACACGAAGGCCAAATTGCGATAAAGTGTAGGAAAGGTTTAGACTGAAGTTGCGGCTTCGATTCGCTCCTGAAATCGTTTTAGAAATTTCCGGAGCCCTCAGTGGACTACGGCGTCTCTCATAATCTTGTCGTGGTTTTGGGATGTACAAAATCAATCAATCAATCAATCAATCAATCAATCAATCAATGGCGGTATGACAAACGAATGACATAATTAACTTGACACCTTGGCCTGTTACGTCACGATTAACGATACAAAAGAAGATGGGGAGAGATCGGGGATCGTTGTTCAATCAATCAATCAATGAAGGAGGGGCGGTATGACTATCGAATGACATAATTAACTTGACACCTTGGCTTGTTACAGCACGATTAACGATGGAAAAGAATACGGGGTGAGATCGGGGATCGTTGTCTCCGAACGTGGCCGGTTCTGTTCGCTTTTCTCTGCATATAATTGGCCGTCGTGATGCTTACATCGTAAGCAGCGGGGCGCGGCCACGTTTTTGCATGACCGCGTTTTATCTCCACGTCACGTGTTTAAGCTCACGAAAAGCAATTCTTCGTTTTCTTAAAGCAGTATTATTCACTTGAAGACGACAAACATTTCTACTTACAGTATATTGTCTAAAAGAAGACAGCAACACATTTTCGACTATTTTTTTGGGGTGTTCACCGCTTGCCCATTGGTTGCTTTTGCGCTCCCATTCTCGCATATTTTATTGCCCACCCTGTTATGAAACAGCACCGCTCAAACAATGTAGAATGACCAGTCCTGGAAGCCTGCGCCGCACTCAGTCGCACTAAATCCGCAGCGCGCGAAACGCCTCCACTTCGTGACGTTGCAGCGAGCGAAGGGGTTGTCTTCCGGACAAAGATCTCCGATCCACATACAGCCAGATATACGGATATCTGGCTATATGTGGCACGTGTCCATATGTTGCCGTATTTGTCCATTACGTATCACAGTCTTACATGGCATTCCTCGTGTTGGTCTTTCATTGCCATATATGCTCACATCACGATTTAAGCAAATACGGCCACATACGGGCACGTGCCATATATAGGCCACATATGCCCAACTCCTGATATCGCCATATGTGACATTTTTGTAAGGTAGGGGCAGCTGCTGATTCGCGACTGAGTTTAATCGCAAGCTAACGGAAATATACACAGCGGCACAAAAACAATGGAACAAAAAGCAGACGCTGTTAAACAAATATACGCCGTTCTGGTGGCGACCGTCACCCAATGCACAATTATGATGTGCTGCCCCGCCATGGTGGTCTAGTGGTTGCAGATCCGAAGGTCGCGGGATCGAATCCCGGCCGCGGCGGCTGCATTTCGATGGAGGCGAAATGTCGAGGCCCGTGTACTGTGCGATGTCAGTGCATGTTAAAGAACCCCAGGTGGTCGAAATTTCCGGAGCCCTCCACTACGGCGTCTCTCATAATCAGAACTGGTTTTGGGACGTTAAACCCCACAAATCGATCAATCAATTATGATGTGCTAATTCTGGTCTCGAATAGCGCCGTTGAAGTGTAGTTGACGCATTCCATGCCTTCTCGGGCAATCTTCGCTGCTTCAGCCGCGAACCTCGTCGTGGTCGCATTCAATCAATCACTTTTTATTGTGACATAACTGGTCAATTACAAAGCATGAATTACACTGACGGGGGTCCCAAAGTAAACTGACTGCAACGGGACCCTCTTGAAGGTTACCGATAAATAATACAAGGATTAGCAGCAGTGTGAACAGTAAAACATAAATAAAGCAAAACGCACGCCGGAAAAAAAGAACAAGAACGCAACAAACTTAAAAACAAACAATATAATTAATGAAATACAGTATGTAAAATCTGCGTATTCATTTTCAGTATTCGCTAATCCAAGTGACGATAAATAAGTTTGTCGTTTGTACGGTTGCTTTGATGAAAAGGGTGGTTGCGCTGACGACACCAAGGTCGCCATATTGTTGCGCAGCCTGGGCGTTGAAAAGGATGCGCCCTTCCCCGTTACGCTTACATGCAGCGGAAGCTGTGTGTGGGACGAGTAAATGGCGTACCAAACGTCACGCAATCTCTCTTGGGCAGTAACTAGTTACTAGTAACGCGTTACCGGTAACTAGTTACTTTTTTCAGTAACTTATAACTGTAACTAGTTACATTTAATTTAGAGGAACTTGTAACTGTAACACTGTTACTTTTCACGCACTAACTGTAACTGTAAATACAGTTACAGTTACATCCTTTTACAAAATATATCCAGAAGCAACACTTCTTAAAAGCAGGGCTCGGCAGCATCGCGATACAAGACTGTCGCGATGCCTCTCTTAAATATTTCTATCTATCTATCTATCTATCTATCTATCTATCTATCTATCTATCTATCTATCTATCTATCTATCTATCTATCTATCTATCTATCTATCTATCTATCTATACCTGTGTATCTGGATAAATTTGCAAAATGTATTTGTATCTTACTAGTGGAATACCTTTACGATGTATCGCTTGTATCGCAATGCTGTACATGACACGGACATCTCATGGCTCTCCTTTTTTTCTTTTTGTAAATTGGCTCACATGACTTTTTCTACGAAGGCGAGCAAAGCACCGCCGGTCGGCGACAAAAAAAAAGGGCGGCGAAGGGTTCTTCTCCCGGCTCCCATGCAGACAAAGGTGCGCGACACATCGCGGTCGTTCAGAGGCCGGTGCAGCATCCTTAATTTTTTTTTCGCGTGGCCAGCCATTTCTTCATGACCACCCGGACGCGGAGACCACCTAGAAACAGGCGCTTCGCAATGCCTCGCACACGCTCAGTTCTCAAAGTGGCGGTACTTGAAAAAAAAAAAAAAATCAGAGTGGGTTCCTAGAGAAGGCAAGCGTGGCAGGGGGCGGCCGAAAGTTAGGTGGGCAGAGCAGATCAGAAGGTTTGCTGGGATAAATTGTGCCCATTTAGCACAGGACAGGGATAATTGGAGATCCATGGGAGGGGCCTTTGCCCTGCAGTGGGCGTAGACAGGCTGACGATGATGACTGCGAATTGATCATTTCCGCCGTGGACGCCTACACCGACATGGAGCACAGATTTTCTGCGACACCAGCTTCTTTGACGTTGTCGCTTTAAGACTAAATGCTATAGGCATCCGCTAAGGGTGGCAAAGGCCACACCGATATATTAATTCCCATAGAAACATTAGTGTTTCGCAAGAAACACAGGCTGAGTAATCATGAATCAAAACATTTGCATCTCAATGCAGAGTCCACGAATTCCATTTCTGTGCCTGTCTTAAGTGGGAGCAGAAGAACCCCAGGTGGTCGGAATTTCCGGAGACCTCCACTACGGCGTCTCTCATAATCATAACAACTGGTTTTGGGACGTTAAACCCCACAAAACAACAAAACAACAAGCTGTGGATGAAAACGGATGATATTAGTAGGGATAATTTCATCGCTATAACGGCGCGTCTCGGTTTATTATCAAGCTTGAAATAAGGTTTTACTCTCCATCTGTAAGAAACCTTAATTGCTGGCTATGAGTGCAATCACAGTCAGCCTAAAGGAATAACTTGAGAACTAAGTAATCGACAAAACTAGCACATCAGCTGCTACTGAAAAGAGAGAGTACTCTGCTGAAACCCTCACTTAGGTGGCTCCATTGTCGCTACGCAGCGAAAGCTGGGACGTCTACAGCTGTCCAAGTTGCCTTGTTATTCGTTTACACTTGTTCTAAACACACATTCTTTATCCTATGGCCTCATCAGGACAGCTCTGCGGAGTCTAAACACATAAACTCTTTATCCTATGGCCTCATCAGGACAAATTGTAAGAGAGCGGACAGTCCCTTGAAAAGTCTGCGTGAGGAAAGTACAGAAAAAAATTACAGCATATCCACGGAGTGAATGATGATGAGTGGGCGAAGCTCGGGATGTTTATCGTAGATCGTGCCGAGTTCCGGATTAATTTAGTTAACGCGCATGATACGAATCGGTTCAACTATGCACAATGCACAAGTGAAATCTCCCACCGGCACTTCATTTCAAGTCAAGATCCAGTGCATATATATATATATATATATATATTTTCTCAATCAAGAAACTCGCTAGGAGACGCTGCCTGCGCCAACGTTGTCTCTCGCGTTTGCCGGGGCAGTGTCGAGTTGGCCGGGGAGCGCGTGGCTCGCGGCGAGGGCGAGCGCCGGTGGCTACCTACTACTACTACATACATCAGAGACGCACGACCCACGCCTTAAGGAGCTTCGCCCCTAAAACTGAACCCCCCTCCCCCTGGCAAAAATCCTGGGTGCGCTACTGCCGTGGACAAAGTCGTATTTCGTCGACCTTCAACGCCAGGGCAGCATCTAACTCGTTGCTTACGCAAAACTCGTCCATCCTCACGCCACGGCAAAATACGCGGCAAGTATGCAAGTTTTCCTGCGTCGCAGCAGCTTCCATGGACATCGAAAATGCAAGGTGCTTCGAGACACGGACGTCACACGGCTCCGTGCCAGTGTGCCATGCGAAACACAAAGCAGTGGCATCACATGGAAGCTGAATCTTGCTGTGGCTATGGCGACGATAAGTCAATTTCCCCCAACGGGCGCGGCCTTTGCGGCGTTTCATCTGTGCAGCAGGTCCGTGCTTCGGCGGCTTCAGGTGGGTCATTGTTCAGAGCTCTGCGCTTCGCCGGTGGTATATAGCTGTTGCTCAGGTTTCTTTCTGCTCTCATTTTCGGTATCTGCTTCGTGAAATATGATGGTGCGTTAGGAAAAACTGTGGGAACAGCGTCCTCCGTAAGCGCCCGACGTTCGCGGTCGAGCTCGACAACCTCCCGTCAATTACGCGCCTGAACGTTCTCTCAAAGAATCGCTGGTCGAAGTGGCGAGAACACACAATGCAGGTATCCGTGAGCATCGTGTCGTCCCTCTTGATATTCCGAGCCCGTCGCTTCAGGCGAACATGGTCAGACGAAGCGTGGAACAACGACACCTTTTCTGTTGACCTGTAACCGCCTTCACAACAACGAACAAAACGCTGTCCTCTCTTTTTCCGAAGGCCTTGCCACAGAAGGCCAGCACGTTGCATCACATCAGGTCATAGTGCACAGCGGCGTCAACGTAAAAATACCGCGGTAACGAAGTAAACACTGCCGACACACATGCTACAGCAGACTGGCGACTTTGGTCTGCATTCCTTTGGCTGCTTCGGCACACACCCGCCTGAGAGCAACGGCGCCCCCATCTACCAGCTCGCCGAGCACCCAAACTGGTTTCACCTGCGCTTAGGGAAAGGGCGCCCGTTCCCGACACTAGGAAAACCTTTCCAGCCTCTAGACCACCACCACCACCGGATTGAACTCCGCCATAAGCGGCTTCGCAACTAAAAGCACTACGCAAAGCGCCGGCAGGAATGGCTCGAAGGGGCTTATCCTCTTTGTCGCGTCTCAGGATGAGCTAGCTCTCATTTCATTTACGAGCGTGCAGCAGTCCTTCGTGGCACCAGGTTGTCCCAACGTATTTTGTAAAGAAATTCCCGACAATCAATAAAAAAGTTGTTAAAAATGAGGTACGTATGCAACGATTGCTGGGGTTGGACTATTGAGTGAGCCCCATTCCATTCCTTTTATCTGGCGCTTTGCTACGAGCAACTTCAACTAACAGCACGCCTTCATACGTTTCCGTTGAAAGAACTACATAATTTCATTTGCGGTGTATCAATCTTGTACAGTAACGGAAAAGTAATGACGTTACTCTTTAACACTAACTGTAACTGTAACAAGTTACTTTTGGAAGCTGAGAAACTGTAACTGTAACATAGTGTTCTGGCTTAAGTAACTGTAACTGTAACACTGTTACTTTTTACTGGTAACGTGCCCATGACTGCGTGATGCAAGGAGTTCCTTGCTGGTGGCAATCATTACATCTATTGGCATCCTTCCTGAAACGCGGCTGCGACAAAAGGTTCGCCTAGTTTTTCAGCACTGGTTAAATTTGTTGGCCTCTGGTTTTGCGAAGGAGAGGCTAAGTACGCAAAGAAAGAAAGAAAGAAAGAAAGAAAGAAAGAAAGAAAGAAAGAAAGAAGAAGAGGCCAGTTCTCTTACCATCTCACTCGCCATTCTACTTCTATAAAGCGCAGGAACGCGGGAACAATATGAATACTGAAAAAAAGGAAGGAAAAAGAAAGGAAAATGAGTACGAAGAAAATGCAAAGATGAAAGAAACGGAAGGGAGCACGCTGAACCTCTCCCGCGGTTTCCCCCGCTGGGTTCACGATCACACTAACACCTGCAGCACAAAGAAGGGCTCGATTCCTGCCGCTTCAATGCATGTAGTGGAGAAAGTGGCGTCTATATAGGACACCATGATGAACGGGACACTAAAGGGCACGCCAGGGGGTCCGCGTCGCCATGAGGGACGGCTGTGCGAAAGGAATGAAGCGAGCCTCCCGCAAATTGGTGGACGAAGTGATCGAAAGCACATGAGTTATAACGAGGCAAAAAAGAAGGGGGGTGGGGTGCAGGTGAAGATTCTGAGAAAGCGAACGTATACCATGTGTACTGCGCAAGTGTAAGTATTGTAATAGACTGCGGCATGTGCTGAATGCGGACGACGCGGCAACAGAGAGAGATACCAAGCGGTGTATACATACAATAAAATGCAGGACATTTTAGAGCCCATATAGATAAAGCGGTCGTCTCGCTGTCAGGCGGAGGAAGGACATCCACCGAAGAAGGCAAAGGGGAGCTGTCGACCGGACGGGATGAAAATGGGGGGCACCGCTCTTTCGAACGACATCTCCATCCTCTCGTGCAGCTAGGGGAGCGTGCATCCATGCATACAAGCATCGCATCTCGGGACGTCGCCAGGAGTTTCGCCCTCGGGCCAGGAAGCCGACAGTAGCGGTGCGTTTCCCTGTGCATGCCAGCGTGGATGATTCGAAGCTCCCTAAAAAAAGTAAGGAAAAGCGACGGGACCTCCGGGAAGCCACAGGGATGCGTGAAGAGCGAGAGTAGTCGTCCACGGTGCTCTCTCTTACGTGTGTGGAGGAAGGTTGTCACGAAAGACCCCGAGGCGCTGTTCGGGTGTTACCGGAACGACCCCGATGCCGACGTGAGGGACGAGGAACGGCGGAGACGTCAGGACAGAAAGGTCGGCGCGGTGAAGAGGGAGACGAGCAGTGAAAGGAAAAAAAAGGGGAAGATGTCGCTAGGTTCAGAGGGAAAGATGGGGAAGAGAGGCGCGTTTTAAGAGCAATGCGAGGGTTGTAGGCGCGCTCTTAAAAAGCGGTTTGTTGCTCCGTGCGCGCCGGTTTGTCCGGATCGAAGAAATGCAGCCTTTGATGCAAGAGATCTCGGAACGACGACGCGTTATTCTGTACCGTCGACGCGAGTGGAAATCGGAATGTTGTCGACGAAATCGTTGCTTTACGTGGAGGTCGATGAGTATTCAAAGCGTGCGCTTTCGGTTGTCTCTTTTCTTTAGGCCTCCCTGTGTAGCGCTTGGCCTTGGTGGAGCGTGTTTGGAAATCAGAAGTAAGTTGTCCTTGTCACTGAGGCATCCTTTAAGCACGGTCAAGCACAGTTCAAGACGTACTTGAGCAACAGATCATGCATTAACCGCTGAACGCAAATCCACGTTCCTTGAGCTTTACGTCAGAGAATATAGATGGAACAATAGATCAAGAATAAGAACAACAACGGTTATTTCAAGCAATAAGCCCTGGGATGTTTTTCATGCCCTGTTTTTTTTTTCTTTATTGAGAAGCGCGAATTTCAGCATATCTACGGTTCGCGACAGAAAGCACAACAGCACGTCACACCGCTGCCTATAGACCACTTCATTCATTCATTCATTCATTCATTCATTCATTCATTCATTCATTCATTCATTCATTCATTCATACCCGTCAATATAGCGTCTTCACCCTTCGGTTACGCCAAACTGTAAAAGGCACGTAGGCAGAGCACGTATTCCAAGCAACGCTGCCGGTGCCAGCCTCGACACGTCCACATACGGACAGCCAAGAAAAAAAAAAGGCACCAGAGCCGTCGCCCTCGGCGCCATTAATCAAGGCCGCTCACCGGACACAATCGAAACCGCGATCCTCTCCGAAAGGCCCGACATTGACCGAGCTGGCGCATCGTCGATTGGGAACAGGAAGAGGTGACAGCTCTGCGGCTCGTCCCTCTCCTGAGATGCTCGTTAGCGCCCTCTGGCGGTGGAGCGATGGGGGCTCGATTAATTACGCCCTAATGGAGAGCTGGGAATTTCGCCTCCTTTCTTCCTTTCTTTCTCGCGAGAGCCTTCCTGCCTTGCTTGACTTCCTCTTTGCGCCTGCTCGGAGGCTCCTTCTTTATGTAACGTCCCAGATACGGAGCGAGTCATCCCCAAAAGGCACTTTGATGGCAGCAAGATTGCGCCACCCGAACCCGCCGACTTCCCATGCGCTTCCTTTTTTTTTTCACGTTTGACACCTATATGCGTACGCCTTGAACGTGCGGCAGCATCGGTTTCATCCCCTTCGTATAACATCCGTCGGCGAAACCTTACATCTGGAACAATGTGCTGGCCCCCTAATGAAAACGAGGACAGAACGATAGTAATATAGATTAAAGATTTTGCGAACAATAACGTACTTTTTCATTTACTCTCCTTTGACTCTCATTGCCAGCTTTGTAATTTTCACCTTCCTTTACAAATGCGTGAGGGGGATGCTGCGAGGGAACCGCTATACTTGGGATCATATGTATATATTGCATTACGATTGAGGTAGCTTCTAATTGCATTATAACACCTTGTAAGTTTTGAATGCAGGTAGCACTGATATCACTGAACCAAAAAGGCGGTATTTATCAGGATATTGTCGGAAGTTCATTTAGTCCTACAGACAAGATATAAATCGTCTATATAAGACTACTTTATATAAGCTGCATGGACGTCGCCATTTTGGGCTGTTACACGGATGATTTCGCACCCATGTATGCCATGACCTGAAGCTGTTGCAAGGCATTAAATGGCGACTGCGTAGGTATAGATTTGTTTTATTGCGTATTAGTCTCTGTGGTATGGTATCACTCATTTAGTTGCTATATACACATAGTGGCAGCGTTAACAGCCCATGATGACGGTACTGGAACGGGTGCGTAAAATAGGCAGCTAAAGTTTCATAAAAGATGTTTATTCATCAACAAACAGTGGGAACGTTACTGACAAAACTGTGCCGTCGTAAGACGGGAAGGTGACTATACCGTACATGACAATTCTTCACTGTTGGCCGCTTCGAAAAGTACAATGCTTGAAAAGCAAATATTGAAAAGGAGACCTGACCTCTAAATTTATGCTAGCGTAAATATTCGCACCTTTAGAGTTCGATGAAAAGTGCCACTGTAATCTCACGAAGGCCAGGCCCACGGCCGAAGCGTCGGTTGCTTGCTAAAAATTCGGGGACGCTTCGCTTAAGCATTGCCTTTAAGAGGAGAAAGCGATAGCCGTATACCGGGCCGCGTTCGAATAGGAAATAATGGGGCGTAGTTGCCATCTCGTCATAACGTGCGTCGAGGCACTGCTTCTGCTTGCGGAGGAGGCCGCTAGGAGCAACCATAAAGCTCTGGAGCACTCGCTGACTTACTATATGTAGACTGGGCAAAATTACTTCTAAAATAGAATTAAATTACTAATTACCTTTCTTGAATTTGAGATGTAGTTGGACTGCATAACAGATGACAGCTCACTAAAAGTAATGTCACTACAATACTATTACTTTTGAAAAAGCTATGGTTAACCTCCCTGTCTTTCCCTTTCTCTCTCTCTCTCTTGAAAAGCAGTGAAATTACTTTGAACTCACTTTATACCAAAAGTTCATCATTCATGCACTGTATTTTGTACTCTTTATTCCGAACACATGTATATTGAAATTAGCAGCTAAACCGTTGCGGTGACAACCTCTCTCTGTTTTAAGGACGCGTCTGTCCAGCATGCCTCGAAGCTTGGCCGAGCTTGCGTGACTGAAGCATGGCACCAGAGGACGTATCGTCGTTATGTGTAAGAGGAAAAATCCTCGCATTTTGGGTATCTGGGTACGTATTTGAAACCTCTGCATCCTGTTGCTCACCCGTCAGATAGTAAAGCATGGATCCCTCGTGACACCGCTTGTCTGGAGTTTGAAGAACCGTAACCTGCCGGCAACGTTGCTTAAAGGAACTGTCTAACGCATTCATACACATAGACGGGCGTGCTTCATGCGCATGAGGAAGCAATCAGGATGGAGCCTTAGCTGTTCGTTAATCGCCACGTGATAATGTCATTAGCATTGATTTACTGCTTCGGGAACGCTTAAAATATTTTGGCGAGGAAGCAGGCGCCCTGTAAGAGGAAAGGGTGGCTTCACTGGTGCAAGAAGTATAGAGGACAGGCTCGTGGACATCCAGACCGATAGTGCGCGAGCGTACTGGGACATTGCTCACGGTGCTACCTGCTTACATTGACACAATGGCAACACCAACTGTCACGTCTGCTCCTCTTCTTGAAAACGCCTGTAGTACGCTCCCGTTACCAAACATAAGGCTCGCCTTCGCCCATGGCACACCGTACAAACGGCGGTTTCGCAGGCGTTCCTATCGACACCTGTGCAACTACAAAGCGAACGGTGTTGCAAATCATGTAATCGGGCAGCCTATACTATGTCCCTACACATCCATCGCACTTATCCCTCATCGAGGCGTCAGCCGCGATCGGACAGTGTTTGCGGTTTGGGACGGCCGTGCTTCCCCTCATATCACGCGTGCTCTTACCCGCGGCATTTCCTCCTCTCCCTATGCATACAACACACACACGCTCGCTCGCTCGCAGTCCTCGTCGGAGAAGGGAAGGGGCAGGGATCAGAGAGACGCGAGGAACTGATCCGGAACATCTGGCACGCGACCGCCGGCCGTGACGCTTTTACGATCGCTTGGGCAAGCAGTCGCCGTGCGGGCGCAGGGCCTCTTGGACTGTAGGGATTTACGACGGGGGTCCGACAGGTGATCCGGGCCGCGTTTTAGGCGTATTTCGATCGTGTTGAGACAAGCCGCGCGCGGTGTTTCTTTTCTCGTTTTATGTCCCGAGCCTTGGCCGATGCTTTCGAGGGACACAGCGTCCACCCGATCGTGTGCCCTGGATAGAACTCTTCGACAGCCGCGACCACTCGAGAGAGGAATGCGGTTGTTTCGCCACGTTCTTCAGTCTGGAGGGCGTCGACATGGCGCTTGTTCTTCAGTATGTACGCCCGCAGATTGACGCCCCCTGCTGCTTCACCCTTTTTATGACGGGTACCTTTCGTATGAGCAGGTTGAGCTTCGCGTTTCATGAATGGGTTGCTCGTTTTTTGTGCCACTTGATCGTGCTTGATATGGGGCTGCACGTACACTAAACGTGAGTGTGTCTTGCATGAGATATACCGCTTGTAGTGAGCGTCTGCGGCTGTCTCGCGTATAACGGGTGTCGCTTAAATTGTGTGTATGAAAAGTTACACATGCTAATGCCCCCCACTTTTGCAGAGGGTGCAGCGTCCTCGCCACTTTCTGACCGTTTACACTGAACGCAAGTTTTTGATAAGCGCTATAGTAAAGTTTTCCAAGTGGTGATTATGTGTTCTATAATGGTTTCCAAAAGGGCGACTATCAACCGGACATTCAACGGTGTGGAACAATGGCCGGTTAAGAAGCCAGTAATGACGGCACTTCACCAAACATACCGGTAACCAAACTCTTCATTGAATCACAACCATGCCAAACAGGTGCGTAAAAATTTACACACGGAGAGGAAACAACACATAACTGGATTTACTGGTGTGCATAACAGGTGACTATGAACCACTCAACATTTGTGCGCTCCAGTAACCACTGCCTAGACTTGGCACTCCAGGAGGTCGCAAGGAACTGCGACGTCATCGACGATGCTCTGGACATTGTAAAGGATGATACCAATGCAATCCCGGAATCGAAGAACTGGAAGAATTTATTCGAGCGTTGTACTTCCTTACGGTAGCATAATGCTGCCGGTGAGTAGGATTGTGCCAGGCCAAACACCCTACCGCTACTATCATTGTGTCCAACGAGGTGGACAGTAATGATGAAATCAATGGACGTATGTTCGTTGAGAACTATAAAAGGCTGGAGGTGACTTTGCTACGAACTGGCACAAGTTCGACGATCTCTCAGTGGCGTCAGTAAGACAGCCATAAAAGGATATGAGAAAGTAATTAAGGAAGTTCCAAACTTTATCGGGTATCATCTTCTCTGTAGCCCTGCCTGGCACACGCGAGCAGTTAGCGAGGATGCTTCGACGCCCAGTTTACCGCGCTGCCGGTGCACAAGGAGCAGCAGAGGTTCGGTGTGACCGCTTGTCAAGGCTACACGTCTGACACGTCATTTGACGTAAAATGGCAGGGGACCAACTCAAGAGCAACAAAGCTAGGCCTAGAGGAATCTTGTGTGCCCTGAGTTTCGCAGCCGCCCAGAAGGCTTCAATTCGCAGACAAGCCTGAGGAGCCTGCAGCGTTTGACACGAAGTCGTCGAGAGGAAAGTTTTTTCTTCTTTCTTTTTTTTTTTTTTTTTGCCGCGATCGATCGTATTGCCAGCGAGATCCGAAGGGGATTTGGACAAACTGACATGGATCAGCTGATTAGCCTCAAGGGCATTTTGACTGACGCTGCTGATGGTCGACACTTCGCGGAAGAAGACCTAAATAAGCTTTTAGGAGCACACGCTGCAGATTTTGGCATTAGCAGGCTTTCAGCGCAACTCGGACTTTGCCCAACGTTCCCGTGCGATGAAGGTCCGGCCGCAAGTGTACGCGTTTTGCAAATTTTGGGAGGGGGACTCGATCTGCAAATATACTTATGTTGATGAACCAGGTTGTCCGGTTCCTGCAACGCGTGTTTTCTGTGCCGGTGTCGGCTGCTCCAGGAGAGTGACGTTTCAGTGCTCTGAGGTGAGTAAAAACATTTTTGCGCTCGGATGCTGCAGAGGAGGGTGACACGCCTTCTCCTCCTCCACGCGCACGAGAGGGCTGTACAACTGCACTTGGATGCCGTTATGAAATGTTTCGCGTCTGGAGCACACAGAATGAACAGCAACTTTCAGCCAACAACCTATCCTGCTCAACGCCCTCCTGTGATGCCAGTCACGAAGCCCGTCAATTTGCGATAATAGCTTTGAACTTAGTGCATACTTGCTTGTCTATTTGTGTCGCATTGGTGTACTTGTGTAAATTCACATTTGATTCACTGTGGGAGCGAATGCATAAATGTTAAATATATTTGTCATTTGCACGGTATCCGCAGATTTTCAGTACTTCTGAAATTTGCAAGTGTCATTAAAGGGCATACCATTGCAAAATAAGCGAAGATGCAAATATGTAAGGTTCACAACGGCTAAAATGAATTGGAACATTAGAATTGATGTCATTGAAATAATAAGAATTATTAAAATAATAAAATGTAGCAAAAATAAATAGGAATTGAACATTGTTGAGAAAAATAAACAATAAAATACAAAGACGACGATACTTTACCCCATCCCCTCTTCCCCATTCCCCAAAACGTTCCGGAGTCACTGACCACTGTCATCCTTAGCTCACTCATTTCACTGATTTTGATAGAATGTTAAAGCATTTTATTGATAAATGTGAGGTGTAGTCCTACACGCGATTATACGTTGCATAGCTTCACCTTTCACGGACCTGTTTCTTCTGTTGAACAGAACCTTGAAAGGGAATTTTAAAGGCGTTTGACTTCTTGTTAATTCTAGATGATGATGAACATTCCTCCGAAGCGTCCTTGAAGATTTACCCGATGTAATTTCACAATGGGGCTCTCCCAGCAGTCATGAGACACATTTCAGTATATTTTGGAAATGTGACGTCCCGTAAGGTGTCATCTTCCATGCATAGTCCAGCATATAAGTAATTATTGCAGCCGCGTAAAGCTTTCATGCAGTGGTGGAACGACAATTCATTCTCATTACTAATGCCGAAAGAGACGATTTCGATGCAATAATGAGAGGAATATTAAACAAACTAGTTGATGAACTTTCCGTTATCCACGTCATTTCAGTTTTCTTCTCGTTGTTAGTGCACAGCGATGTTCCCGTGCCGTGTTTTCTTCCTTTTCATTGATTGCGGCCTCTTATCGCTGCCTCCCACCTCTCTCGTTTGCCAAATTGAGATTTTGCCGAAGATATCCTCCCGCACAGCCCATTTCCTTCGCGGTTACGGAGCCCCACTTAGTCCTAGCTACGCCTTCGCAGCAGCCTGCCAAGCATGAAACTCGCGGTGGACAGCGGTAAGCTAAAGAAGCGTAATGTTACCTCATTGCTACATGAAGCCCGATTCGAGGGTATACCCATGAAAGTCTGTAAGCGGGCTCCCGTCCTCAGCGAACCTCACTCCCTCGTTTTACGGAGAGGGAGGGGATGGGGGGACAAATTCCCCGTCGCCGAGAAAATGAGCCGATTACCGAACGAGGTACGCAATTCCTTATTTCCCCATTGTCTTCCCAACGCGAAGGGATTGGGGAAAGGAAAACGGGAAACCGCGGGTCTGCAGAAACGAAGCCACCTCGCGGTCATCATCACATCGGTTTCGGCGCACAGAATCGGCTCGCGAAGCAGGTGTTCTCCACCTCGACTCTCCGGGAAGAACAAATCCCCTCGGTGAATAGAGCGCCGGTTGAGATTTCCTTCTGAGCCCGTACGCGTGGGCCTCCGCAAGCCTCGCTCGCTCGCAGCGGTCTACGGTAACTAATGACCCCGACCGCAACGGTGTCACGCTTAGGCCGGCTCGCATCTCTCCCAAGAGACGAAAGGAACGACGTGGATGCGGGAGCCTCCAAGCTTTCCAGTCGGAGAAGCCGGTCACATCGCTTTGGTGGCCGCCCTCCACTCCGCCACACGACGGCTGTGATCCGTGTAAACAAATGTCTTCTCTCTGACCGGAGGTTGAGAGAACCGTGGCCTCCCACGTGATCCCTGTACCTCCAGCGTCCCACACCCCCACCCACCTCCACTTTCGTCTCTGCTGCGCATAGCACGAGCAGCACCTGCGTCCTTGTGTTTTTGCTTTACGGTACGTGTCATCCTGCGCAGTAGCTGTGGAGCACCAGCTCATCCGTCCCCCCCTCCCCCCTCTCGCAAAGACGACTCATCTGCGAGACCTCGTCGCTAAAAGAGAAGCCATAGGCTCTACTACGCCGCGGAGAGGCGTGTTATGGAGCGACCTCTGCAGCAAGGGGCCGCGGCCTGTCTTCTCTGTCGTTCCTTCCCCCTCTCTCTCCCTACGCACACACACACGACACCACGGCTCCGCTTGTCGTCATCGTGTGTACGCTTGTACCACAACCGCCGGCGCATAAGCTCGGTGCGCTACGGCTTTCTTCAAATCCGCACCGCTTACGAACGGGATCACCGCGGGTGCGCGGCGAGGATTTAAAAAACATTTGTCTCACTCAGGTGATGCGCCGCGAGGGAAGGCTAACCTCCAGGGGGAGTGGGGGAGAGGTAAGGGAGGGCTTGCGAGGGTATCACATCTGCGCTGGTAAGGGAGACAACTGCGCACCGGGGGAGCAGAGGGGATCAGACCAATTACACCCCCGGCGACGCCACTAGTAGTAACAACCTGCCCATTTCTAACATTCCCCCCTCCTCTTCCCTTAAAACTCTCCCGCGCATCGCGTCCCGGCCACCCCAAAGCACTTCCCCACGCCGAGACCAGGACAGCGTATCGCTTTTCCGGGGCGTCGTCTGCTGTACACCGCCCCGTAATAAACAGAGGGCGCAAAAAAAAAAAAAAACAGCAACCACGCACCCGCAGCATGATGTGAATACCGCTTTATCACTGTCGTGGTCTGCTTGTACAGCGGTTCACCCCGTTCCGGCATACGCTACGACTGTATGCTAGTCATGCGGGAACACGTGGCCATGCCCACAGCCGCGTTGTTTCAAAGTAACCCTGCCCTGCTTCGCACCCCCAAATTTCAGTTTCCGTAGACCGTGCGCTCGCTGAGTTTGCGACCGCTTAACTACCGGAGGCAACCGCTTGGGGGCGCACGGGATGCATTCTAGAGGGGAAAAGCTGCCGCGGCGAGCGATATAGATGCTCTCCATCGCATACACGCGCACACATGCCGTTTAAAGGTGGCCATGGCCTTCCCTATTTCCCCTCCACTACTTCCCTCTCGCGTATGCTAAACCATCCCTTCCCCACCCGACTTTGTATATTGTCCATCTACGGGATCACTGCATGAGACTACACTAAATGCAGTTATACGATGGCTCCTGTTGCTGTTGAACCTCTTTTTTTTGTTCCACCCGTCTAATGTTTGTTCGAATGTTCATCCCCAGTTCTGTACTTTAATGTTTATAGTCTGTGCTCTGATGGCGCTGGGGAGGTGTTTGCACTGCGCAGGCGCTCACGTGGGCAAACTTCGGGCCCGGTGGAAGTCTCTTCGTGCAGTAAACCCGATAGCATCGTGACATGTTTGCCCACGTGCTGAAGTAAGTTTGCGGTGCATACGTATAGCAGCTTGATGCAACATTCGGAGCATACTATATATGTACGGTGTAGTCCCTTTTTAAAGGGAACACCATAAAGGCACGCCGGAACTGAGTGTACTGCCCAGTTTTGGCAGAAAGGCGTCGGTACTTTTCGAAATGGGCCTGCATAATCTGTCGCATGCCACTCGTTTTTCCTGCAAAGTAGTTCAATCTGGGTTTGACTTCTAAATAGACGTTCTCTCCTAGATTAGACCGCACTGTGCATACATAAATCAAATAATATTAGATCAAATGTTTATTTTGCGTAGCATGATTATAACGTGAAGGATACACAGAAGAGGGTCTAAATGTCAAGAGACCGCACCGGGCCCTCTGTACATGATTCATTATATAAAAGATATGATATGAGCAATGAAATCAAAATACTCAAATCAACAGAAGGAAGGGTACAGAAGTTCACTACTTATGAAACAGAACTGCATTGAAAAAAGATATACTCAAAATGGGTATATGATACACAGAAGTTTTTTGCAATAGCATGAATAATTGGTAAATGCAAATTCAAACTAACAGCAAAAATAATCTGGTAAACCACGACGAATAAGAAGCACTGCATCATATTTATATAGTATAATTAACAACTGCAATAAAAAAAGCAGCACCAAAAGAACAGAGAATATGCAAATACGACCTGGTCGATGGCCTTGAAGAAACAAATTAAATGAATGATGTTATGAAATCCATAAATGTTTTAGTCCACAGGATGTACTGAAAATACAAGTTCACGGACGTCCCCTCGCATGTTTTATGAAGAACACTAATTACTCATCCTCCACATCTGACGTGAATCGTTCTCAGAAATCACTTTATTTGTCACGGGAAAATGTATTCTTACCATTAATCTACAAAATTCATATCAATCAAATTTATTAACAGTGAACTAACCTCCATGTAGAGGCTTTATGCTTACCTTAATACTGGAGATACAAGACTGCGTCTTCAGTATGTGTTGATTTCTTTGGAATGTAGCCCTGTTGAATATACAGAAAGTGCGAGCTGTAACAAAATTGTTCACTTCTGAAGCTTACTCGCCATTCAGTAACGTGCACGAGTGATTTCTAAGTGACCTGCTTTACTCAGGTGCTCTTGCATCTCAGTAAAACTGAGACTTAACCATTCATACAGGACGGTCCGCTGTTAAAGGGAACACTCGATTTTGAGCATTTCCTATTTTCTGGCGCCTTATGCAAGTGGCTGCGGAGGTAATGTCCGCTGATGGTATATATGTGTCGAAGGTAGTAAGAACTGCCAACCGCAACCAATGTGCCCCAAATAGATGGGACATAGGGTTGGCAAGGTAGCAAAACACAGGCACGGCCTTCGCCCAATCGGTTCCTTCTACTGTACGGCACTTCTGTACGGCCACGGTGGTCGAGCGCCGCATCGATTTCACTTTTGTTAGACACGTGAGAGCCTGTATACGTCTGAGTAGAACTCAGCCGTATAGCTCGTATATAGATAGCCCTTTGACCTATTTCTCCTTCGCGTCAATCGGTGACATGCAATACGGGCGGCAGATGGCTTCACCAGGAACGTGCACCTCTAGCAGAAGGCTGCCGACGTCTTCATTCTGGGTCGTACCTGCTCGCTTACCGAGTATGACAGGTCCGGTTGCTCGACACCTGCAGAAAAAAGAAGCAAGAGATCAAGAAAGCAGAATTACCACCATGCAAGCGTTATTTCCAACATTTTATACGGAGGTGTCACAACTAGATCCAAAGAAGAGAGCAAGCACACGGGATGTTACGGTATACAGTCTTCCCACGGTTTTCTTCCCCGCCTATCTTGTTACCGAAATCTAGAAAACAAGTATAACGCCAGGCTTCGCATTTTTGCGTCGCTGAAAAGGGAAAGAAAGAAAGAGAAGCTCGCTATACCAGCGTTAAGGCCAGGATTCTTCGCGGTGGGTTCTCTGATGGATCACCGGCGAGTGACGCCGTGACTTGAAAAGGGGCGGCGTCGCGGTGACGGATGTCTTCATTTTGCGACGACGGGTCACCTCAGCCGACGTCGTCGACGCACGCACACAGTCTCGAAGGCCAACGGTGGAGGTGTCGTTGAGAAGGAACGTCGTTGAAACCCCAACTTTCGGCGCCGCGAGTAGCGCATGGAAAAAGAGAAGAACAGTCTCCCTTTACCTGGTCCGACCAGGACGGTGCAAGGCTTTCTCTTATTTGTCGGCCAGCATTTGGTACGAGCGCTCAGTTCATTGTGCTCCGAATGAACAGCCCGCCTAACCGCTTTTGTCTGAAGACCGAGGCGAAACTTTCACATCGACCTCGGCTCCAGCTAGCCCATTGTGTGTCGTGGGCTGCGCGCACTCGTAGAGTCTCGCGTGTTGATTCTTGGGGAACGTCGTCGTTGAGAGAATCGGTCATGAGGGATCTCTGAAGGTTTCTCGCCGAATGCCGTCTCCATCTGTTGGGGACTCGCTTTCAGTGCCGACATGATTCTACACTCGCTTGAATAACAAACGTATTTGAAATTTACCTTTGACGTGTTTCCCTTCTCTGCTGTGTTACTGAAAGATGGAACATCAACGGCCTCCCCTGAAGTTCCGTTAACACTGGACAGATTGCGGAAGATGCCACATGCTATAGTGCGTCGCGAATGGTCCCCGTGACAGGGCATCAAATGCGAATGATCCATTCTGGGTCAGATCCAAGTGCGGAGTAGAAAATATAGGCTCGGCAAACCAACCAACCTCCTCTGACGCCTTGTGCGAGGTGCCTCTAGGGTGTAGCATTGGGCCTACATAGCTGCCGGACTGCTCGAGGTTGTTTGGGAGCGGTATAATTTTGTGCCGCTTTACTGTACATTAATATACCGCTTGCCTACCACGTGACCGGTGCCCATTCCCCTATGATTCCCTCCCTTAAGTTTTTTATGACTAGGCTTCAAGACTGTCACGTGACGCCCACTCCCAGCTTTTTTGTTTCCTTCCTCAATAGAACCGGGCTATCGCATGGAACACGGAAGCTTTGCAATGAGTATGATGGACGTCCTGTCGTGCCTCACTGCGATGTTGCCCTCAAAGGGGAGGCCCATTAAAGGGATGTTCTTCCTCTTTCTTTGTGTTATTGTTTCTTTATTCTTTTCGCTCACTCTTTCTTTCTTTCCTGCAATCTTTAATTTCCCTTTCCATCTTTTGTTTGGCAGCAAATTCAGTGGATTCATATGTTTCAAGCAGACTGGGATTAGTCGAAGCGCAATAGAGGAAGAATCAAGTGCGTGCGCCCACGTGCTGCTTTCAGGACGATCATTTCTTGGTGTAAACAACCACGACGTCAGTTCGCGAGGTACGACACGCTTCGCTTGAAGAAGAACAGGGCAACATGTATAGGCCTTTCAAAATGCGAAGTATTTCACTCCAAGAAACCACGAGGCACAGCTATGCAGTCCCAAACAGAGGACCAGTGAGAGACACAGCTGAGAAGTCCATGTCCCGGGGACCAGCTACAGCTGGTGAACAGGGCGAGGTAATCAGCCCAAGGCCACGACTACCTGGGATAAGGAGGCCGCCCACCTAAGGGCGCTAACAGCCTGGTCAAGGAGTAAAGTTTACCCTTCCTTCCTTTCAGGCTCTCATAATGTGCGTGTGTATCATAAAGCTGTCATCATCATTAGTTGAGGTACACAGGAGTGCGCGTGCGCTTTTTATCTGCAATGCCAGCGCCACACACACACACACACACACACACACACACACACACACACACACACACACACACACACACACACACACACACACACACACACACACACACACACACACACACACACACACACACACACACACACACACACACACACACACACACATGTAGGTGGTGTTGGTACTGTGCGTTGTCAGTGCACGTTTCTACCGAACCCCAGGTGGTCAAAATTTCTGAAACACCCCGCTACGGCTTTTCTCTCCTTTCTGTCTCCCCTTTCCCTACCCCCACGGACGCTTAGCCGTGCTCTCGACATGGGCTGCAGAAATTTACGTCGTTTCCTTAACCGAGCCACAATCATTACCATCTATGCGTTGTGCAGCTTCGCACCAGGACGGCATGCGTCCTCTGATGGCGCGAAGATATGCACAAAAGCATGGTGTAGTATAGCAAAATGGGTGGTACGGCGTTAAGCCGAGGCCACGTGTGCCGTGTCTGCCACCGTCTGTGGTTCGACGCGAACGTCGTTACGCTGAGCTCGGTGTGAAACCTTAAGAAGCGTTCGCTAGGCCTTGCAGGGCTTGGAGAGTGGTTTCCCGAAGCCTCGGACCACGACGAAATGCGCGTGTGTCGGAGACATACCCGGACCAGACAAGTGCCCATCGGCTTCGCTGCTTCGCTAGCCTTGCGCCACTAGTGCAAGCTCCACTAATTTTAGGGATGAAGCTCCTCTCAGTCTAACCTTGTCCTGCGTCAGGCGTAACCGGCAGTATCTCCCGGGAGGCATGCGCCGAGGGCGAGCGCGTGCCTCCCGGCGCGCGAGCTCTCTCACTCTTCCATCTGCTGTCTTGTGAGAGAGAGAGAGAGAGAGCGAAAGGCGCGCGCTGATTATGGAAACGCTCTTTCTTAGATGAACGCTCTACCAACTCGCAAAGAAGGAGAACGCGCCCTCACCCGCGAGAGAGAACGTTGGCGCAGGCAGCGTCTCCTAGCGAGTTTCTTGATTGAGAAATACCGACTGCTCGCGTTGGAGAACCGTTCACCGGCCACCCATATATATATATATATAGGCACTGCATCTTGACTTGCAATGAAGTGCCGGTTGGAGATTTCACTTGTGCATAGTTGAACTATGAGGATTCGTAGCGTGCGCGTTAACTAAATGAATCCGGAACTCGGCACGATCTACGATGAACCTCCCGAGCTTCGCCCACTCATCATCATTCACTCCGTGGATATGCTGTAATTTTTTTGTTCAGTCAGTTTGTCTCGATTTTCGATGCGCCCAACATTTCCATGAACATTGTCTAAACACAAGTGGGGTCTTTGCGCCTTCAGCAGGGCGATGCGCGAGCGTGTGCTACTATCCACTCCCTGTGTCGTCGCCATTTATTATGGATCTAGCACCTAGCGCATACTTTTTTCTTGCCCGGCGTCTCCGATTCACCCATGATGGGGCTTAATTGTTACAAAAAAATGTGGTTGGTCCCGCTGCTCAGAGAAAAAGAGAAGGGAAAATGTCGTTCACTAGCGTGGCCTCATGCTCCTATTTTGACACTCCCCTCTGTAGCTTCCAATGCGGTCGTTCTGACGCAAGAAGAGTGAACGTGCTCGTACGGTGGAATTCCCTTCAAACTTGACGCTGTAAATTTGGTAATACCTAACGGATTTGAAAAAAAAAATGCGAAAGGCGATTAGTGAGGCAATAATCTCGTTAAGTAATGTCTCTCGAGTATTATTTAAAAGGAAAGTATGGCTTAGTCCGTTTTCTGTCAAGTATATCTAAAGGGTGGTTTCCCATTTGTCCGCTTAGATCAGTTTTTATTTGTCGTACGTAAGCCTAACTGATACAATATTTGGCTGCGGTTAGTTATCCGTATGAGACCGGGTGAAATGCGGCAGAAGTTTAAAGTCGCACGCTTAGAAGTCTGCGGGACTGTGGTTCGAGCGCTTAATTGTACAGTGATTGTTTTGCGGCCAAGCAGCTAATACTTTCAAGAACGGTGAAACTGGGACTCTCGTTCCCGTAGCACGTAAACCCCCGTTCGCTTAATTGGCACGCGACACGTGTTTAGGCATGTAATTACCCCTTACCCGGCTCAGCGCCCTCTATATTCTCAGACTCGAACGCCGTTTCAGTCATTTCTCACCGCGACAGCCGACCGGCACATTAGGCTCGAATCTGGATCGCAAAGGCAAAAACGCGAGCTCCGCTGCTCCTCGTTAAACGTCCATAAATGTTGCCGGGCTTCCCGGTTCTGAAGAAATAAACAAGAATCAACCACACACCCCCCTCCCCCCTCGAGTCCTTAAGGTCTGTCGCCTTAAAGCACATGCTTTACTGGAGGCACAACACAACTAAACTAAAGCAGGAACGCCCTAAGAGGTTCAGGGCAGGGATATCGCAAAACATCACTGACGCCTGCAGCGCCGCCCGCCCCATAGCGGTGGGGGTCACCACCTCCAACGCAAACAAAGATTAATCGCTCCGCCATTGAGCTCGAAGCGCGAAAGGAAAAAGAAAACGCCGCCAAATAAACGTATAGTGCTTGTGTTTGTACGCGTGTGTGTGAGAATGGTGGGGCTCTTGTACACGTGGGTTGCCTCGAAGGGGCGTCATTAGCGGGTCGAGGTGGCGATGGGCTAATTGCCGGGCTCGTTTTAATCATCACGCCGTGATGAATGGTTCGTGCGTCGAGCAAACCGCATTTTGTTGGCTCCCCGACTTCTCCTCTCGTGCCACTGTTGCCTCTCTTGTTCAGTTTCACAGCAGCGTTCTTTGCTGATTACGGGTGCCTTACTGAGGGTAGCGAACGTTTATTAAATATACCATTAAGAAGGGGGGGGGGAGGTTGAAAACGAGCGGACATTGAGGGGGCGCGCGCTTGGAAGCAGCAAGAAATGGAAGGAAGGAAATATGGGAGGTGTACGAGTGCTTTATAGAAACAAAGCTGCATTGACATTATGTGTACAAGGCCGTGAACAACGCGCTTGGTCTCGGGAGGGGGCTTTGATGATTAAGTGAGTGACACCAGAAGGAGAAGGCAGGGAGTTGGTTTTGCGACTGCATAAACAAGGCGTGGATTTGTTGCGTACGAGCGCCGACTCGCTTGGCGGTCTCGGAAACGTGAAAGGGCGCTTGCCCTGCTCTCTGTATACTGGATGGCATACGGTGCCACAGCTGGAAGTCGTTGAATGTGAAGACTGCACGTGTTAAAGGGACGCTAAAAGTGAAATACACTAAAGTGATTTAAGACTGATGGATTATTCTTCAGGGAAGCTCTGTCGCTAGTTTCGTCATTTGATGTTCAGTATTGGAAAAGAAAATCAAGGGTAAAGTTTCATCTTTGAACTCCGCACCGTAACTTTGAGGAGATGACGTCACGACGAGCCCCATACCTTTAAATGCGAAGCATTTCTTAGCGAACTTCAGCGACTTTGAGCCTATCTATCTATCTATCTATCTATCTATCTATCTATCTATCTATCTATCTATCTATCTATCTATCTATCTATCTATCTATCTATCTATCTATCTATCTATCTATCTATCTATCTATCCGCCTACGACTTTCTGCTCTCCTGACCGTTTCGTTAATGGGATGTATACGAAAATTAGTACGCCACAACACGACTGCATTGCGAGCATAAATCACAGGTCATAACATGAAAATCATGACATGCACGTCATGAGCGGCATGGCTTACATGCCACAGTCTTGGCGCTCTCGCAGCCGTTTCGTTAACTTCATATGTACCAAAATCGGTATAGCGAGACAACAATGCAGATGCAGTTTACGTTCCTGATTTTTTTCTTTCGTATTGTCGACCCATTCGCTCAGTCAAATTGCCTGAGACGTGTCATGTTGAGTCCCTGGCATCGTACCTGGCACCTTTCGACTCTGGCATCTAGGACCTTCCGATAACGAGTCCGATCCGGAGCATCGGACACGCTATTCGAAGTTCGTAGGTTCGGTCCCTAACGTTTATTTGTTGACTTTATTTCCTTTCCATTTATTCCATTTGTACTCTTTCATAGTTAAGAAACCACAATGATTTTCCCTATGCTTTCCCTGGAGTCATTGTCCGTTGGCTTCATTAGTATTAGTAATAATAAGATAGCTCGAGAGCTAGTATGTACAGTCGGCTTTGGAAGTGACAATCGTGTTTCCTCAGAAACGACCACACGGATGCATCATTACATTTAGGAAAGATGCTGGTATAGAGAGGCTCCCTTACGTGCGCTACTGCCACTCGATCTGAAGCGAGCATGATGGTTGCTGGGTCGTGATGGTGTGCTCAATTCACAAGTCTCCGCTTAAACTGAAAAAAGAAAGAATATGCACGAATAGATGATCGCCATCGACATATACGCGCACTCCAGTCATATATCTTTGTTACCCTTCGCATTGTCCGCGATTGCTTTTTAGGCTTCAATGCTGACCCTAGTCTAACGGAGTCAACACTTAGCGCGCTGCGTATACGGGAGGGACACAACAAATCGTTTCCTCCCCATTCTGACGCAAACAAACAATGAATAATTCACCCCGTGCACGCGCCACTTCCCATATAACACGCCCGTGCCCGCGTTTTCGCGACCCAAAGGATTCCATTTCAACCCTGAGCGTCGATATCATCGCGCGCATTGGGTTCGGGCGGAGTGTCTGTACCACCCTTCCTCCCGTTTTTCTTTTCCTTTTAAACCCCGTTTCGTCGGTCACAGTTCCGGAACGGTTGCTGCTTGCCTTGTAACCGCTGGCTGTGTTTTTCGATTCTGCACGCGGACTATATAGGCGCGACAAGAAGTGATGTAAAGGGGAAAAGGGATGAGGGGAAATGAAAGTGCAAGTCGTCGCGAGGAGACACGCTTCCCTGCACACCTAAAGTGGGTCGAAGTGCAGGGTTTCGGGACCCACTAAGGGGTCCCGACCCCGAATTCTCGTATATAGGAGCGGGTTTCTCGAACCGCGCGCGGGTCGGGACCTTTCTCGCGTTGGGGATATGGGGTTGGAGGTTTCAAATCTCTCGCGGGGTGGTCTCGGGTTATACGGCGCCGTTGCCGCCACGATCAACACCACTTCCAGCAACTTCCCCCCCGTCCACCTTTTCCTCACTTCCTCATTCGCTCCCGAGCTCCATGCACGGCCCGCTTGCAACGTCTCCCCCCGAAGTCGCGTCGATTAAGAAGCACTCTCGGCCTCGACCTCTTTCTCTTCCCGAAGTTTAGCCGCTCCCCATTTTTCTACGGCCGCAGCTATGCAGTAGCCGTGACAGCGCGACGACACATTTTGCGAAAGGGAAGCGCTTCGGCCCATCCATCCGTCGGTCTTTTGTCTATATACAGCGACGACACTCGGCCGTCCGTTGAAGCTTTCATTCGCTTAACGCTTCCCTTCCCCACCATTCTATGGTCAAAAGAGGACCGCCACGAACACTGCGGTGAGGCTGCAGCGTTGAAGCTCGACGCGAGGATAAGGGAAGAGGGGCAAGGGGGGCGCAGGGAAAGAGGGAGACGCCTTGTGAAACTGGCGATAAGAGGCAGGGGGTCTGAAGCGCGGAGCCGTGTCGAAGAAAAGGGGTGCTAACGCAGTTAGCGGTGTCGTCGTCGGCGGCTTCGAGTGCGCCGCGGCCTCTCGCGAAGGGACGAGCGATGGATAGTTGTCCCGACGCGAGCGGCGGCAACGTTCGGGAAGCGAGGCTTCCGGATGGAGGGAGGTACGGGTTGCGTAGGGATGTCGGGTTCGGCGCCGGGCGGCGCCCCGTCGTCGGCGTCTCGCTTGGCGCTTTAAAACGCCAACTCGATTAGTCGCAGCTGGGGAGGGTGAAAGGTCCTGACGGCGTGCTGCGAGCCGGCGCGCGCGGTCACGGAGATGGATGAAGCGGCCCGGTCAACCAGTGCCCAAAAGCGTGGAACGATTCCCTATCGCGAACCCGTCTCCGCCGCGGGTTCAAAGGGGAGAGTGCGGGGCGGAGGTTCAAAAGGGGGCCTCTTGTCTCTTCGGACCGCAGCGGCTTTGTGCGTCTGTAAGCGTTCCACTACGCGCGGTAACTTGTCGACTCTGGCGGCTGTAGCCTCGTCTGCGGGTGCACTGTGGGATGCCTGAGGGTGGAGGGGTGCAGACACGCCCGCTAGTGTCGACGCAAGGCAGGCCGCGTGCTCCGGGCTTCCAAAAGCGTTCGTATATCCGGGGCCTGGTCGACAGAATTGGTCGTCGCTGTGCGCGCTCGGTGTAAAGGAAGATATACGATGCTGAAGCTTACGGTGACCATTGAGAAGACAGATGAATGGTCTTCGGCTCTCGATGCCGACCGTCTCCTCGAATCGTGTGGCCTGTGTTTCGGGAGCACCACCGTTAAACCCTTTTGTGAGAATTTGCCACATGTGCTTTGGAAATGAATCTGTAAGGAGATGAGGCCACGTGCTCTCGACTCATGGCTATCACATGCACAGCAAAGTGTGTTTCCGTTAAACGAAATGTGCTATGCAGTTTTTGGGGAAGTTATGGTCTAGTCGTTTATATCCCGCGGATGAACGGGCTCTTGAGCAGAGCGCCTAGGTTTACAACGTGATCGTGTGAAACGGTGGCACAAGCAGTTGCTACCCGATACATTACAGCATACAGATACCATTGGCACCACACATAACAGCAGAACCTCTAGCGCTCTACCGACTGTCGCCCCGAACTAATTATAATACGTGCTACACTACACCCCCGTTTGTGCAGCTTGAATTACTGAGCAGTGGGGGTTCTTTGGAGTTGCCTTGGCTCGAAGTCGGATGGACTCGGCTCTGTTTACTTCCCGACTTGGCTTTTCGTATACTTTTTGGATCAACTGAACTACTTCGCAAGTGCATCAGCCCTGAGAAATTTGGCGCCAGTGCGAGCATCCACTGACTTTTTTGTTCTTTGCATGCATCGTCATTTTAGATGCGAGAGCATCTTATGCTCGGGGCAGTGTCCGTCCTGCGCCGTCCGTACCCATACTGCGTATGCGCGCCTCTTCCTCATTCTCCCCTCCTACGCAGGTGCGCGCTCTTCTCCTCCCCTCTCCCCCTCTGCGGCACAGGTGCGGCGCAGCAAATCATTGCATATAACTCTCTCTCTCCCTCTCTCTCTAAGCGCACGCTGGTAGGCGGCGCAAGTGTCGCGGCGCAGTATTAAGCGTGCGTTCGCTGTGCTTACGTCATTCTCTCTCTGTGCAGCGATGTGCGAAACGCCATTAACAGCGTCAACGTCGGCTCTAGTTGCAGCGGCAGCGCCACCTCATTCTCTCACTGTAACTTTCATTGGGTTGTGTTGCCATGGGAAACGAAACGGAAACTCGATGCGCAAACCCCGTGATGCTTCCGCATCCCACCATGGTGGCCCGTAGGGGGAGATGATGTGTTTTTTTTTCTCATGGTCAACGCCAGCGACAACAGACGTTCTGCGACGCTTTCTTTCTAAAAGAGCCCTGCAACACTTCTTGACAGAAAAACGGTGTCAATCGGTCGTGAAGGCACCTGTGAACATTTGACGTAAATATTGGTGCAGCGCACGGAACAGGGAACTTGAAATTTGGTTTCAAGCCCGTGCTGCTGAAAACCGCCCATCTTCTTCCAACGAATGGCATCACAAGGAGCTATGTGATGCTCTGCCCACGTCACGCTGCTGTGTGATGTGTTGCTGAGAATTTCGTCGTCGCTTCCATGTTTTACTTTTGCAGTTTGTCTATACTATTTTTTATTTAACAGGGAAGCCGTTCATGGCGGCCGTAAAAACTTTGGTGTCCGCAGACAACCGCCTCGGCGCTAATCGCGTTGCCTATCAGCCGCTAATTCCACAGCTGTGCCGCACTTACTCCGCGAGACTTAGGCACGACCCCTCACAACTACCGCCAGCTGCGCATGCGCTGTGATGTCGTTTCGTTGTACCTGCGCTTAACTCTGTCCACATCACGCAAGGTAGAGCATGTCGTATAGTAAGTAGTACAGTATGGGCATAGCCTCCTTGATGATGTGTAGCAAGGAGTGGGAAAAATAGTAAAGATGAGGAGGGAAAGTAGGGATTGCAGGGAGGGGAGAGGGAAACTAAGGGAGAACGTAGAGCATACCATAGTATTGTATAATACGGGGTAGCAAGGATTGAGAAAGGGCGGTGAAGGTCGATAGGAGGTAAAATAGGACAGTGTGGGAAACGGAGGTGAGGGTAGCGAAGGATTGATTATGTGAGGGTGAGGAGGAAAGAAAGGAGAAGTGGAGAGGGTAGAGAATGGCATAGTCTCGTACAGTATAGTGTAGCGAGGAGCGGGAAAGGAAAGCGAAGCTGTGAAGGAGGGAAAAGTGGAGGCACACACCACCAGCTATATACGCTGTATACTCGACATTGTCAAACTTCAACTCGACTACCTTTTCTGTGTTTAAGCCTTTCGCGACTTAGCATAAGCTTCGTCATTTTTTCCCAGAAGATCATAACTTGCGCGAAGCGTGTCTACGTGTATAAACAGACTTTCCAGGAAAGTGGGCATTGCAGGTGACAGTTGGCGCTTCGCTGTTCGTCCCCTTTCCTTTCGCTGTACAGGTGTCGAGCCAGGGCGAAGTATGTACAGCGGACTTCAGAATAAACCAGCTGATGAAGATGTTCTTGTAAAATGCTTGAAGTGCAAACCGTGCCGTGACTCTGCGCTGAGCGGGCTGCTTGCTCACGAACGCGACCCTTTCTCTGCCTGTCTCTGCCTGTATTTATGTACGTATTATACACAATAAAGTGGACGGGGGGGGGGGGGGGGGCTTCGTAGCTCAGTTGGTAGCGCATCGGACGCGACATTCGAAGGTCGTGGGTTCGGTTCCCACCGAAGGCAGGTTTGTCTTTTCGTCCACTTTAATTCCTCTCTACTTTCTTCACAATTACAATACCACAAGGAACTTCCCCTATGCTTTCCTAGGCTTCATTGTCTGTTTGCTCATTAAGTTGTTTCCAACAAATAAAGAACGAGCCCTTGACCCCTTTCCTTTCGTTGTTTTTATACGGAAGTGACAAAGAAAACTAGTACTAAAGAAAATTTTTCACGCAGGGTCCTGACGGGGCATCAAACTGTCGACCCCTTGATGTGAACCTTCAAGCTTCAGACGCCTCCTCCTCGCCCTCAGCCCCTCCACCTCGCAAACGGTGAGCACTTCAAAGCGGGATACTGCTGCATCTCGGCCAGGCACCCAGCAATTAACGCGGGTTCGATCCCGGCAACAGCGGTCGTATTTTTGATGGAGATGAAAATGTCAGAGGCCCCTGTACCGTACGTTGTCAGTGCGCGTTTTAGTACTACAGGTGGTGAAAATTGAGAAAGCAATAATAAGTGTGTGTGTTAGAGAGAGAGGGGAGAGGGAGGACCACAGCGCGCAGTTGCTGTTCGGCCAGCAACTCAAACAAATAAATAAACAAACTAACAAACAAACAAAGGCGTGATCACCACGGACGAGAATTGATCCCTCGACATGCTCTCTGCAGCATGCACTGGTAGACCCATCACTTGTGCGAAGCATGTAATTATGTTTCCTCGGCGCGTGGCTATCGGAATCGACAAGTTTCCACGAAGCGATAATCAATAGCATTGCTGCATAAGAGTTGCTCGATGAGTACTGGACAAGACGTTGATTTAAAAGGGCGAAAATTGAAAGACGATTGGAGTTTGCGCTTGGTGTTTGAATAAATTACAATCCCGACGGACTCACATCACGATTCGCACACAGATCTTGGTTCTCATAAATATGCGCCAATTGATTGCTTTCACAAAACGAAAAATTGAACATTTAAGCCCGCGCGCACGGACACATCGGATGGAAAACGAGAAGCACAATAAATGCACACACATCTCAGCTATGCGATTGTGAGCTCCTACTTTACGTCATCCTCGGCTAATTCTGTAGCTTTACGTGGAAAGGGAGAAGAAAGGGGAAATTGTACAGAAGTGGAATAACCCTGCTGGCGAAATGATTGTAATGTCACAGTAACAAAAAAAAAATTCTTGAGATCGTGGGTGGGAACGGGAGCTATGGTGAAAGCTGCAGAATTGGGCGTGTCAAAAAAAAGAATAAGAACTACACAATAAAGCAAGGGAGAATAGCGCGACTACGCACATGCATTAAGCCGGCACCAGATATTCAGCGGGATCAAAAAAATGAAAATAAAAAGCAGAACACCATTCCGGCCCAACCTGTTCACTCTCAGCTTTCGTCGTGTACCATCTCTCGGTCAAAGAAATGCCACGCCGCCTTTTCAAACACAGATATATTTTTTAGCCATTTCATGCTTCTCGAAACTCGCGTATAGTAATTTCGTCTCTACACTCCGAATCCGAGAACAATAGGTTCGAAAAAGAAACATTAAATTCTTCGCGAGAAAACGACGCAGCGCGAACCTCGAGTTGAGGAACGCCATTTCATGCACCACTTGGCTTTTTCGTCCCTGCATACGTTTGCGTACGCCAATGTGGCGCCGTACGCATGGCGTATATGTAATTTTGGGTTTCACTCTCTTTTTCACTGTTCCGTGCGTTGCTTTTTCTAATTTTATTCCTACCCAGGCTTTCGTGGTGCTATTACAACTATGCGAGTGCATGCTTCGGTACTACAAAATTATAACGCAGCATTCTCTTTCCTTTTTTTGTTCATTTTTTCCCGTTCGTCAGTCGAAACGTCACACTCAGGACGTGAACGAGGGAGTGCACATGCAAATTTTCGGGAAACGTTGTGTCGTCAGTGCAGGTACGAGGCAGGCGAGCTGTAACGCCGCGCCGTAATTCCCTACGTCGGCGTCCCGGGCGTAGCATTAATTCGCGTGAGTGGCTAGTTTTTTTTTTCGAAACCGAGGGATTCGGGTTGAATCGAGTCGGCCCACGGCAGACGCGAATGTCAGAAAAAGCAGGCTTGCCGTCTGCGTGTGCGTAGGCTTTTGCATGAAGTGGTGAGGTGTTCGCGAGATGTCAAGAGAAAGGATGTGCACCGCCGGTTACGTTTGTTCCCCACCTCACCCCCATCGGTTGGGCCTGTATTCCTTTTATCTTCTTTTGCAAGTGTGTTGACAGCACGGTTGTAGAACATGCCGAGTTCGGCAACATTTCTGTGACTCACACAGACTCGCCTCACCCCCCCTCCCCCCCCCCCCCCCCAAAAAAAAATTCTTAGCTTTGGGATCACTCGCACACAGACTCACCAGATCTTTAGGTGTGAAGCAGCTTATGGTCGGGGGCTGTTACTCCCTCCCTCCATCCGCCGTGCGGCGTCCACACCCGCACTGCGCATGCGCATCCTCCTCCCCCGCCTCTTCTTGTCTTATCTCCTCTCTTTTGCAACGCTCCTCTCCTCTCCGGATTGCGCAACGAATGGCAACAGCTGCGGCTCCGCGTGCGATAATGCGAAGCAGCTTAGGTTAGAGGCGTGACGGTAGACCACCGCGTTCTCTCGCTTCTCTTTACATTCTCATTCGTCCTCTCAATAAAATTACACCATCTCAAGCTCAAGCTAACCATCTCACCGCTGCTTCGCATCCACACATGACTCCCTTTAGCGGGAGATGGAGTAATTTTTTTCTCGGGTGCACTTATTCGGCCCCAGACTCAGCAGCTTTTAAGTGCGTATAGCGCAATGGGAGCTCTCATTGTCGGCGACCATCTCGTCGTCCTGTCGCGTGCTCACGCTTCCCACCGATACCCGCAACGCGCAAGAGAGGGCGCCACCGTCTCGCTGAGCGCGCGATCGATTTCTCCTCCCGCGGCACTTCTACGGCACACAACGAGAACCGGTGGGTTGCCCATGCTACGCACTCTCTCAGGTTTCACAGTAGCGGAGCTGTGCACAGTGCTGCTGTCCTCTCTCTCACACGCCGGCGGCGGCTGAGCTCGCTCCCTTGTAGTGTGCTCGTCTCGCGTTGACTGCTCTTTTGTATGCATACTGCCATGCATACTGCATGGGAAATTTTTCAGTCAATTCTCGGCTTTGTTCCCTTATTATGTTGTTCTAAAGGGCAAGGGATTCATTAGGTTTTATCATGTGATGTACTATGTTTCTTCGAGACTCAGTAGAAATGAAGCTCACCCGATATTTTCCTTAGCTTCACTCATTCGGATTCAGACTCGCCAAATTTCCCATAAGCCGGAGTCGCTCCACCTAAATTAGAGAAAACGCAACACATAACCTGAAAAACAGCGTGAAAACCCTCGACCGTCAACAAAGGAACGATAATAGCCAGAAATTCTGGCGCCTCCTTGCTGGGCCCGCAGCAGCCGCCGACATCAAGGCGATGAGCGCTGTTTCTTTGGCCGCTTTGACCAGGCTGATCGGCCGTCCGGCTCCAAGCAGCAATCTCGGAGAGAGAGGGAGAGAGAGAGAAAGGGGAAGGAAATACAGGGAAGGTAACTGGAGGAAATCTCTGGTTGGCTACCCTGTACTGGGGAAGGGGAAAGGGAAATGAAAAAGGGAAGTCTCAGCAATCTCAGAATTTCTCCTTCTTGCCTCCTTGGCGGCGTTTGCATCTGCAGGGAGGCCAAGTTGGCGCCTGATTGGCAGCGTATAGGCGTAGATGCAGATTTGCTGTGCGTTTACGTTGTAAAGCCGTGGCGCAGCCGCGAAGCAGTCGAAGCTGTGGTAGTTGAGCTTGATGGGGGAAGGTGCAGAGGACATGTGCGGACCACGGCTTGTGACTTAGTTCGCAGTCCTTCAAACAATGGCGATGCGATTTAACTGTGGACATTTGTACGTTGTAGTGCATTATATTCAGTTTGCTGTATTTTTCAAAGGCGACCCAAAGTAAAAAAGAAGGAATGAGTGAAAATGAATAAAGTGATCCAACTTTCACCAGAGATGAATAAAGAGAATAGATGTAGATCAAACATTACTACGATTACCATTAATAAAGAATGAATTCAGTCAATTATTGTGATTCAAAGATGAGGTAAGTTAGGTAACGTGAATGAATGTGTCATTTATTCATTCATTCATTCACGTTGACTAACTTACCTCATCCTTGAACGACAATTATTGACTGAATTCATCTTCGATTAATGGTAATCGTATGAAGTTTTGATGTACATTGTCATTGATGTCAGTCGTACCAGAGATGACTGATGTTCAATGAATTTTTTTTGTATGTATATAGACCTGTGTACATAGCGTACTTGTGTATGGGGTAGGGAAATGTGTATATGCGTAGTGTACACTTCCTTTTGTAAGTACAGATTTTATTTGTGCATGCATAAATATGTACGTACACATACTTTCTTTTTCTGATTGAATTGTATCTCTGTCTCGCGTATTCTTTCAAGTGTTGTATTTATTCAATACATTTGTGCAATGTGCTGTTGTTATTTGTAAAAGGGGGCAGGACCACTGTCAAGCTTCTTTAGCTTTTTAGTCCTGTCTCCTTTTTTTCACTGAAAAAATAAAATAAAAGTTGATTGATTGATTGATTGGTTGACATACTCACTTTATTCATCTCTGGTGAAAGTTTAATCACTTTATTCACTTTTCACTTATTCGTTTTCTTACTTTGGGTATTAAGAGGATTCATTACCACGAATCTATTTATGTCTCGCGATAGCGTGCGTGCATGTGCGTGTGTGTGTGTGTGGCGTTGGGCGGGCGGTGTACAGCTGCCCACTGATATAACCGATAGCCGACTCCATGTTCCATTCGCCTATGCTGCAGCGACGTAAATCCTGTGTGCTCCATATAAATATAAGAGGGAGCTCAATAATTATGTGACTGTAACTGTATGGAATTTTTGCAGTTAGGTGCGCAGCTAAGTGCGGCAGGTATTATGCCATAGCCGTGGTAGATGAAAAATCAGCCATGAAGTTAAGCAAGAGTCGACGTTCTCCCATTTATTCTCAATTGGCCGATATAAGTTCCGGCAAATTCTGATGATGAGAGGTTCAGGTGTCAGCGGAACATGCGCGAAAAAAAAATGAAGGACTCGCTGCAATTTTGGAAATACATCCGTCTATATATGCCGTGACAATGCTAGGTCCTAAGGTGCTTCGCCCCTAAAATAACGAAATATCGAAAATACGTCACGTGAGCACTCATTTAACGACCCTCTCAACAGAACCCTCAATTACTCTTCCTAGCGCGCGCTTGGCGACTGCGACGTTCCTAACGTTCGCGCACCCACCATGCGTGTTCCCCACGCCGTTCGCACGGTCGCTGACGCTGCACTCGCGCCGGCGGCGAAGAATGCGGGCCATAAAATTTAATTAAATGAGCCCGCGCGGTCCTCGGCGATTTATTAGCCGCCTCTTCGGGAGAAAGATAGCCGTGCTTGCGACGTGAGAGTGCCACTGCGTGGGAGATTGAATAACAAAGAAGAGTGAAGTGTACAAGCGTACAGAAGCAAATGAAACGCGAGCGTAGCGGGCCTCGTTGAACGAACCATGCCAGCGAAAAGCCGTGGTGCAGTTCCGGCTGTCTCGAATTGTCGCAGGGTCATTCGTCGACGCTTGTAGGGTTGGTTCCGCTGGGCTTGTGCGTACATTAGGAGCGGTCTTTTTGCCCCGCCACGGTGGTATAGTGGGCTGCTGATCCGAGGGTCGCGGGATCGAATCCCGGCTGCGGCTACTGCATTTTGATGGAGGCGAATTGTCGAGCCCCAATGTACTGTGCGATGTCAGGGCACGTTAAAGAACCGCTGGTGATCGAAATTTCCGGAGCCTCTCCACTAAGGCGTCTCTAACAATCACAGATAGTTTTGGGACGCAACACCCCACAAATAAATAAATAAATAAATAAATAAATAAATAAATCAATCAATCAATCAATCAATCAATCAGAAACTCTGTTCTTATTGAGCCACGTTTAGCGGCGGCAAAGCTCTTTTCTATAGGTGACCGTGCGACGACTGGTTTGTGTAGCGTATGGTTGTGCAATGTTGGATGGCCGGGTGATAGTCGAAATTCAGTTACGCGAGGTGTGCGAGATAATTGCCGTGTACCTTTGTGCCGCTGTGTCCTTTTAAATAAGTTAATGATTATAGTTTATTATAACGCATTGAAACAGGCAGGATACATGTGTATGGTGACGCGCTTAAAAAAGTAGTACGCAAGACACGAATGACAGAAAAAAAAGCAACTGTAGTAGATAAAGCAAAGTTGAGCAAAAAGAACTAGGAGAGAGCGTATGCATGTCGCTCATACTGTCTTAAACCGATTCATCCGATCATAGAAGAATTGCGCAACTGCCTATAGATCATTTTCAAAGTAACTCTTGTATGATGACAATGCTGAATGCACCATCGCATTACAAGCGCAACTTTAGCGATACCCACATGGTGCAGGTCGATTGTGTTGTGGCGCGCAGAGTAGAAAAGTTTGTATGCTGAAAACCACACTGGCTGTGTTCTGACCGATGGAGGCGAAAATGCCAGAGGCCCGTGTACTGTGCGTTGACTATGGAAACGCCCTTTCTTCGATGAACGCTTTACCAGCTCGCAAGGAATGAGAACGTGCCACGCGGTGTGCAGCCCCCGTGCTGCTTCGCATCGCCTCATGGTCCCCTATAGTGGGAGTTGGTGTAATTTTTTGTTATAGTTCTATGAAAGCTAAGGTTTTCAGCCACGAAGCCAGCAGCACCATTTTGAAGCGCTTCTAAGCCTTCAGTGAAGCTTCGGGCATGCGGGCTACTCACAATCGAGGCATATGGACTTAACGTTCAATGCGCTTAAGTGTTTCTTTACTTCCTCAAGACGACAGAATGGACTTTACGAACTCTTGTGAAATGTTAACGGATGTTGTTCGCTTTCGTTCTTATCTCATTATAGGAGGGACCGGGAGGCTAACCAAGGAAGCAAACGTCTTTGGTTAGCCTTCCTTCTTTTCGCATATCGCCTTTCTCCCCTCTCTCGCGTTATTAAGTCCTTCGTCCATTGATAATTCTGCTAATGACGTGAAGTTCGCTATACGAACCTTTCGCAGCCTCAGACAATGTTTCGAACCATTTCGTGCGGTCGTCTTTGCCACTGTCACACACGCTCTCTTCGCCTCCCCGTTTCACGGCCAGCGCAAGACCTCAGGACGAAGGCCCGTCAAGCGGCTAGGATCTGAATGAAGATCCGACTAACGATCCGACAGACAGCGATCAGCCGTGCCGTCCAACGGACTGCCCGTTGATGCCAGGAAGGGCGAAGGGCGGCAGTGATTCAGCGAGGCAGGCGTCAACCCTTTAAGCTCCGATGGAGCGCAGTGAGGGAAAGGCTTCAAACAATGAAGAAACCCCCGACGGGCGGCGATTAAATCGTTTCGCTCTCCGGCGCACGCGAGAATCGTGCGAGTGTGGTCTAAAAACAGAGCTCTTTTGTACATTCTACGCTCGTTCTTTGCCCGCCTCCTCCTCCCAGACAGCCCATCAGTGAAGATCCTATTTAGCGCTTGGCAGACAGGGCATTATCTAACGAGGCTGGCATACGTCGCTCGAAACAGAACCCCTTTAGCGCTAGAAAATCGTCCGAGGGGAAATCCGCGGCTTTCTTTCGCGACGCCTAATCGCCCGGGCACGCTAATGGCGCCCGCTCTCTCACTTCCCTGACCCTCTGCAGAGCCCGGGGCGTCCGGGCTGGCTTTAGGAAATGATGAATCCCGAACTTGCGCCGTCTTCCCGTTCCGTATGGCATCCTTGGTTCTCCCGGCGTCTATCAATGCCTAGGCGGGCTTAGGGCTAGTTATAAGAGTATTTCTCTACGCGAGCCTCCGGGCCAAGGTGTGCACCACACAGGCATGTACGGACGCACGCTCATCTCGAATATGGAGATATTCGGGAAGCAGATTTTTTCAGAACGTGTAGGCTACGTACAGCCGCTGTGGCGTTGCAGTGATTTCCCTAACGAAGCTTTGTCCCCCGCACGAATCTCTCGCCATCTATTCCACTTGATACCCGAGCAGAGAGAGAGCAGCGTGACTTCGGGATGAGAGCCGTAATGGAGGTTTGCTAGGAGGTGCACCTTCCCTTTTTCAATCCTTCTTTCCCATCCGCTTGAGCTCGCTGTCACTACATCTCCGATCCCAAAGGAGATCGTCATGAAAGCCGGAGAATGCAGCGCCACTTGCCCTCCCCTCCTAGAAAGGAGAGGAAGCTAGGACGAGAGAGAGAATGGGGGACACGTGCAGAAAGAAACACGGGGAGCCAAGAGGAAACAGGGCAACACGGCTAGGGAGACCCGTAAGCGTCTTAATTGGGCGCACGCTCCCGCAAGGCGATAAGCGGAAAGGCCAGCGGTGCGGCTCATTTGCGTAATCTGCGCCCCCCTCATCTCCCCCTCGAGCCCTTGCTCCTTGAGCCCGCGGAGAGCCGCCCAGAGCGAGTACACACGGCCCCGTCGGGGGATTTCGGGAAGCGGAGGGCGCGGAAATAGGGAGCGGACGGGGCAGCTTTCCAACGGGCCAGCCGAGGCCACACTAGGAGTCATCTCTGCTTTAGGGAGGATCCCTAATTGGCGGGCATCATCCGATTACGAGCTGGCGGTGGCTTTTTGCCGTCCCTTCTCTCTCTCTCTCTCCTACCACTTTTGAAATAAGTATTTCTCGTGTGTGTTTTCTTTTGTCTTCAAAACGGAGTGAAAGGGGACGTTCCGGCAGCCGGCCGTCATCATCCCTGTATTGTTCTAATCCGTCCCGAGTCAAGCTGTTTCGCTTCTGGCCCGACGGGCAGGTGCTCGAAGCGCCGATCTCTCTTAATGGGTGCGCCGGGTGAGATCTGGCCTGCAAGGGAAACATTGAGCGCGTCCCACTGCTTTCCTTTCCGGGTTGATGCAGCGCGCTTGTCCCGGTTATTTATCTGGCCTTTGTTTCCCGCTGCTCTTCGCGGCCGTCAGCAATTAACGTGTTAATTCTAACACCTCCTTCTCTCTCCCAATTCATCCGCTAATCCGTCGCCCCGTCAGTGATCTGCACTTTTTCTCTGCGTTTAGCCCCGTGCGTGGTGGTGAGGTCTGAAAGAGAGAGAGAAGGCTAGCCGCCGTCTTTACTTCACCTAAAGGGGAAGCTCTCCTGGACGAAGGGGAAAAAAGGAAGCTAAAAAGAAAGATCTCCCCACGGACTTCGAGTGGCGGGCCGCGCCTTGTTTGTTCAGCACTGAGAGCAGATAACGCAAACATTGATCTAATAGAAGAGATCAGAGAAAAGGAGGGCGGGATTGGAGGATAGGAACCGAGGAAATAAAAAGACGGTGCGGCCGGGGACTCTCTCTGGCTCTTTCGGGAAGCCGTCTGCTGTGCGCGACCGAGACGGACAGAGCTTGTACTTCTGTCCTTCGGTAATAATAATAAAAAAGAAGTAGAATGAATAACGAGAACAAGCATAACATTTGGTGCAAGAGGAGTGGCATCACTGAGTGCAAAGCTGAGGTTGAGAAAAGGAAAGTAGACGTTGGTTAGCCGCCTCAAAGAAGGGAAGGCCATTTGGTCCATTGCTTCTCCTTACTACACCGCTCCTTTTTTCTTTTTTTTCTGCCTTTTTTTGCAACCTTTGCTCGCGTCATGCTGCTGGGATACCGGATCAGAGGGGATCAAGCAGATCGGATGCGCTAAAGAATAAAAAAAGGGTGGGATAACGATGATGAAAAGAACTCTAAACCGGGCTCGACACTTTGGACCACATGCCGGCTTAGGCCGTCAGGGAGGTCCGCGGGGCTCAACCATTATTTGTCGTCGGCAAAATACACCAGGCCCGTCGTCGAGCGGGAGCCGAGGGTGAGGGAAGAGTCGACAAAGCCCGGATTAAAGGCGAGCGAATGAGCCGACCGGTATAGACCGTCCGCGCTCCGGGGCGTATCGCGCGCCTGTGGCCGGGCCCGTAGTGAACTGCGCCGGGCTGGGTCCCGTGTTCTGTTCCAGAAGGTTCGGTCGTTTTTCGTCGCGTCAATCGACACGCTTTAGCCTGCGTGCGCTTGTCGCTGCATTGTGTGCTCGTATGAAGCGGCTTGGGCAAAGTCTTGGGATATACCTGGGTCGTGCCACCTTGGTTTACGTAACGCGCGCTTGACTTCGGGGCAAACGGTGTCCGCCTTTGTCGTACATAATTGCCCAGTACACGGTCCCGCGTGTAGTGAACTCCCGTATTAACTAGATCAAAGTTCCATTGCACTTAGCGACTTCATGGTTGTAATGGCGTGCCAAGGTGTTGTCGATCAACACCTGAATTCTGAGCGTGGCGGATTGGATAAAACGCGACACAGCCGAAGTGGCCGTCGAAGTCGCCTGAGAGTGCAATTATATTGCAGGGACGCTTAGAAGGGAGAGAGTAATACTACAAGACTGTTTGCACTATACGCTGAAGGAAGGCCTTATGTATTGCGACGTGAAATGATCCGAAATATTGCACTCGGAGTGCAGAGAACACTTTGGTATTTGCGATATCTGGTAGTTTAATTTCGCTGGAGGGAGGCTAATCAGGCATTTTCAATAAAGTTGTCCCCTCTCTCTCTCTCTCCTGCTGGAGCTTGGCGTGGCGAGTAAATTATTTCAAGTGTATGTAGTATCCTTTCTGAAGAATGGCTGACCACTTTCAGGCCTTTGTTAACCATCTGGGCACGCAGCGTCATATGAGGTGTCCTCATCGACGACTCCACATTCGCTGAATTGAATGCAGTCTCCCTTCTTCAGCGTTGGGAGGTCGCCTCACTTCTTATAACCTCTCATGTGAACCGTGACGTACACCGGGGGTGTAGCACCGTTTCGGGGTCGCTGACGACGGCCCACATATGTGCTATGGATGCACGACCGCATGAAATGATGACACCTCGAGGACCGGTGTCATGTTCTGCCGCTGCGGAAGGCGTAACGTAAGAAGCCTTAAACATCTACGATGCCGTGTAATGGAAGAACAGCAGCTGCACCAGAGCTTTTGAACCGGTAGGGAAAACATTCAGCTGGAACAGTGCACGGGAAGTTCAGGGAGAAAACAAGAAAAAAAAAAGAGAGGAGGCGTGCAGGCGCTTCCTTTTTGCTCGTCCCTTACCTGTTCGCTGTTCTGGGCGATCGTGAATAACTAATATATCGCCCGAATTTCCGCCTTCGTCCAGATGTGCACATTGTCTGAACAAGACTCGCCCGGGTGAAACAGTAACAACTATACTCCAAGACTGTATAGGTGACAGACGTAACAATCCTGTGGAACTCACTGTGGAAGTTTCCATACCGCATATGCACACTTTGCAAGTCCGAAGGTGTGTGTATCGGTTCATGATAACTACTGAAGATATCGCCAGTGGTCTCCGGTCTGACAGACAGACTGAATGCACTGAAGGTGAAATGGTAGGATGTCCATTTCTGGCGTGCTGTTAGATAAAATCTTTGCAGCTGACGATGAACGCTTCAGAAGGCGAAGTCTTGTTCCGTTGCTCTGTAGTACACCGATATGTGCCTTGCTCGTGACAGACAAGACAGCTAGACAAACGCAGAACTACGAGGAGTGAAGACGCTACATGTGACGTGCAGCGTTGGCATGGTAATGTTGATTTTACAGCAATGAAATTCAAGGTATTTTCAATCCAGATGAGCGTGATGAATAATTTTATATCCGGTGTGTTACTTGCTACGTGCGAAAGGAGCGATTTGATTCTGACGTATGCGATGAATACTTGGGCGATCACGGGATAACTTGGTCACCCCAGTTTCCGTGATCTAGATGAATGTTGTTGGATTTCGTGACCGTTGAAATTCGGCCGCAGTTGTCATAAACTGGAGCAGTGTCCTTAATCTTGACATCGCGACACGTTACGTGCTATGGATGTGTGATGTCTGGCAATCCAAATAATTGACACTACTCCCTGTAAGGTCGTGACAAGCACTATGTTTTAGATGCGGAGCATCTCTTACTCGCGGGTATGTCACGCGTCTACCGGCGTCCGCACTCACACTACGCATGCGCGACTCTCCTCTCCCTTCCCTCTCTCCAACAGTTGCTGCAATAAATACAGCGGGTAGAGAGCGCGCGCGCGCTTCGCTACATTAATATCTCCTCCTTCTCCGATGAAAGAAGGTGGTGTTGAGTGATGGAAGCAACAGTTCCGTCAGCGAGTGGGTTGACGCAAGTACGCATCACCATCAACCCACACTCTGACAACGGTCACGCGATGCGTGGTAACGAACCAAATTAACAGCGTAATAACACGCAAGGTTCACCGCAAAGGTAACACCGAAAACACTGCGAACCTGTGAACACCGCCGTTAAATGCACCGTTGAAACTCCCAGCGATGCTCCTCATCACCCCATGGTCGCCTTCGGGGATGTGGTGCAATTTTTTTGTTCGTTTTCCCGTTGCATACCTTTTCAATTCGGGTGCTGAAGATGGGGTGCTATTTTAAAAACTGACATTCTCTCCGCTTGCTCCTAGGTGGGAGCCCAGGCCAGAAATCTGCAGGATTTCAATAAAGTTCTACACACACACATTCGGGGAGGAATCCTGTTTTTTTTTTGTCGAGTAATTCAAGTTTAAGTTTACAAGCTGCAAGTTTAAGTTTTCTAATGACAGCCGTACAGCGTCCATAGTGCTGTACGCGGCTTGTGAAATGAAATTTACGCCACTGGAGCTCACTTCGTTGTCCCGATGTTCGGGAGCCACAGCGCGTGTCCACAGCGAACCTTGCGCAGCATAAAAAGCAGGTTAGCACGGAGTATTGCCATTCGGGGAGCAATCTGGTTTCCCCGGGTTTTCATGAAACACCTTCGGGTTGTAAGAATCGTGTAAAATCAGGTTTTAGCCGTGAACGAACGACCCGAGCTATTCTGATTGAGCCGATACATCTAATCCGCCGGCAATTTTCTGGCTGTCAATTTTTACAGATTAGGAAGACATAGGTTTGTGTGAAAACACAAAAACCGTAGACTCTCCCCTGTGCACATAACGAAGCATCGTAGGCTTAAGATTCAAGAGCTTATCAATTCGGAAACTCAGGTAGACGCACATATCAATGACTAGGCAGAAGTATATGATATATGGCAGCCTGTTTAAGAAGGGTCATATTGTCACGCTACAACGATCCTAGTGCAAGTAAACAGCAACATGACTCACAGTTTGTATTGTATTACAGGGCGACCATGGATAGACGTTTCCTCTGTGTAACAGGTTAACAACATGATGTCTCATATACACCCCAGTCTCTGCGTTTTGATGTAGGAGAGCCCTCGATGAATCTACATACTCGCCGTGAATATGTTATATATATGTCTCGAAGGAACTGCCTGCTGCGCTCCTGAAATATGGCGTACTGTGTACGAGTACTGAGTACGCGTACGACAAGCGCAGGCTGTCTATCTTATTGGAAAAGTTTATGATCACGGCCGCGACAGAATGAGCAGTGTAACGTTGTCCTTGAGTGACGTCGTTGACAAGGCTCTTCACACACTTTGGTATCTGTTGTGCCTGCATATGAGATCAATCAATCTCATTCGTTCGTAACTTCTTACTGCTGATGCGCGGTATCAAGTAGAATGAACCTCCTCTGTAGCACTTATACAGGAGTTTCAGAAAAGCGGCAGAAATCAACGTCGTTCTTGCCGGCTCATTTGTATGATATGTCACCTTTTTAAATCAAACAAGACCCGAAGTTGGAGCGAAAACAAAGGCTTTAAATGATTTTTTTTTATTTATACAGTCTTAGTACGTCCCGAAATCAAGGTATGATTATGAGACGTCGTAAGGGGGGTTTGAGCGAATTTTGACAACCTGGAACACTTTAACGTGCACCGACATCGCACAGCGCACGGGCCTCAAGCATTTCGCATCCACTGAAATGCAGCCGCCGCGGCCGGATTCCATCCCACCACGTTCGGAACAGCAGCCAAGTGTGAAGACCACTGTGGCGGAGAGAGGCTCGAAGAGATGCACAGGTCGCTGAACACGACACAATACGGAGAATGTCGCCAGAGCGAAAGTTTCTACGTCTTGTGTTCGTCAGGGAATACGAAAAGGAGTCCTGGGGAGTCCTGACGTAGACAAGCCCATTTGCTGAAACCGTGGCTGTAGCGGTATCCCTGCTTTTGCATTGTTTTCAACGATCTGTTTATCGCGCCGCCTTTGCTGCACTTGAACTGCGAAGCTGTTTAAGCTTTGCGTTTTCTGTCGTGTCACGAGATATGATCTTGAAATGACATTGCCTATCAACCAAGCGACGCTACATGTTCTACCAGCATAACCTTATATGGCCTCGACATCATGCTACATTACATTAGATGATGTCACAGCGACACGTGGCCAAGAAGAAGATGACGAAGGCGACGATCAAGAAGAAGAAGGAGAAGAAGACCTGGACCAGACAAGTGCCCGTCAGCTTCTCTGCTTTGCTAGCCTTGCGCCACTAGTGCAAGCTGCACTAATTTTTTTAGCCGCCGTCGTCATGAACACCTCTACCCTATGTTTGTCCACAGAGGGACAAAGACCTCCTGGCGATCCCGGTTTATACTTGCCCCGTGCCTGCCGATTCCTGCGTTATTTCGTGCCTATACACAACTGCCAGTTAGTTGAAGCTTAACGTCAGCTTCCGCTTCCAAGCATACCGCAACTAGCTGACTCACTCTCTGCTACATCCGTCGGCCGACAAATTACACGGCAACTCAACTAGCATCTGTCGTTGAACGGGCCGTTGTGCGCCGTGGCCCGCCATTAGCGACCAACCAAGCGCACATAACTCCCCGTCCCCGGGTTCGACTGAAAAGGTCAATTTTTCCGTTCAGCAACCACTAAACGGCCGAGGTGTCCGTGTCTACTCCGTATACCGACTGCGGACGGCTGCCGCTGCAGTAAAAAGCACCGCTGAAGTGAGAACTGGGATAACGTACAAAAGGTGAAAGAGTGACACAGAGAGTTCTGACGACACATCGTGAACTAGAATAACATCGCGTGTTTCTTTTTTTCTGAGTCGCCGCCGAGTTTTCGTAAAGCGGGCCGCCGACGACGGCTTTTTCGAAAGCGCAGATTGCGACGCGCCAAAGAAAGCAAAAGAAGGCAGGTGGGGGGCAGCCATGCCACGGCCGGGCACATTGAAGAGCGTGAAGTGAAGAAAGAGCGAAAGGGCCATAATGGAAGGAATAGGCCCGGGAGTGTGTCTACGCCACGCAGTCTGCCACAGGGTGTTCATGGCAGCGAGCTGTGACACACACGGCTCGGTGTTCGAGAACTACGGCGCGCAAGTTCGGCGAGCAACTACCCGCACAGAAGGACTCGCCGATACAACAACGGCGGCGACCCTCAGGGGCGTTTTTAAAAAGCCCGAGGCGGGGTGGTGGCGGTTCGCCCGGGTCTGTAGAGGCTAAGCTACGCTGTGGACAGGAATACAGGAGTACGTGTGTGTGTTGGGGGGGAGGTGCGAGGGACAAGGGCAGGAAAGTGGGGAAGGCAAGGTTCAGCGCGTGAGGGAAAGAAAGGCTCTATGGGAAGGGAGGCGGATTGTGCGGCCTTCGAAATCCCCGAGGAGTTAAGTTGGGATTAGCCACGGTGTGCTGACAGTTGTCGACTGTCGCCTTTTCTCCGCCGTTCTCGTTTTAACGCTCCTTTTTCGACGTTTAAAGAAAGGCGGAGTAGAATGGCCCTACTCACCGTGTTTTTCTTTCTGCCTTTAATCCTTCGGATAGCGCCAATCCGCAGCACTCTCTCCATCTTCCGTATATAGCTGGCCGTGTTTTCTGCAGAGCGCCTGATGCTCGGTCGTATGGAGCGTGTAATATACGACGCGCGGCAACGGGCTTATTGTATTCGCGGAATAAGAAAGTGCCATGCGTCGTCACTCGAACGAAAGAAAGGTAGTGTCTGGCGAAGCCCGAAAGCGGGACCCGTTGGCGGAGTGAGCGTTACAGCAGTACGGGCTCTTCAGCAACAGGTTTTCCTTAGTTCATGCAAATTAGAGGAAGTAGATGGTGCGCTGCCCTGTATCGCAGTTTCCCCGAGCACGGCTGCTGGATGCACCAACGACCGTGCGCCATGGTAGGTGATCAGCTTGTGAGAATCATGCGGAAATTTTCGTGGTGCGAGAAGTGCGGCATGTGGATCGTAAGAGGGAATTTTCATGTTAGCAGGGAACCAATGGCCCAGAGATTTGTCCACCGTATGCACCTGGTAGTCTTAGGCTCGGAAAAACGAAGGGTTCCCTTTGATCAGGGACAACCAAGTACTGCGATCTCGAGGGCTTGGCAAGAGAACAAGAATTCAAGTTGGGTCACTGGCCCTTGCAACTTGTGCAAAAGGATACACGTTTTGGCCAGTTACTGCAAGGGGAGCCCAATCACGAGAATAAAATTAAGCGAAGACTAAGCATGTACTGCACGCACTCCCAAATCACGGCCAGGAACTTCTGCGGCTGAAGTGAGAGTACAACCGTTGCATCTTGGCAGTACGAAATTACGAACATGAGAGGCATTAAAGTGGTGAGAGAGGCAGATAATTTTATTTGGCGGAGAATGACAAGCTTGACGAAAATTATAGGCTCCGCATCGTGAGTTGCAGCGGAAAATGATGACCGTGGCACTGAGAGATGATGAGGCGAAATAGTCGGTCAAGGAACAGGTTTGCCCTCATCTTCATACTTTACATTAATCGAGAAAAAAAATGGAGCTGTACACGACATGCAATGCATTGGACAAATAGCACATGTTCATTTGTATGGACGCTACGTGTACTAGGTAACGGCTAGAGCAGCCGAAACACTGGGTGAGGCACAGAGAATAAACTTTTATTGCGGGCAAGCAGAGTGTCGGCCCTGGTTGTGTGGTCGCTTTATTCCAGGGAGCCGAAGGCCATGACCATCTCACAAGCCCGTTTAAACATGCTGCGTGCTCATTGTTCGGCTCCGAGTCTGATAGCTTGGCTTGCCAATTGCCCTCCAGTTAGCGTAACAATGCCGGGGTTTTGTAAGTATCTCCACATCATATTGCACACGTTTTCTGGGACGTCAGGATACTTGTAGATGTATGATTGCTCAGTCGGTGAGATGCGATGAAATATAGATGCCATGAGCATAAGTGTGGGCTTTAATTTTCTGAGCGCCTGTTGCCTAATTAGGCTCGGGCGAATTGACGAGTGAGTCCTGTCTAGCATGTGGTGCTGCAAAATATCAGTGTACTTTTCGGGAAGATCATCCTTTCTCTTTAATACGTCCTGTGGAAGGCCAGGTTAACGTGATCGGAACCGCAAGTGCGTATGCAGTTAGCACATTCGCCAAATCTGAAGAACGGAGGAGTGTCCATAATAACGAAAAAGCCTTTGATCGTTATGGCTTTCTTGGCAGCTGTCAATGCTGGACCTCGTTGACTAAAACAACTTTCGCCGTCTACTGTAAAACAAATATTTCAACCCTCTTATGCGATATAAAGATTTGTTGGTTGGATGAAGGCGAATGTTGTCACCATTAAGAAGTACTATTAGGCGGCTCATGAGGCCGAGTAAGACATGTTCTTTTGATGAAAAATTTACCGTATACGAGTAGCTGTGATCGATGACATAATAACTGCACAGGATGGGTTGCAACAGCTCTCGCCGTCAAACCTCCACTTCAGTTTGAGAACGCACGTAAAAGGCAGAATTAGTTCCTGGCTTTGACGAGAGACTTCTCTCATCCGGGGTTGATCAGTTAAGGTTGCCGTGGTGCACAGTAAGGTTACACATACTTGAGGGTGGGGATGTTAGGCAGGAGAAAAGTAACGCCCTCAAAGGAGGACGAAAACGTAGGTGCATAATTGTGAGTAGGGAATGGGAAGCCTTTGTGAACGAACAAGAGTGAAACACGCAAGGAAGCGCACTTCCTAAGCGCACTTAGGGAACAGCGGGACTAGGAGGGGCGGCGGGTGGCAGAGAAATGTACAGAGGCTGCCGCAGTCCCGCGATACTTCATGACGCGTTTCCCTCTAGTAGTCTTTTATGACCTTGACAAACTTCCGAGGACTGGTTGACTCTGTAAGCGAAACCCGTTTCGTCGGTCGACTCTTATCGTATTCACTCGTGCCTGTGCAATTTGTCAGCAGAACGCTCCGCGGCCGAAACCGCAAATCGACAGCGCCGGGACGGGCGGCAATGGAAAGCAAACTCTATAACACGACTGCAGACACACACAAAAGAGCTGTGTATTATATTGAAAGCTGCGAAGCCCGTAGAGCACTTTTACGCGTCGCCGATCTCGATGTATAGACATATTCGCCTACAAAAAGGTCACTCTCCCTCTCTCTCTCTCTCTCACTCCATGGGTCTCCCTTCTGTTCACACAGTCCTCCTCTCTGCTGCCGTCCGTCGAACGCGCAAAACTGACTTCTTTCAGGTCCAGCCGCTTCACTCTCTCTGGATGAGCAGGACGTGGGGAAAAGGTGCGGCCGCAGGACGCGAACAATATTAGCAGCTCTCACTTCTCTCGCCCTAAAGATTGTCGCGTGTGGGTTCACGTTCACGGAGTACAGAGATCGTCGGCGATAGTGTGAACACTGTGCGTTCGTCGGGCCATTCGCGAGCGAATAGCTTGCGCGCGCTCGAATTGGCCATCGCGGAGCGCGCGCTTTGATTTCGCGCGCTTTTGTTCCCCCTCCTCGCGCCGGCCGCGCGCCTTTTTTCCCCGGCCGGCGTTCCGCTCCGTTCCCTTCTCTTCCCGCCGTCATCACTGTCCTCCTCCTCCTGTATATAGCGAGGGATCTTACTCTCCCCTCTCGGCGCCTCTCCCTATCTGGCGCGCGTTCACAATGGGAGCTTCATCCCCCTCTTCCCTTCATCTTCCTTTCCACGGGAAAAACGGCGCGGTCTCTTTCGGGAGGTGGGGAGGAGGAGGAGGGTTGCCGTGTGGCTTGGGGCTCGAGGGTCGCCGTCAACGAGCTCGCCTCAAACGGCGCTTCGGCGCTCCTTTGGCGGCGGCGGCGGGAAGCTGCGCGGTCGCGCTCAGTGGAGCGCCAAATGAGTCCTTTGCCGATGTCCGCTCGACCGAACACACGCCGGTGGCGGAACCCTTGGCGCGAACCGCGCCGCAACACAACAGCTGCTGCCGCCGCATGGTTATACGGCTGGAAAAAAGAAAGAAAGAAAGCCGAGTCGCTTGCTTCACCAAGCCCTAATGTTGTAAGTTGGGGAAGGGCGGTGGTAAAAAGGGGAGAGTGTAGGGAACCGCAACCTCGCGAATATAGCGTCCCGTGGCGTTGTGTAGAGACGGCGTGTTCCTGTAGTAGAGTGGAAGGTGAAGGGGGATCAATATGGCACCGTATCGTTTATGTACGTACGTCTATGACGTGAAAGCTCTGTTTATATATTTTTTTCCTGATCTGGCTAACAGGCAGCGTCGATATGCATGTGGCTGTCAAAATTGTTCCTTTTCGTTTTTTTTTTGCTCGCATACAGTGAAGGAAGTCTCAATCTTTGTTAACGTGAAGACTTAATTCATGATTTGCCCGTATAGAGCGAGCAAGAAATGTAAATACATACTACTAGGACGAGCGCACACAATTTGAATTAACTCGAGGCCCGTAGCCAAGGGGGGAGGGGAGACGCTAGTGGCCTGATCCCCGCCGGAAATTTTGGCTGGGGCAGCGTTAATAACATAGTGTACTGTTAATAACACAAAAATTAGATCTATTAACTACATTGCATTTAAAAGGCCGCCTAATGTACCTACTACGGTTTGTACCGAAAGTAAATAATGAAAATTGATGTTTTTCTCAAGTAGTCGAGGCCTTCAGCAAGTGCCTTGACTAAAGCTACACTTTACTGTGTACGTCTCAGCTTCTCACACAGCTCATTGCTAATGAATCCTCTTTATATCAGAAGGACCTTGTTTCCCCAATGATTTCTCCCTGTCGTCATTCAGGGATGCAATAACTCACCGAAAACTGTAGTAGCTGAGCGTAATTAGATCACGCTGTAGCAATTTTATCCTAAAGAAACGTTAAACTGTGCCGACGCTGCTTTACCTTGTCTTTTTTATTTTTGTATTCTGGTGCACGTATTTATACATATGTCTTAGCTATCCTGTTTATATGCCTATACGGTTATATTTTACAGCGTGGGCTGTAAGCTATAGCCATAGTCCCTGAATGCCTTAAATAGTCCCTCAATACCTCAATAAACGGCATTGCATAGCATAGTCTCTCAATACATCAATAAACGGTATTGCATAGCATAGTCCCAATACATCGATAAACGGTATTGCATAGCATAGTCCCTCAATACATCAATAAACGGTATTGCATAGCATAGTCTCAATACATCAATAAATGGTATTGCATAGCATAGTCCCTCAATACTTCAATAAACGTAATTGCATAGCATAGTCTCTCAATACCCCAATAAACTGTATTGCATAGCATAGTCTCTGAATACCTCAGTAAACGGTATGGCATAGCATAGTCCCTCAATACCTCAATAAACGGTATTGAAGGACTATACTATAACAGATCAATTTCCTAGTCGCTGGCAGCAACAACAGCGTCAGCAGCGGCCTACCTCGCCAAGGATTCACGTGAGCAACTGCGTCGGCACAGGCATTATTGTTTATACGGTTCTGCACCAGATGCCACACCAGGTCATCCGTGTAACAAATTCCAGAACAGCTGTTTCCAATTATGATTAAGCTTCAATTAAGCACATTGAAGCTTAATCATAATTGGAAACAGCTGTTCTGGAATTTGTTGTCATCCTCGGCATTGTCCGCCACAGTGGTCTAGTGGTTAAGGTGCTGACCTGCTGACAGAGACGCTGGCTCGATCCCGGCCGCAGCGGTCGCATTTTCGATGAAGGCGAAAATTCTTCAGCCCTGTGCATTCTCGGTTCATTTGTAGTAGCCCAGGTGATCGAAATTATTCGGGAACCCACCGCTAAAGTGTGCCTCGTATCATATCGTAGTTTTGACATGTGAAATCCCAGCAATTACTTTTGTTACTATGAGCAGCAATAGCGGCATCAACGGTGGCCTTCGAATTTTCGTACAGATTCGCATGCACAGCTACGTGATTATGCACCTTGCTTGTCAGATGCACAACACTGCATCGGGCGTCATGTCACGTGCATCCCACGCCCAATGGGGGCCTTAAAGCTGCCCGCTCAATGCAGTACGCTGACCAATGATTCATCGTCATCAGGAGCTGCATCAAGAACGCGGGCTTGCATTGAATATGCTACGATGCACGCGTATGGGCCATATGAGATGAGTAATGGATGAGTGAACACTTTACGCTGCCAAAGTGATAGAACAGGCTGTGCTACAACTCTTCATCAGCGGCCCGTACCACAGCTTTCTGAGTGGCCCGAGTTGTCTGATGATATAGCGTTAGCTACGTATAGGTCAAGTGCAAGGCTACATTACTAAGGTACATCTACACCGAGTCCAAAAGTGACCAAGATTGCAACGGTCTACCCAAGCACCGACACAGTATGTACACTTGGAGTTTCTCGCCTCCACGACACGGTGGTCTAGTAGTGGCTATGGCCACGGCCGCTACATAGAACACACGTCCGTGCTATGGCACTCGGCTGCTCATCCGAAGCTCGCGGGATCGAATGCCGGCCGCGGCGTCTGCGTTTAGAAGGGGGCGAAATGTTGAGGCCAGTGTGCTGTGCGATGTCAGTGCATGTTAAACAGAACACAAAGTAGTGGAAATGTCCGGAGCCCTCCACTACGAGGTCTCTCATAATCAGAACTGGTTTTAGTACGTTAAACCAGCACAAATTATTTAGTGTTTCTCGTTCCCTTCTCCTCGTGCCCACTGAGGCAGCCATCAGTATTCGCGGCTAATCCGTACCATTATGTAGAACTAAATATACACTCAAGATTCACGCTACGTTGTAACACGCGTGCGGCGTTATATCAGCACTTGTTTCGTGTATTACCAATAATATCTACAATATTATTGCTGCGTATATGATTTTCGTATTCAATTTATTAGGGAGCTCACAGATAACAGGACCGACGGCCTGACTGCAGTTAGTCTTATCTTTGGAATGACTCGTATGGCGCAAGGTATCACAGGGATCGAGATCGAGAGGTGCTGTCCGTTTGTCTTTTGTGTCAGCTGTGTTCTGTCACGAGCTCTACAAGTTAACACGAAGACGCATTGGGAAGCAATTATTATTGGCGACACAACGAATATTATGAACTATGGCGTTATGGTTCCCAAGAGAATCGATCCATGCAGCGGTCCAGCATGGACCTTGGCTACATTGTTGCGTTTCCTGGTGAATACTTTTATTCAGTTGCTTGGAAGCTGTTTCTCCTTCTGGGGTGTAGAGAGAGAAGGAGAGAGAAGGGAGACTCCTGGATAGAGAGGATGATAAAAGCAATTGATAGTAGCTGTCTCATGTCGAAGAGGAGACTTCAATTGAGACTCATATTGAACAAGAGAGCGGCCTTTTCTTTGTACCGTTCTTCTGTGCAAGAGAGAACGTTAGGGAAGGAGGTTGTAATGGAAAAGCCGTCTCGACTCGCTTACATGGTGGTATAGTAAACACAACAGACAGAGTCAAAGACTTCAGGCAGCGAACAGGCCTGCTGCTCTCAAGTGGTCGCCACCGTGGGACTCGAGAAAATGCAGAGCCCTCTCGCGGGCGCCGCCTTCTATGAAACGCGAGCGGGGGGATTTACGCGGTGAAGTCAAGTGTTAAACGAGTGCTTTGCCACCAACCGCTCAACCGAACACGCCAGCTACGGACCGCTGGTGCGTTGCACAGAGGTTGCTGCTGAACAATGTTGTGGTTTTTGCTGCCGTCTCTTTCTCTCGCTGTGTGGGCTAGGCGTCAGCTACGTGAAACGAACAGGAAAAGCACACTTCTTTGTACACATGAGGTGCCTGAAAGCATTTGGCTTTAGGGACGCCTTCCCTGCCTTTCCGAGTGGCTCTGCAGCGTCTCTACTCAACGACAGAAACGGTTTTGATAGCCCATGGCTTTCGACATAGACGGGACAATGCTGTTGAGTGACAATGGGCGTAAGCAGAGCGACGTTGCTTCTTATTTCGCGCGAAGTCTGTTTAGCACTCCATTGTGAGCGGGGCGGTGACAGCGCATACACCAGCCAAATGTGCAATCTCATAGAGCACTTACGAATGGTTGACATCCGCATGGAGGGTACCAACGGTCGATGAACCATTGACGTGATGAACCATTGACATCACTGTTATGGAGGATCGTCGTAGCAATCTACAATGGTTGGCTTTTCGCGCTAGGCAATATTTCCATTTTTGGACATTCTTTGTGTCGTCGTTTTCGTCTTCCAAAATTGACAGTCCTGGAGGGTCCAAAAAAGGTTTTTCTCTCCAGCAGTTTCGCTTCCCATTATCTTGCAATTAGCGCCCTTGCAACTGAAAGATGCAAAGAACGCCTCCTATGCTTTCCATTGCTTCGCTGTCTGGAGATTTCGTATAGACAGGAACCAAGACCAGGAAACAATGAACAGTGATTCTACGAAGCTGTTTGGGAATGTTAGCAATTGCATTTGGAAAGATCACTTCTACTCACGCTTTGTCTACTGATACAGACATGAAGAAAACGTGTCCGAACGTACCCTGCAGTCTGGAGCGCATGCAGCCCAGAAAAAAATTACGGGGTTGCGGAACGTGGAGCTGATCATTGCACAATCTTTACAGTAAGTGGTCGGTCGATGTAGGACAGTGTGTATGCGTAGCAATCGAGCCGAATTCAACCGGGATAAGATCCTCTGTCCTTCGGACCTCGCGCTTCATGCACTGCTTAACTAACACACCTATAATTTCGTGGTTAGACACATTGTTAGTCACATTACGCAGCCACAATAACTTGAAACCCGGAAATGATACAGCGACGTTCAGGTTACCATTGTATACTGATAGCTGTATACTGTTTAAGCATTTGCTATAATCACGAGAATGCGGGGCTTGTTGAGACATGCGATCTAACGCGTGTTAAAGAGTGGACGGTGTTTTTTCGCCCTGTTAACGTTATGAGAAATCACGGTACTTACTGGCTAGGGTGGCAGAAGGCTTGTTAATTGCAATGGACTGATTTACAATAAGCCGTCGGTTGATACTAGACTGCATGTGTAGGAAGGAAGTAGGTGCCCCTAACAAATATGAGCTTCATCTTCTTATGGGCAACCTATGTACTTCCTGTCACTCCTGTTACCTTTATGCGAAATTTACCTTCCAGTATACCGAAGTCTGTAGATTTTCTTCATGCACCCTGTGGCTGTGGCGCATCGTACTTTCTGCATATTTTATGGAGCCTAATTGTGTAGACGTTCTTTACTCTTGGTTTGGTTTCTTTGCACGGAAAAGGGACTTCTTGTGGTGTGGGCTTACAGAAGCTCTGCACTGTGTCATTAGTTAACAAAATCTAATTTAGAAACACATTTAATTACGTTGGTATTCTGCTGTTTTCAATTGAAGATCCTTAAATTACGTTTTCTTTTGATTCCAAAGAAGCAGGTCTTGTCTACGTAAGCTGAAGCTGATGAACCATTATTTCGAAAAAGGCACAGCAACTCACCTGGCTGTTTCAGGCACATTAATCCTGCCTGTATATACCGCAATCGCTACTATTTGTTGTGTATTTGTCGCGTGTAGTGTGTTGGATGTCTTTTGAAGTTCAGGCTGGAAGACTTCCCGCAGAAAAAGTGTACCAATTGTCAACTGTGGGGGTGACAGAGCGTTTATCATCTGTCTACACGTATTCTGCATTCCGTGTGACTCATGGCCCTGAAGAATTATGTAGAAATATGTAAACCTTCTTTTAAAGGTACACTAGTTTAACACGTAGTGTGCCATACTACCAAGCATGCAGTCGCATGCGTGGTATACTGTACAAGCATCACGAAGCAATTGGGACCGTATTCCAAACCGGAGTGACGCAGTGCAGTGACATAACTGCCGATGTGAGTCATGCCTGCGTGCCAGCGGTCTCGACATAATGCAAAAACGCCAGTAATAAAAAAAAAAGGAAAGCGTTGAGATTTCCTCGTCTGCATGCCATAAACGCAGGCCATCGTCTGATGTGTAAGACCTCCACGTCTACAAGTCGTCCCATCTTGTTTGGATCTCTGTGTTGTGCACGCATCGCGACGGCTCACGTGCTAGAAAAAAGAAGCAAAAAGAAAATTGTGGCCGTTGTATCCGGTGTCACGTGGGTGCGGACTCAACTAGAATGCGGCGTCGAACGTGCCTCGGCCTTTCACGTTCTCCCCGATTGCAAATTCGAACAAGGAACGGCAGTGGACAGGATTAAACAAAGAAAAACCAAATGCACATAGAAGTTAAAAACGTTAAAAAAAACAAGACGCACAAAGCTCGACAACTCGGGCAGGGAATGTCGTTCTGGAACCACTTCCCTGAAATCCTCGTGTTTGTTCTGAGAACAGCAGCGTTCCGTTTCAGTGCTTCCACGGGCCTCGGCTAGAAGCAAAATCCTCAAGAAAAACAAAGCTCCACCCTGCGAGGCAAACAAACAAGGAGCTTTAATATTCGTTTGTACGTCATAGTTCATTTTGTGCTATTTCCTTCTTTAGTTTTGTGAATCTTCGCTCGAAGAGGGGAAGAAAATAAGAAAGCGTAAGGAATGATAACAGGAAATTGTGTCGACATCGAATGAAACTTGATCCGGCGTACGCCGAGACCAATTTTCGTCCGCTATAGACGAGGACCGGTTGCAGACGGCTGTTCGCGCAGCTATTTTCGGCGTTACAGGCGTCACTGCAGTGTTCGGACATTCTCGATTGGAAGCGACAGGGTGCGGGGAAGATCGCTTTCACTGAAAGGTCCGTGTTCTTTTAAAAGAGGATTCGGGATCTTCAAAGCAAGGACATCCTCTTGTGCAGTGTTTGTCGAGACTCTTGAGCGGCAAGTGGCTGCTGTAGCGTCGTGCTGCGCAGTTGCTTGACGGCAGTGGAAAGATAATAATAATAATAATAATAATAATAATAATAATAATAATAATAATAATAATAATAATAATAATAATAATAATAAAGAATATTTCTCAAACTGTTTTGTGACATAGAGCAACTTCCGAAGGTCGCGGGATCTAATCCCGGCGGCGGCGGCGGCTGCATTTCGATGGAGGCAATATGTGGAGGCCCGCGTGCTGTGCGATGTCAATGCACGTTAAAGAACCCCTGGTGGTCGAAATTTTCGGAGCCCTCCGCTACGGCATCTCATATAATCATATCTGGCTTTGGGACGTAAAACCGCAGAAATGCATCCATGTCATAGAGCGACCGTCGCAGCGCTGAAGCGTATTCGGCGTAGTGGTACATAAGGGAAGTGGAGTGGGGGTTTGTAAAACGATGTAAGGGGGAGACCGGCCTGAAAGTCCCTAATACCCTTATTCCAAGGCGATGCCCTGAATTTTAACAACGGAGCTGTTTAAGATCTGGGAAATTCCGTGGGTGACTACTGAAAACTGGAGACTTCGTGGTTATGCGACACAGAAATCGGGCATGTCCCAAGAAGTTCCTAATATAGCGTAGCCCTGCATAGCGTAGTATAGCAAGGGGGTGGTACGGGGAAGTGATTGGGAGGAGAAAGGAAAAGAGAAGGGGACAGGGTAAAGAATGGTACAGCCTCGTACGGTAAAGCGGTTATGTGTCGAGTCGTTCTGTGCTGGAACATCTTCTTGTGCCGTTGCGATTTTTTCGGATTTTTACCGTATATTGCTTGGAGACACCACTACCATTGCCTCGGCAGTGGATGTGGACTCCGCAGCGTGCCGACGGGACGTCACCGCAATGGCCGAATCGGGTCCTAGGAAGAGAAATTCTCCGCAAAGCCAAGCCGGCAGTGAGGACACCATGATATACTCCTGCTCAAGTGACGACGCTTCAGGTGATCAAGGATTCCAAAGAGTTTCCCACTGGAAGGCGAAGAGAAGAAACATAAGGGTACATTCCTCGTCAAGTAAATCGACTGTCATGCCATAGCGAATGCCGCCGGTGCGCGCCCGACACACCGACGGCCAATCTCAACCGCCTGCATCGACAAGAATTTTCTTTTTTTCTGGAGGCTACTGTGCCAGAAGAAATTAAGGATGTCAAAGTTAATAAACGAAAGAATGTCCTCGCTATAGATGTCCACAACAGAATTGCTCTGGTCGCTCTGATGAAGATAACATTTCTTGACGGCATTCAAGAAATGCCACAGAGCAAAGAATCCATCGCTGGTGTGGTGTACGACGTTGACGCATCGCTTACTGTGGCTGACCTGCCGATCTTGATCAAGCCGGCTACGAATGGTGTCACTATGCTACAAGCTCGGCGCCTTGGCACCTCGCGTTGTGTGAGGCTCATCTTCAAAGGTGCCTGTCTACCATCGCACGTGGAGGTGCCACTTCCGACATGCCGTGCGGCCTTCATACCCGAGCCCCTACAATGCCGGAAATGCCAGAGTATTGGACATGTGAGTGCTGTCTGTCGTCATTCAACTATATGTCTACGGTGCTTTGAGTCCCACGATTCTGAAACGTGCCGTACAACCGAGTTCAAGTGCCCGAATTGCCAAGGCCTACACGCTGCATCGTCCAAAGAAGGCCCACTACTAAAGAAGGAGCAGAAAATATTGACGAAGATGGTTCGTGACGGATCATCACACAGAGATGTTGCTGCCGCAATAAGGCGTAACCCATCCCGGAAACGAAGACCCACAAGGTCATCCTCCAGTGTCAAGGAGCAACGGTGTCCTTCGCCGGCTCCTACTCCTTCCTCTACTTTGCCTCCGCCTCCACCTGTACCCAACAGGAACAAGAGCGTCTGCATAATAAACAGTTTTACCGCGGAAACTCCCTCGAGCGAGGTATGACATAACGAAGACATCTGAAGCACCTGAACAACATCGCAACATCCGCGCTCTGAACTTCGATGTCGCTGCTGAGGACGGTACGCGTGAGAAAGACACGCAAGTGATGTCCACGCGGAACTCTCTCACAAATGTCATGCGTCTGCTACTAACGAACATGGACACTGCCGCTGCCCGTAGCGCACTACAAGTATTGGGCGCCTTGACTCCAGCGCTTGAATGCATCGCATAAAACCATGGCCAATTCCACGCTGTCCTTTCGTAATGGAGTCAAGAAAGGGTCTGTCTTTCAATGGAATGTCCGAGGACTGAAACCTAGAATTTCAAATTTTAGGCCCTTTGTCTTTGAGAACCAGTTTCCCATCCTCGTTGTTTGTGAACCGAACTTCCAAACTCCTATTCGCATCTCTGGATACGAGCCATTTATGTCATCTTTCTGTGGGGATTTAAGCAAGGTCGTTGTTTATATAAGGTGTGAACTCACATGCGTGCTGCGTCATGTGTCCCCGACAAGGATAACCAGTACGTCTGTTTGATCGTAAAGACGAAGGAGTTCACGTACGCCTTTGTCGTTGTGTGTATCTCTCCTTCAAGTCGCTTTGATCCAGAGCGCCTACATGCCGTGTTATTAGCGACGCCTGGTCCTTGGGTTGTCACTGGACATTTTAATGTCCATCATCTGATCTGGGGGAGCCTGAAGATGGATTCTAGAGGAAGAAGGTTAGCATTGTTTGCCGCACAGCATGATCTTTGCTGGCTCAACGAGGGTAGTCCAACACATCTGCGTGGGCATACCTACAGTAGCTGCTTGAACTTGACCTTAGCTTCTCGGCGTCTTGAAAGGAACGTGAAGTGGTTTGCGGTCTTCGAATCACATGGAAGCGATCATCTTCCCACTTATATGAAGATCAAAAAAATATTTAAGGGTTCCTTTACCTCTTCACGACGAACTACTGACTGGCTGGTGTTCCGGCAACAGATGAAGGAAATATGCCAACATGAACACCAGTAAGTCTTGCAAATGATATTCAGAAATCTGTGCAAGAAGCTACGCGCACCTTCCAGCCTTCCCCGAAATACGAAGAACTTGAAGCCGAATTACAGCGAGTGCGGGTGATACGGAGGCGTGCGGAAAGAAGATATCGTCGAACCAAATCAATATGCGACCTCAGAGAGGCCAGAAGGACACAAAAGAAGAGGCATAGCCGCATAGACGCTCTGCAGGCTAAAAGATGGAAGAAATTCTGCGAATATTTACATCCTCGTCAGCGCTTGTCTAAAATACGGAGGACGGTGCGCGGTGTTCGTGTTCTGCCGTATCAGCATTTCCCCTTCAAGGCTGTCGCTCTGAACCAAGGCCGGAGAGAGAGTGAGGTGGCTGAAGAATGCTGCACGAAACTGGTCGGCTCGCAGCCCATACATACATGTTCACCATACGCCACTCCTACGTCTCAGGACTCCCGCACGCATGGACTTGCTTTTTTGATTAGAGAAACTTGAGGCAGCGTTGGCAATCTGCAGGCGATCGTCGTCGCCTGGGCCTGATGGCGTGTCCTATTCGGCACTCGGCAACCTTGGAGAAAAGGCTCGACACACACTGCTAAACCAGTATAACAAGTCTTGGAGCGAGGGTTCGGTTTCACGGGAGTGGAAATGCAGCTGCTTGGTTCCTATTCTCAAATCCTGTAAATCACCCTTACATCTATCTATCGTCATACAGGCCCATTGCTCTGGCCAGTTGTATAGGGAAAGTTATGGAACTTATGATGCTCAGACGCCTGGAGTGGTACCTGGAGTACTATAACGTTTACCCACGCGCTGTGGATCGTTTTCAGCGTCGGCGCTGCTCCATCGCTAATGTCATCGATTTAGTCACGTTCATTCAGCACCAAAGTGCTTGAGACGCATCACAGAAGCATTATTCCTTGATGTAGAGGTTAAATCGCGCACACACACAAGCACGGCATGTGTCATAGACGGTTCACGAGGCCCGTTGCGCGCAAAAACTTGAGCACAGCCTTCGTGGCTTTCTGCTGCGAGACACTGTCTGTCCGGCATTCCAATATGGTTCACCCCTTCCCCAGTGCAGGGTAGCAAACTGGATATTTTCCTTTCCGGTTAACCTCCCTGCCTTCCGCCCATCATCATCTCTCTCTCTCTCTCTTGATGTAAAAGGGGCATACGACGATGTGCCACATGATGCAATGATAGAGGCGATGACTCAGGTCAGAATCGGTGGCCGCATGTTTCAGTGGATCTGTAGTTGCCTGGCTGAAAGGTATTTCTTCATGATGACCGAGGGTGGCGCCACGTCTCACCATGAAACAGCACGTGGGGTCCTGCAAGGCGTTGTGTTAAACCAGAGTTTATTCAATCTCGTACTTGTTGGCCTTACCCTATGCATGCCCAAAACAGTCGGAATATCCATCTATGTCGATGATATCTGTATCTGGGCTTCGGCAGTGGTGCGCCTTCAAGTGCGACCCAGAATACAAAAACCGGCTACGCTCATAACGTTGTACTTGCAACATCGGAGCTTAGAATTGTCTCCAAAAAAAGTGCTGCCTTGTTGCATTTACACCAAAGACAATGAGGCCGTACAGAATGTTGATCAATGGGCATGCAGTTGCACACGCGCAGCAACCGCGCTTTTTGGGTGTAATCGATGACCGCTACTTGTCGTTGACGCCTCACGTTGCGTACTTCAAGGCGCGGCTAACATCTATTGCCCACTTTCTCAAGTTTCTGGGCGGAAAGTCGTGGGGCACATCAGTACGATCGATGCTGAAACTTTGCAATGCTCTTCGGTTTTTTTACGTTACAGCCTTCCTGTGATGGGAAATACATGAAAAACAAATTTGCGTGCTCTCCAGAGAATTTAAGCTCAAGCTTAAGGACGTGCCCTGGTCTTCCGAAGTGTGCGTCTACAGCAGCAACAATCGTCATAGCAGGAGATCACCCTTTATCAACGTACATACTTGTGCATACCTTCAGGGCACATATTCGTCACGCCACCCGGGTATCTTCCCACCACCTCGCATCTTTGCCTGCAGAAAGACCGCGTGCAACGTTCAGCCACACTGTTTCTGCCAACCATGCATGCCAGCCCTCAAACTATACGCCGGTAGCAAAGCCTTCCTAGCCTTTGTGGTGCCTACATAGCCCCGGAGTGCACCTCACGATTTCAGGAGTCTCGAAAAAAGACAGGATATCATCGGTTGCCCTGGAACAGGCCACGTTACTTTATTTACATGAGACGCACAATGAACACACCCACGCCAATACCGATGGCTCAGTAATGGCTAAACGTTCAACCGCGGCATCAGTGATCCCGGCAAGATCAATCACAATTCAACCTCGACTGTTGCATACTTCGTCAAGTACAGCTGCTGAACTCGTAGCCCTCCGTGCAGCTCTTCAATTCATTATAGAAGAGCCGCCTAATCCGTGGTCTGTACTGCGTGATAGCAACAGTGCCCTTCAATGTCTACTGTCTGCCCTACGTCACGGCTCACATGAGCAGCTCGTTGCGGAGATCTGGCAAATGCACAATCATGCTGTACTGGCAGGACACACGCTAATATTCCAGTGTCTACCTAGTACCTAGTCACTGCGGCGACCTGGGAAATGACCACGCGGACGTGGCTGCCCGGTGTGCCCACGATGGTGCCAGGTGTGTCGCCATTCCGCTCTCCAGGTCCGACGCTGCCAAAGAGCTGCGCGAAATAGCATGTCGACGCTTGACCTGTGGAACTCATCTGCATTTTCAAGCGCAAGTCTTCACGCATTAGACCCTAACCTGCAACAACGCATCCCAACCGACTTCTCACGCCATGACTCGACTCTCATTGTACGTCTATGGGTTGGAGTAGCTTTCTCCAATGCGTATTCCTTCACCATCGGAAGGGCTGATAGCCCCTTATGTGAACATTGTGGGTGCAGCTAAACGATCGCACATCTTCTCTGTGAATGCGCCCGCTTCAACGCCGAAACTGCAGACCTTTCAGCCACGCTTGGTCAGCTGCACAACCACCCGTTAACCGAACAAGATTTTGGGGCACTGGACTACAAAGTCTTCAAGACTTAGTTGCTGTCAGGGCACTGCTGCGATTTCTTCGACAGCAAGACTTGGTCAGTGATTGTGACAGTTCCCTGGCAAGTGACAGTGATGGTGATATGCCCCTCAACTCACTTCTCTCCTTTCCCTCTTCCATTACCCTTTGCACTTCACCAGTACAAGGTAGCCAACCGGATCTCCTCTGGTTAACCTCCCTGCCTTTCCCTTTGTCTCTCTCTTAGCATGGCGTAACCATGCATAGTATATATAGCAAGGGGATGTGGAACGGTAGTGAAAGTGAGGAGGAGTGATGTAAGTGTGAGGAGAATGGTAAAAAGGAGGAAACGGGGGAGGTGAGGGTGTAAACCATAACATGTATCCATGTATTGTCATCGTCATCAGCCTGTCTGCGCTCACTGCAGTGCATAGGCCCCTCCCGCACCCTATCCCCGCGCTGTATAGTTTAGCAAAGGTCGGGAAAGAGAAATAAGGGTGGGGTGGAGAGACTGGTGTACAGAAAGAGATATAGAAAGGACGAAGAAAAAGAAGTAGAAGATAAACACTCAATCTGCATTCACCATGTGGTTGCGCTTGCCTGATAGCGCCGCTGTTTACTCAGATTTCACAGTAGTGAAACCGGCTTTGATATTTCTTAGCAGAACTCTGGGGCTTTATGCTTGTGCGTCAATGGAAATACGTGACAGAGTGCTCGAAATCAATTGAACACTCAAGTTAGAAATTTCTGCTAACCTTTTCTGCGACCATGCTGTCTTTATCGGCGCTACTTTGATTTCAGCCCGTCACCTGGTGATCTTGTTTAATCAGCAAACATTATTCCCCTCACCCCCCCTCGCGAGGTCGATGCGGGCAGAGCGTTATTTTAATGCTCTACCCGCATCGACCAATAACAACTGATTATGTGTTCCATTCTGTTCAATTCTGTTGCCCTTATAAGCCCTCGGGTAATGAGGCACAGCCGAAAAAGAAGAGAGTGGCATTCCGCCCCGTGCATTTGCTTGGGAACAAATACGACGGACGGGAAGCACGTGGTCGCATAGGAGAAACTGCGTACCGAAGGAAAAAATACAGGGCCGACGGAAGAGGCGTGTTCTTTCCCAACCCGACCGCCGCGTCCAGCGCGAGCACACAAAATGGCGCCACTGCAAACGGGACAGCCAAGAGGACGTAGAGAAAGAAGAAGCGGATCGTGTTCGCGCCCCATTAGGCGCTCTCTGGTGACGGGAGATGGCATCTCAACTGCGGCGGTCGCCGGCTGACCGCTGCCACCGTCGACGACGCGCCCTCTCCCCTCAAGACGCTGGGGACCGGGCGTAGGGAAGGGCGAGGGCACGAAGGCAGCGAGAATAGGGAAGTGGGGATGCGGTGACGCTGAAGTGGGGAAGGCAGGGGAGGAGGTGAGGAATAAGAGATCTCGTTTGGTGGCGGCGCGGGTCCTGTCAACGGTCTCTCCATGAATAATGCAACTCGGCCCCTTTAGCGCGTCCGTCCACTTACGCGTCCCGTCCCGATCTCGCGCCGGGGGACGCGGCGTGCCCCTGGAGTCGCTGCCTGACGTTGTTTACCGTTACCGGTTCCTCCGTTGAGCAGCTTCCCAGGGACAATTAAGGATGTCGCCGCTTGAGATCTAGCCGCGCAGCCAAGCATGCAAAGTAAAGAGGAGTGGTTTCTTGCAGAAGAAAGACTGAGATTGACACTGCACTATTCTGAGATAAACAACGTAAAATTGTTAAAATATAAGACGGTGGCGCAAAATGGAACAAGGACAAAACAGGAAGAAGCGACGTATACAAGCGCACTTGTATTGTTCTTGTATGTAATTGAGATTCTGGCAAATGTTTTGGGCGTGAGACACTGAACAAAGCGTGGTCTCATTATCCCGAAGACACGGGAATATAAAACTCCACAATATACTTAATACGCGCTGGCTGTAGCAAGATGCACGATATCGTATCTCATAAAAGTCGCAAGACGAACCTGTTTATCTGGTACTTTCCTTGCATTTTGAATACCGCCGCAATGTTCGATGCATCGGGGCCACACTTCGGCTGAACAGGTCTTTCAGCAATGGACATTGACTTCAAGCAGCCCACGTGGAGAGCGAGGCTCAGGAAGAAAGTTCAGGCTTACTAGGGGTTTGTCCACGCAAATGCAAACATGTATATGCTCTTGTCCCACGCGTAATGCTCCCGAGTGAAAGCCCAGCGCAAGGCCAGGTATACGTTCGGGCCCATCTAGGAACCAGTAGGTGCTCGGTGGTGTCACGAGGGGTTAGGCAGTATGGCCAGCAGTGCAAAATCCTCATTTACTCCTTCTCTGTTGGCTTTAAAGTTTCAGAGACGTTCTTCCTGTGGCAAAAGTCATCTTTCCATCTATGATCTCCTAGGCTTTAAGCAGTGACGTTCCCAGGTAAAACCATCATGTGCTGTTTATTTGTCTAACAGTAAAACAAACATGAAATGGAATTTTTAAACATCGTTTCTTGATGCAGAAGCTCCATGTCTGACGATGCTAAAAAATGTCCCGCCCCGGTGGTCTAGTGGCTAAGGTACTCGGCTGCTGATCCGAGGGTCGCGGGATCGAATCCCGGCCGCGGCGGCTGCATTTCGATGGAGGCGAAATGTTGGAGGCCCGTGTGCTGTGCGATGTCAGTGCACGTTAAATAACCCCAGGTGGTCGGAATTTCCGGAGACCTCCACTACGGCGTCTCATAACCAGAACTGGTTTTGGGAAACACCACAAATCAATCATGATGCTAAATGAGCTGAGGCAACAGTGGCGTGGGCAAAACGTTGTCATAAGGTGCGCTCTTGCGGTACACCCAAAGAAAACACAAAAGCCGTCTTTCAAGGAATCACCACCATTCCTCCCACTTGACGTCGCACTGCTGCTACAGGCCGCGATCTCGTAAGACGCACAGGGAGCGCGGCACTGCAGGCCACCAGGCGGCGCCGCATTCGGGTCACGCCGCAGAGTGGAAACGGCACGACGGGCGCATTACTGAGGCGCGTGCGTTCTCCGATGTATACGGCAGAGAGGGGGGAGGCACAAGGGGTCCAGAGGGTCTCATAAGAGGTTAAAAGAAAAGCAGAGTGGAGAAACCAGAACGGCCTCCAGAGTGCAAACAAATCAACGCGCATCAAATGTGACTCTCTTTTGGAAATGCGAGCCGCGCGGGAGGAGAGAGGGAGCGTGCGTAGCGAAGAAAGCGCTAACATCGCCCTCCCTGGCGGCAACATCAGGAAACAGCCGCGCGCTCGCGCGCGGTCTGCGTTGCTCGTCGTTCGTCGAGTGAGAGGGGGGGCGACTTCGATGTGGCTACATTCTGAGTGGGAGAAAGAGGGGGGGGGGGAGGGGAGAGGTTCGCAAATTGCCTCGCGTTTGTCAGCCGCCCGTTATTAAATCAGTGCCCACGGGGCGGCGGTGAACACCAGACGGCGCTGCCGTCGTTGATGCCGAGTTTGTTTATGTCGAAGAACACCCGGGGCGCTCGCACTCCTTCCGCCGTGATGTTATGCCCTTTTTATTTCCTGTCTTTCGTTCTTTTTGTTTTTATACTCCATTGGAGCTTATTTGCCGGCCGCTGTTTCTCGGAGTTTGACGTCCTTGTAACCGAGGGTTTGTGCCGGGGGCTGGCGGCTGTGGCCCGCTGTTGTGTCGGAGATGTGGTTGCCGGTGCTATACGGGATGCTTTGTTGATCGCCTCGGCCGACCCGGAACAGCTGTCCTGGGATGGTGCCAGCGTTGACCTCGCCGAATCGCGCGCTTCTTGATACTTGTACTCGTTTACGCGGCCAGATTCCTTTTTACATGCGGCGGCTTTCTCAAAGGGACGCAGGAGCGAAAAGCTATTTCACCTCGTATCCGCGAATTTCTTTTTCGCAATACCCAAAGAACTACTCTTCTTTGGAGAAGGCACTGCATAAGGGAGAAAACTTGCAAGAATAAAATGAAGGTGGCGACACTGATGATGTGCATGACGCCGTCTAAGGCCTACGTATTATTTAATGGATAAAAAATATACATGTACCTGTGCTCTGAGGAAGCCAACAGACTTAACACAGTGCGTCTCCGAAAACGTCGTTGAGCCAGTTATTGCGTGAATACGAGAACATGAATGGCCTTCTGAAGTCATGAGTACCATGCTTCGAGCTATATTCAAAAATTGAATTTTGGCATTGACTTTCTTTTTCTGACATGTAACGTAATATGGCGAAAAGCACTCTACTAGAGTTCCTGAGATATAAGAGTCTCAACCACTTCACTATATCTCACTTTAGCGTCCCTTTAAAGGGGGAGTGTATGACAAGTTTTTCGACATATTGTAATGTTCCCTTTAAAATGGTACACTGATACTTTTGTAGCAGCCAGGGGGGTTTAGTTTGCTCGAAACTCGCCAATAATCTTATATAACTGAATGACCGATGTATTCAAACCGAAACCAAAATGGCTAAAAGCTTCGTATCCTTTTAGAGTTGTCCACTCAGTATATGCTCAAACACCTTTTTACGGTTCCCCACTCAGCATATGCATCAAAAGAAGGCTACTTGTGCGCATGTTGATGTGTTTGTTGTTTCGCACTTACACAGTACGCCGCTTGGTAAGCTAAGATAGAAAAAATACACTCTCTTTCAGCACTGTTGTTGGTGGCATCGAGCGGTCAGAAGAGGCGGAAGTAAGTAATTTTTCTTGTTAATCGACATTTGTTGTCGTTGTTGTTGTTGCTGTTCCTTAGCTGATGGTTCCCGCGGACGAGGAAGCGTTGGCGTACTTGCTTTCTTTATTTAAACGTACACGCTCGAATGCCAGAGTGAATTAGACGCAAATAGCCTTGGCCACATTCGACACCACGCTTTGTGTTACAGACCAAGAAGAAACATTCGCGGGCCAATTCGTGGCACATCATTAGCGTAGAGTATTCGCAGTACTCCTTCTCCTTCCCGAATCAATGCCGCAGTTGTATGTCAGAAACTCACGGTCTCAAACTCAAAAACCATTGACCTGAGTACTTCCCTGCATTTATAGCCGCCCTACATCGACACTGCTAAGGGCATTTGATTGAACAGCAGGTGGAAAACGTTGCATGCTATTATTCCCACACGTTGTTCGTACTAAATTATTTATTGCCAAATACTGCAGCCCTACGCTAGGTTATTACGTGAGTACAGTAGACAGAGTTGCAACATCTTGTGCTATAATATTTGCTACGTTTCAATACCTGAATGCCTGAATAACTTAAATGGGGTGTCTGTACCTCCGGGGTGCGTTCTCTTGCTCCCAGAAAGCAAGTTTAACGGGCCCCATGACTTTTGGAAAGCAGCGTTCCTCTATAAAACTTTGTCGCGGTCGCACTCTTCCTATCTCGCTGTTTTCCTCGTGATTCACGTCGCTGGATATGAGGTCGAAATATAGCGCGCTTCTACTCAAACCTCTATCCATCGATTGGCCCTTAGCCACACTACGCGCACCACAAGGCAAGCGGGCTCCATCAAATAGCCCTACACACACACACACACACACACACACACACACACACACACACACACACACACACAACAGGAAAGGAAGCCTCTATCACAGCGGTTGCGTGGAGATGCTTGGACGGGCGTTAAGGCGGGAGCATCTGCCGAGAAACGAGGCGTCGAAGGGGCAGCATTCAAAAGGGGCATCGCGGCTGGCTTTATATATACATGCATAGATAGACGATACGAGGAAAACGTCCTGGGTAGTAGGAAGTACAGGGGAAAGTGAGCGTTATGTGGAGGAATATACGTGAAAGAGGGGGCGAACTGCCGAAGTCGAACGATATTTGTAGGCACGTTTGTCAAGAAACGGCGCGACGACATCACGCTCTCGGAAAGTTATATTTGACTGCCTCCTTTTACTGCCGCATGCGCGTGTCTCCTAACAGCTCTTATGTATACACTCCTTCGACTCGGACCGCAACGACTTTTGTGCTCCGACGCGGCCAGTTTTAGTGACGAAGTACCGTCGCCATTCACTGCTTCTCGCCGAACGAAGACCATATCCTCTTAAACCCCCTCCAATGCAAGCGTTTCCACTCGCTTTCCACGCACTTCGTCCCGCTGCATATGTCTTGATGTCTCACGTATGGGTTAAGAGCGCAGGACATGTATATGCATCTAGTATACATGAGCAAAAATGCTTAGGAAGAAAACGAAGACAAAGTAGAGAGAAAAGAAAAAAGAAAGATGGCGGCTGATTGCGCTGTTGTGCGTAGTGCGACGACTGCGTGGGAGGTGTTCTTTTCCGGATGGGGCGCTAGGGGCGCTCAAGAGGAAGGCGTCGGCGGCGCCGCGCAAATCGCCACCGCCATCGCTCATTCAGTGCGGCCACAAAGAGAGAACCCCGGCGCGTGCTCGCCCAGGCACTAAAAGTGTGCGCCCCTTTCAGCTGCTCTCTGTACTGCTGTAAAGTGCGCCGTTACGGCGAGTGTTGGGCGCGCCGGGGTTGGCAGGAGTGGCAGCACTACGCTTTGTGTGCGCTGTGTCTTCGTGTACGGTGCGCTTAGACCGGGGTGGCTGATGAAGAAGAAGTAGCAGTAATAGCAGCAGCAGTAAGAACAACAACAACAACAACAACAACAACAACAGCAACAACAACAACAACAACAACAACAACAACAACAACAAAAGTGGTCATTAATGGGCTAGTCTCTGGTGTTTTTCTATAGATGGCAAAACGGAAGTGAGGTTTATTGGGTGCCTTGATTGCTGGTACTGGCTTTCGCTTTTGGAATTCATTCATTCATTCCTTGAACATGTCGGTGTCGATGTTCGAAAATAGAGTGCCATGACATGCACAGGTTGTTTGCACGACACACACACACACACACACACACACACACACACACACACACACACACACACACACACACACACACACACACACACACGGATTGCATTTTCGAGGATACGGCAACGCGCGCAGGTGAGAACACTCACATGCGCAAAATCATGAAACTAAATGTAGTCATGATTTTTCAAAGTTAACAACTTTGGCCAGAAAACTGGCTAACGTAGCTGCGCTAATCACGCCATTACGCAACGTCTTCCATTATGCAGTGTTTCTGAGAAAGGCTATCATCGACAATTATTGTGTTACCCAAGAGGAGAAGGAAATGACGTGTCCGGATAGAGCTATAAAAGCGATTAATGACTTATTATACGTGGGTTTGTGCGCATATCCCTTCCCTTGTCATTTTTATTACGCTTTTATGATCTATGACATAATAAAGACTTTCTCCCCTACATACATACAAAGAACTTTATTGTGAGACCAGAGGCACTAGTTTAAGGAGGTCCTAGGACCCCCTATTTATTTTTTTTTCCTGGGTATGTACACTAATTTGATATCCAGTACTCGTAAGCGTGCACTGTCGCCCGTGGTGGGGCGGCCCCGACTTAGATCCTCAGGGTCCAATAATGTTCTCTGTCTGTCTGTCTGTCTGTCTGTCTGTCTGTCTGTCTGTCTGTCTGTCTGTCTCCGTTTGTGACACTACAACCGCCTGTGCGGGCAAATTTAAGCATAAATGTCCTTGAATGACCCACGCCTTAGGTCCTCAGGGTCCAATAATGTTCTCTGTCTGTCTGTCTGTCTGTCTCCGTTTGTGACACTACAACCGCCTGTGCGGGCAAATTTAAGCATAAATGTCCTTGAATGACCCACGCCTATCACACGCTCGAGGACTCAGAGAAAATGTTCCACGAACTCCGCGTTGCCCGTTGATGCCTCGTCGACGTTTTCTCGTTCAGTTCTGTACATGCCAGCCAGCGTAACGCCTCTCCTTAGCCAGGCATTCATATACATCCTTGACTGACCGCAGAAGCGACGACGATCCGACGACCGGCAATGACTGTAGAACCCCAGGCCCTGTCTGCTGGGTCGAATGAAAGGCGCGCATCCTCCGACCGATGCGCCGTCCATTCATACCGCCGCCTTTATGCCGGTCACAAGCAAGCACTAACACCCCCGCCTTCTCCCTCAGTCACCCCCGCTTTGCCTCCTGGCTTCTCCCCTCGGTCCCGACGCCGGCTAGCGCTCGCGTTTTAGAGAAAAATTGTCGCCAAATCGTCCCGGCTTTAAACATTTACTGAGGCGAACCGCGCGGGCATCAATCTGCTCCTTTTGGTCGAGTTTAAAATGGGGGAGGAATTGAAAAAAAAAGGAAAAAAGGAAAAATGTAATGGCAGTTTTGCGGCCAGCGACCACCCGGCGTTAGTACGCGAATCGCGCCCTGTTTGTTTCCTCGTCGATGGCGGTAAGTTTGCTGCAGCGTTGTTTCTCATACTTTGTTTTCTTTCCTTTTTCTATTCTTTATTTCTTTGAGGGTTTGACTGATTGCTGTTATTTGGCGGTTCGTCTGTAAAAGTGTAGGCGACATTTGTGGGCAGCCGTGGACTCGCGTAGATCGACAACTGCTGCGTTATAGAAAAAAGAAGGAACAAAGAAAGAAGCAGTCTCTGCAGCAGATAGAGAGACAGAATGAGAAATGAAAATTTCTTAATATTTCTTTTTATGTGGTAGTGGCTGGGCGCAATAGTTTGTCGATTTCTGCGTGTTTTGAACAAAAATACCAGTGGATACAGGAATTGCGCGAGTGACAGGCGCATAGGTATAGCATTTTTTTAACAATTTCTAAACAAATTGATTCAGTTTGACACAGAGACGCGTATGGTCCATGACAGCTGTAGCCCAGATTGGTCAGCAACGAAGTTTGTTGGTACAGTGAGCACGAGAACAACTCTAGTTAAGTAGTTGTAGGAGGAAAGGTATCGTCACGGAAAGTTAAAATTTATAATGAATAATGAAAGCTGCATGTGGCATAAAGCAGACGTGTGTGTAGTAAAGTGATTAGTTTATCTAACGGAATGTATCTGGTCAAGTGTTGCTTCTATAAGGATCACTCGCCGCAGTGGTCTATTGGCTATGACATTTGATTTCCGACCCGGCTGGTCGCGGGATCGAATCCTGGTCATGGCAGTCGCGTTTCGATTGAACCGAAATGCTGCAGGCCCGGGTACTGTGCAATGTCAGCGCATGGTGAACATTCAAAAGGTTCTCGAAATTTATGGAGCCGCCCACTACAGGTCTCTCATCATCATATCGTGGTTTTGAGACGTAGAACCCCAGAAGTTATTATTATTGCTTGGTAAGAAGATGGACAAATTCTTGAAGGTGCTGAATTTTGAGCTAATTGATAGAGAGTTGAGTACTGCGAAGCACGATAGATAAGACCAAGTAAGGCAAGAGAGACGAGGCAAGCGCTGTATATTGGCAAGTGCGCTGGGACTCAAACCGTAAACCGAGACCATAAGGAAACAACAACAGGAAAAACAGAAACATGAGTGCGCAGTGTTTTATTCTTTTTGTAGTTCTCGACAGAAATGATGAGGCATGATTCTTACACAAGTAATGCTCACCGCATACGACAAATTGCCCTGCTCAGATGCCTAATTAGGCCACCTTGTTTAATTTAGATTTCAAATGCCGAATTAGTGCACATGTCCTTAGTGCTAACTGCAGTGTCTACAGAGGTGAAGGGAATTGTGAGACGAGCAACACTTCGCAAGACACCCGTTCACAAGGCCGTTATTTATTTATTTATTTATTTATTTATTTATTTATTTATTTATTTATTTATTTATTCATTTATTCATTTATTTGTGAAATACTGCCATCGTCTCATATGAGGCCTTAGACAGGGGTGGGTGATACACAAAAGGAAGAAATATGGAAGTGCAACAACAATAAAAAAATACATACCACGCAGAGCTTCACCATAGCGAATTAGTGAATCAAAGTGAAATGCCAGCACTTAAACAGTTATCAAGTTTCCCGCTTACACGCACAGAAAAAAAGAAGAAAAGCAAGAAAACAACATAAAAGAATCCGGAAAGACAGTTGTTCATAAGCATTTGTTGGCAGCTGGTCTTAATGTGTTTCTCGCCCAAGGGCTTATAGCTGCCATCTGTGAACCCGATATCTGTGAATGTGAACCCGATAACTGCTGGTTGAAAATAAAGTTCACTCTGCCTCTTCGCGACGTGAGCCGCACTTGTAGAGTGACGGTTCATTGTATTGCATTTAATAGCGGCACACTCTACAAGTGGCCATGTGAAAACTGTTGCAATGATACATACACCACATCGCTTCGTGGTGTGGTGTAGGTTCCTTTTTGTCATCGTCCTTGTGTTCGCGCTGGTTTTTCCACGATGCTTGACCAACTAGCCTGCAAATCCATCCTGTTGCAATGAAACGTACGTCTATAGAATACCACTTTGGTTGTCAGCCGATTTGAAGTCCTCACTTTCTGAAGCACTGTGCATCGTTAGCCATCCATCCAATGTCACCTGATATTACCCACTAAGAACGAATGAACCTTCGCAACACGTTCAAAGTTGTTCATGTTATCCGAGTGACCGGGCGAAAGTATGAAATTACGGACTGTTTTTTTTTTTGTACTACTAATAACAGATATTTGCAGGGCTTCTACATCTGGGCTTTTACATCCCGCGATTGGATTACGAGGTACGCCAAAGCGGAGGGCTCCAGAAATTTTGATCGTCTGGTGTTCTTCACCATGCACTGATAACGCTCAGTTCAAGGGCTTCGAGCATTTTCGCCTCCACCAAAAATACAGCCGTCGCAGCGCGGATCGAACCCACGTTCCTTTAGGTCAGCAGCCGAGCAGCTGTTTGCTTATCAGTACAGACGCACTGTCTCAGACTGCGCGAGTAAATAGAACAGTAAGATGAACTGACTTATTTATCATCTAGCTAGCTGGTGCATAAAGAGAGAAAGAGAGGGAGGGATAAAACATATTGAAAGCATGGAGAACCACAGGCACCTTCGGCGGCACCCAGGTGTGGTCGGAGTCCTCAGTCCAGAACCCCATGAGCCGCACTGCTCTGCCAGCTCTCGTAACCAGATCGAGCTACTGCCGACAAGTGACGCTGGGCACAGTGAGGCTTCCCGCTGTTGTACGGCAGTGTTTGCAAGTGGAGCGTTGGCGCTTGTGAGCTGGCAGGCCCAAGTAGCGTGGGAGAGCGTCGAGCGAAGTGTTTTATATGGCATTCACTGGCAGAGTAAACAGCGCAGACGTCCACAGGCCGTGCTTAAGAGGAACACCGCACCTGCATGCTTCGTATAGAGTGCTAGGGAGGGTGGCGCCTTATCATTCATCATGAGCAGGAGTTCTGATAGCGTAGTGCAGATTTTGGGCGGTGCTGCTACTCCTGCACATTGCAAACGTTCTCTTTCTTTGTTTCTTTACTGGTGGGAGCGTTTGTGAAAGCTAGATAGAAAGCTACGCAAATTGCAGAAGGGTACACGCTTTAGGGCGGTTGGTTTACGACTGCGTGTAGAAAAAGCGTAAACGACACGCCGAAGAAAGAACACGGACCACGCGAAGCTTTAAACGCATCATTGCGTACAAATACATTGTCCAGCAGCAAAGCAACGGGCCTGGGAGAAGCGCCCCCTACATGTCGGCGTTTATGTGCTCGCAAAATTAGTCGGTCCGATGAGCGCGCCCTGAGATTATGGCACAACTCACCCACCGAAAGCAAGACGCCCCGTTTTTCGCAACGTTGCCACACTTATTCGTGACGTACCTGTAGAGCGTGCTTTGCCGCATGTAAACAGTTAGTGCGGAAGAGCCAACCCCGCGCGTTCAGGACTCGCGGCCGCTCCATAAAAAGAAAATATGCGCAAATGTTGGCTGCTAAACCATGTGGTCGTCGTTTGTATTCCAAACGAGCTCTTGACACGGAGATCATCCACTGAGCCCAGCCTTCGTGTGCAGATTCGCTTGTCGCACGTGGCGATTGTGCGTGTGTGCAGTGTACGTGCGGTACGTATGAGCCCTTCTGAAGCTGACCCTCTCTCCGCCGCCGATGAAGCTAGGAGACGCCGGTTTGTCTGCTGAACTTGGACGTGTGCCAGCAGGCGTAGATCGTGGAGGACTTCCGGAACGTTTCACGAAAGGTGCATGAAAGAAGAGAGGATTCGCCGCGGTAGAAGTTGTCGCTCTGTGCTCGCGAGCATCGCTGTACGCACATTTCGTACTGTTCCTTTGAGCGCCCCACTGAACCGTCGTTGTCGTCGGCGATACTGCAGTTCAAGAGTACTGCGATTGTTTTATAAAACGTCGCCTGTGTGGCTTTTTACCTGTTTTTTTTTCGCATTGAAGAAAAGGAAAAAATGAGAAAATGTGTGCAGGTTGCTTGCACTAGAGGCGCACGGCTGCACTAAGACAAGTGCTTATGGCCGACCTAGATACTTCCGTCTCGTGCAAGCTCAACTAAGTACCGTGATTTGTCACGTGACTAGCTGTAACATGATCTTGGCGGGAACATGTGTGTGCGTGAGGTCACATGACGTTGGTCACGTGTCCATGTTCAAATTGGCTGAAAATCACTACAGCTCCAATAACGTGAAACCAACACGCTCTACCAACAATAACGCTCTACCAACAGGCGTCTGCTGGACAGGCGATGGTCCTGGGTTCGAACCTCAGACGAGGAAGAAATTTAGGGGCGAAGCTCCTCTTAGTCTAAACTTGTCCCTCGTCAGGCGTCAGGCGTAACCCGCGTGCCGGGAGGCACGCGCTCGCCCTCGGTTGCCTCGGCGTGTGCCTCCCGGCGCGTGCCTCTCTCTCTCACTCTTCCATCTGCTGTCTTGTGAGAGAGAGACAGAGAGAGAGAGAGAGAGAGAGAGAGAGAGAGCGAAAGGCGTGCGTTGACTATGGAAACGCTCTTTCTTAGATGAACGCTCTACCAGCTCGCAAAGAAGGAGAACGCGCCCTCACCCGCGAGAGACAACGTTGGCGCAGGCAGCGTCTCCTAGCGAGTTTCTTGATTGAGAAATACCGACTGCTCGCGTTGGAGAACCGTTCACCGGTCACCCATATATATATATAGGCACTGGATCTTGACTTGCAATGAAGTTCCGGTGGGAGATTTCACTTGTGCATAGTTGAACCATAAGGATTCGTAGCGTTAACTAAATTAATCCGGAACTCGGCACGATCTACGATGAACATCCCGAGCTTCGCCCACTCATCATCATTCACTCCGTAGATATGCTGTAATTTTTTTGGCAACTAAGAAACTTTGCGGGAAATCAGTATTGATCTACTTGTAGCCTTGTGCTACAAAACTGGTGGATGCTAATTTTCTCTTCCGTAAACAAAACTTTCCTGAATGCACATCTTAACATGTAAAAATTAGAGAAGCTTGCACTTTTCGCGCAAGGGTAGCGAAGCTGACGGACACTTGGCTTGTGCGGCTTCGTCTCCAGCACACCCGCATTTCGTCGGCGTCCGAGGATTCTGGAAACGCCTCGGAAAGCTCTGCAATGCCTAGCGAATGCTTCTCAAAGTTTCGTACCGAGCTCAGCGTAAAGACGTCCGCGTTGAACCGCAGACGGTGGCAGGCGCGGGGCGCGTGACCTCACTTGACGATGTCCCACCCCTTTGCTATACTACGCTATGCACGAACGCGTAGCTTTGCGAGACGCCGTGCACCAAATTGACGCACATTGTCTTCTTTTAGGGGCGAAGCTCCTTAGGTTCGAGGCTTGTCACTTGTCGCGTCGTAGCCACGCTCGCGCTCGCTCTCGTTGCGTGTCTCCCGCCGCGCGATCCCTCTCTCTTCCGCCTGCTGTCGTGAGAGAGAGCAAACGGCGCGCGTTGACTATGGAAGTGCTCTTGATTCAATGAACGCTGTCCGCCGCGGTGGCGTAGTGGTTACGGTACTCGGCTGTCACCAAAAAAAAAAAAAACGCGGGTATGGTCCGGGCCGCAGCGGTCGCATTTTCGATGGAGGCGAAAATGCCAGAGGCCCGTGTACTGTACGTTGTCAATGCACGTTAAAGAACCCCAGGTGGTCTAAATGCTGAGAGTGGTGTGTGCCGCTCAAGGCGACGCACACCACTCTCAGCACGAGCGCTTCCTTTCTCTGCGCCGGGAGCTCACCCATTGAACACTCTGTACACGCCGTCGCCGCCGCCGTCGCCGCCGCCGGACAAGGCGCGAGCATAAGAAGCTTGCCAGGAAGCTCCTAAAAAGTGCGCAGACCAACCGGACGTAAATTTCTAAGTGCGCCTTTCTTGTAGCGTAGCTTACGCTTGTTATCATGACCTTGAGGTGCGATTACTGCTACATTTCTTTACAAAATCGGCAGCTATGGCATGTGTGCAACTACAACACTGGTATATAGCTGGTTTTTCACGCGCAGGATCGCGCGGGGTGTCTTATGCGTGCCGTGTAAAGGTTTTGGAAATGCTACGTTGTCTATCATATAGCGCAACAAAAATCGGATAGATAGATAGATAGATAGATAGATAGATAGATAGATAGATAGATAGATAGATAGATAGATAGATAGATAGATACGGGGAAGGAAACTCAATTTCACCAAACAACGCTTCGCATTTAACAAACATTTCAAGTAGCAGCCGCAGAGACCCTGAGCACCAGACCACGCAAGCCCTTCATGATGGCGTGAAGTTGCGCGGAGGGCTTGGTTGGATTTATCAAACTGAAATCCGTTAGAAATTTGTAAACTATAGAGAAGGCGCTAGTTTTAATGAACAACCTGAGCGAACGGGGCCCGCCAATTACGCATCTGGCCCAGCGGTGTTTGTGGGTGTCTCGAGCAGGCGTACCAGTTTTGTATCACGTCCTTACAAGGATAGGTCAGCATAGTACACGTGTTTAGAACAAAAGTTGAACGGTTCAGAGTACATCGCACTGTAGTACCGCAGAGCTCTGCAGAACTGTCCCTGTGAAGTACTGCTCATTCTAATCAGAGCTGCCATCGTGTACTGGTGTAGGAGCAGACTCATAAATGTCATACCTTCGGGTACCTCCTCCGTGGAAGCCCGTGAACGGCGCCAGTTCTTCAGAAAGAGTTTAATGGAATCGTTTCGTGAAATATCGAGCAAGACCGTTCGGCCGGAAGGACCGGGGTGTAAATCTGGTGCGGCGTCCTACTTTAAATTGAGATATTAAGCATTAGCTTGTCAAATGACCCAGTGTCACTTTTAGTTCATCTCCACTTCTAACCTAGCTTCGAGTGGTATTCTTACTGACATGCTGGCGAATGAAAAGGTCGCGTCCAAGTAACCATGTGAAACAGAAACAAAAACATGGAGGAAGCATACTTCGCCTTTAAGAGCGCAACGCTTATAGCGTCTTTGTGGTCTGTTCGCATCGATTCCTCGTAAGAGGATCGTGTTCTCTCGTGCATTCTAATTAGAGTCCTAGCTATCGTGTGTGTAGGTGTCGTGGTTTGCAATTTTAGATGCGAAGCAGCTCTTTGACTAGCCTGTGTAACGCCCTCCCTCCGTGCGTCCGTACAACGCTCCGCAACGCGCTCCCCTCGCCGAAGGTGTTGGAGCGGTGCCAAGTAGGTCACGCCGCAGCTGCGCGTCGACGTCACGCTCCCCTCGCAGTGCGCGCTGACGTCACTCTCTCCCTCGCCTGCCGCGCGCTCGTCGCAGCGCCCGCAACACCTGCCGCTACCGCCGCTCGCTACACCGCCGACTCGTCGGTTCACGTGCAAAAAAATTAACACCATCTTCCCAAAGGGAACCCTGATGGGATGCGAAGCACCCGCGTTAGCGCCGTTCAACCCGTGACGTCACCCGTGCGCAACGCTGCTGCTTCGCATCCCATCAGGGTTCCCTTTGGGAAGAGGGTGTTAATTTTTTTGACGCAATTTTTGCTTGGGGAAATTGAATTTTGCTCACTGACGCACTTGCGCCATGGCGGAGGGCTTGCGTGGTTGAGTGCTTGGGAGAACAGGGCGACGATTATTTCCGCCGCAGGCTCCTACGCCGAAGAAACCACCAGATTTTGTGTGGCATAAGTTCCTTAACGTCAATATTTAAAATATTGCGGTAATTTGTTGGCATTCTGAAGCCACCTGCAGTGCCTCCTTGAGTTCTTCCTTCAAAATAACAGTCAAGCCGGGGCAGTTCTTCCTGCTGGCTAAATTTTCATTAAACGCTGACTCCGGCGATATTTCCAGGGTAATGGGACTCCTTGGAATTTTCTGGATATGGTTGCTTGGCACACTTCTGGCATTTGTGCAAGATTGCAGGCTCGAAAGATGCGCAGATCGCTTGCAGTCCAATGTTTAGTGTTTACCTCAAACCATCCACCTAGCTTCTTAGAATTATTGGCCGTACTGTGTGTTGACGTCATCACCGGCAAAGCTACAGAAGCGTACCGGTACCGTACCATGGCCTTCGAGATCTGCGCGCGCCTCCACCCTTCGCGACATTACCGGCAGGGGAAGGGTGCACGCGCTGTAGCACCATGCAAAAGGCGGGCTGGCTGATGTGACGTCACTGCTGAGTGGAACTCCGGTATCGGTTTCGTGCTTTTTTGTTCGCTAAGAATTATTTTCACATTTGCTGAGCATTTCTACTATCTGGAGTGTGGCATGGGCGCCTCAGGAACATCGAATCGCCACTACCTCGACATGCTCAAAAATCGCTGGAGTTCGCCTTTAGGAATGTTCGCCTTTGGCACCTTGCACGTACTTAGGCTGTACCACGACTATTTCTGAGCGAGTCTCGACTTCCGTCTTAACTCATGTGATAACAGCACCGGCTGAGAGGCTGAATCACCAACATTACAGCAGTAAACAGTGCTGCCTTTTGTCTAACAGCAATTTATAATTAAGTACAAAAAGGCCCGAAAAGCACGGATAACTAGCTATGTTTATTATCTTATTAAGGGAAATAAAAATTACTTGTTAAATTTTTAGAAAAGACGTGATATTGAAGGTTCACAAGAATCTCGGAAATTCGGAAATAAGAGAAAGATCGAGCTCATTAGGACTGCAACTGTCCTTTTCGAACGCACATTTGAAAACGTTACCGAGAACAGCCGCAACGTACGGAAAATTCTTCGCTAATTGACAAACGCTCCTACATCAGGACTGCTATCGCAATGAGAAGTTTTTGGCGTACGATGTCCTGACCATTCCTTAGCAAACAGTCTAATGTAAGGAAAGTTCTTCGCTAATTGACAAACGCTCCTACATCAGGACTGCTATCGCAATGAGCAGTTGTTGGCGTACGATGTTCTGACCGTTCCTTAGCAAACCCTCTAAACACTTCTTTTTACAAACATGGGGGCTGCTGAACCTGTTCTTTCCACACTATTGGAACAAAGGATTGCATGACACGCGGAAGCCACGCTGCGAACGAAACGCTATTTCTGTCTCCTACCCATAAGATTAAATTGCGGCTGCGATTAATTGTATTGAAGACGACTCAGCACCCGGATAAGCCACCTTGATATCCTTACCGACTAAGGCCGTTCCATGTGGAATTGAAACACTATTAAACCACATATTTAGGGAAATATTGCGATGGTAGTGTTTATCCTGATAGGTTAGAAATTGCTCGCGTGACGTTATTTCATATCAACGAGAAATGACATGAGTTATGAAAATATAGACCAATACACGTTATACCAACTTTTCTAAAGTGGTTGACAGAGTCCTTCGCAGATGGTTTGGTAAATTATTATAAGGTGGTTTAGTAAATTCAATAAATTCTTATTGTAGCGAAACATATCGGATCTAAAACTGCAGGTTTAGAGAAAAGGCACCAGTGCGATAAGCGGAACTTCGTTGAAAAGATCGAAAAAGATGGTTAATAAAGGTATTTATAGTTTAAGTATATTTACATTCCAGAAAAACATATAGCTCCATCAGACATGGAATTTTATTCCGTGAACTCGAAGCCTACAAGCCTACGGTTTAGGGGTAAGGCACAAAAGCTTATATGCGTAGCTGTCTGCACAGTAGACTTCAGTAGCATCGTTACCATGGTGCTCAATTTGATAAAGGTATATAGTCAGTTATGGTGTTCCTCGGGGCTGTGTATCGGGCCCTCTGTTACTTCGTAAATGCCCAAACCCATGTATGTTTACTGCCCAAACCGTGAAATTTTCTATCGGAAAGTACGAATTCCCTGTGCTCTCAACAACCACTTCGAGTCATCAGAAGAGGGCCTGTATTCTCACACGATCGCCATAGAGGCTTTGCATGACGTAGGATCTAACCTGTCCAATGACGAAGCTACTCCGGCGAATTAGCGTGCACCAAAGGCGATAGTTCTCAGTATACCACCCTAGAGCTCTTCTGCGCCAGAGCCTCACCGACTTCAGCCGACGACGTCACTACTTGGTCGCCCTAGTTCCTCAGTCACGTCTAGCAACTTCTCGCAAAACGTGTATTTTGTTCAACATTTCGCGTTAAAATGATATTGTAATATCGAGTGGCCGCGGAAAGATGCACGAGAGCGGAACTATTCTTCGTCATGCTCCTGTAGAGCGTGCTTCACCGCGCGTATACCCTTAATGTAAAAAAGCCAACCTCGAGGCATGAAGGAGCAAAGCAACGGCGGGGAAACCAAGTTTACAGTACAAATCAGCGGCATTTTATAATGTTTGAATACGCTCTTTGCGCCTATTTCTTTCTTCTCACTTTAGGCTCGCGTACGTGGGAGAGGGAGAAAAAAAAGAGGAAGGCTGTTAATTAAGCTGCGTTCCGGGAACAAGCGGTCGAGACGGAAAGGGGGGTGGGTGGGGAGGCGGCCACCCCGCGCGACACGCATTCTGGCCTCAACCTCTACCACCCTTCTCACTGAGAGCAGACCGGAGAGAACAGACTGTCGCGACCGAGTCGCCTGGAAGGGCGTGCGGTCATAAAAGAAGAACATATTGGCCAGGGTGTCCCACCAACCGCGGCAGCGCGTATCGCGGCCCGTGGTCCAACGATACGCGGGGTTACTAAACGATCCGGGGGTCCGAGCATAGCGGCAGCGTGACTCAAGGGCAGGGTTCGGTCGCAGGGGAGGAAGGTATCGGTCGCTTGTTAACCGCTGTTGCCGAGACCACCAACAATATAATCGCCACGTCGCCATCCATCAAAACTGACCGGAGAGGTTCTCCCCCCTTCGCATCATAATAACGAGGCCACAAAAGAAAGAAGGGACTCGAGCGATACGTGTAAGCGGACTTGAAAAAACCAAAAACAAAAGCGAATGATTGGTGAAGAAAGGACGAAATTGGTACGGCGGGAGGTGGGATAGCCAGCGAGGAAGGCTTCGAGGTTGAACGCGCTGGTAGTTTGGCAACGGCGCGGCCGGGCGCTTAGGAGCAGCCATTACGCAGGCGTTTCTAGCCGAAGTGCGGCCGTAGTGGCGAGAGAGGAGCGTGGATTATGGAGTGTTTTCCGAACCGAACCGAGGTTAGCTCCTAGTTGAGCCTCCCGGCGGTCGAAGGATATCGGTGGTGTATAATAATGAGGCCCTATAGCCAGGCGCAGCGGTCACATCTGCCGCACTTGCGTTGGGTCGCCCTCCGCGTCGCCTCGCCACTTCTCTTTTTCTCGAACGAGCTGTGAAGTCGTGGACGTAAGGGGGCAGGGGGAAGAGGGCGGGTGCGCGACGTCAGGCCGCGGTTACGACCTGCGAAGAGTGAACCGCGGACGTGCCCAGACTTGGAAAAACGAATGCTGTGTTTAGGAGTGGGCGCCGAGAGACGCTAACGCTCGAACGAACCGTTGCAGCTCGCCCGGGCTACGGGCGTTTCGTTTTGCTCTGGGACGCTTTCTGTCCTACGCCCTCGCCACTGTCTTGCGCTGTTTCTCGGCATCGGTGGAGGGGGCAAAGGGGGGGGGGGGTCGCGGCCTCTCGCTGAGTCAGCCCCCACTGACAGGCTGATGGATTCCCGCGATTAGCCCGCCAGTTCTGTTGCGGGAAAGCGGACTGACCGCAAGAGAGCACGGGGAAAGGAAAAGATAAAAGAAAAAGCGAACCTCGGACTCTGACGGCGGGTTTTGGGCACTGTCATAGGTTCGCCCTTGTGCCGAGTAGTTGGCGACGTGTCTAGGGTGCGCGCATTGCCGCCGTGACCCCGCGCGGGCGGTCCTGGCAATCTGTCACCGTGTTCTGAGACCCCGCAACGAAAAGAGGAAAAGAACGGCTCTTGTTCCGTGCGCCTTCTCCGCTGCTCCTTTTTCTCGCGCTAAAGCTTTCGTTTAAGAACCACTCCCCAGTATCGTAACCCCCCGCCCTCCGTTTTTCCATCTCTTATGGTACTTGCGGACTTCGCCAGCCCTGCTGTTTCCACTTCTGACGTATGGTTTTTCCGAGCTCGCACTGCCGTAGGTGTTGCCGCAGTGCCGAAGCATGCTGGAGACTGCGGGCTTTGGAAGAATGGGTGTGGGGGGGGGGGGGGGTAGTGCGTTGAGTGTGAGAAGAGGGAGAGTGTGGGTTCCTTTTCGGTGACCCTGTCCTTGTGACTGGCGCTACCGGGGTATCGGCGGAGGACCCCGCCATAGTACTCGAGCCGGAGGCCAGGACCCAGTCAACTCGGGTCGCGTCCCAGCCTTTCCCCGAGCACTGGCGCGCGCTCCTCGCCAGAGCGCAGAAGACAGATTCGATGCTCTTCAAAGCGTCGTTTCGCGGCCGAGTCCTTTTTAATGGGGGCCAGATTCCAGGGGCAGCGTTTCTTTGCGGCGGGCGAAGTGTGGGAGGCCGCTCGGAAGAAATGGGAGGCGGACGTGCTGCCTTCCCTAGAAGCCCTTTTCCCTATTTCCCCTTTTCTTGCTTCCCTACGCACCCTTTCCCATCTCACTAGATACTCGCCCTTTCCCTTCTGTTCCTCTGGGGCCTTCGGCGCGTGGTGAGGTATTCGAAAGCTGCGTTGCTTAGCCATCGACTAGACATGCATTGGGAAGAGAGGGAGAAGGCAATGGCTGGAAAGCAGTGAAAGAGGATCGGATTGTATCATTGCCCTCGCTATGGCGCCTATGCCCGCACACGAGCTCTCTCTCTCACTCTTCCCCCGTTTCCGTTACCGCGGGTGATCTGCGATGCGCTTTTCATGAGGCCCGTCACGTGGCCCTCCCGGCGCTCGCGGATCCCACACTCGCGGCGCGGAGAACTGAGCTCCTGCGCTCCAAAGCGACTTTCCATTGAGGCTGCAATTAACGACAGCCTGTCGCCGCTGGCTAGATCAACGAGCTGCTGTGTCGGCTAGAGAGACAGAGGGGGGTAGGGAGGGAAGGGGGGTTACTGCCGGCAGGCGCTGGAGAGTGCGTTGAGCGTGCGCTCGACGGAGGGCCCAGGGTCCTTAAAAGCGCTGCGGGCGCAATTAGCGGCCCGCAGGCATCGCGGGGTGGCTGCTGCGGAGATGGGTTTCGCGCCGCAAATGTGGCTCTCCGCTGCTCATCGGCCCCCATTTATGGGCTTTGGTCTCGCGCTTTTCTTGGCCTTCTATTAGGGTGGCCCGGGCTTTTTGTGGTGTTGTTCTTTGGTGACGCGGCTCGCCTCCGCCTTGGGGTGATCGCCTTGAGTGTTATTTGCGGAAATTCGGATTCGCTTCTTATTCCGTGTTTTAATTGCTTTGTTCGCTCGCTGTTCTCTCTCTTTTTTTTTTTACTCTCCTACACGGAACTTGTGTCCACATTCGACGCTTCATTTCGAATCGAATACTAATGTGCAGCTTAGAATGTCATGTATCACAAAGAAAATGCGCCTTCGGTTATGACGTTTTATTTAAAACATCAGTATGTTGAAGAGCCTGCCATGGTGATGTAGCGTCTTTGACACTCGGCTGCTGATTCGAAGGTCGCAGGATGGAATCCTCGCGCCTGCATTTCGATGTAGGCGAAATGTTGAGGCCCGTGTGCTGTGTGATGTCAGTGCACGTTAAAGAACCCCAGGTGGTCGAAATTTCCGGAGCCCTCCACTACGGTGTCTCTCATAATAAGAGCTGGTTTTGTGACGTTAAACCCCACAAATCAATCAATCAATCTAGTGTTCTCGGACGCCGGCTTATTCAAAAAGCTCTAGGTGTGTTCTGTGCATCTGTGCTGATTTCTTTAATTCAGTACTAACGTCATAGCACTTAGCTAAATTAGCATGCGGCAAAAGCAGCGTGCGCTAACATTAGGGTGAGCTTAACGTGTGCCATCAGAACGAATACAATGTGTCGCGTGAGTGTAGCAACACATAGACTATGAAATAGCTCTAAAAGTCTGCGGATTGCATCGATCTTGCGCTGATAACGGCTCCATCTTGAGCGAATGTACTAAGGAAAACACCACAAAAATGGCGCTTGTCTTTGCGCATTAACTTTTCTTTTTTGTGTATTCGTTCAAGCAGCCAGTCGCCTCACAATGAAACAACCATACTCCCATGCCGCCTTCTTCAGTGTTGGGCTGGGCAGAGATACCCGAAAAAGTATTCCGGAATACAGATATCGAAATACACGGTTCGGAACCCTGAAAGACAGATTCTGAGATACATCTGTAATTGACGTAGCGGGATAGCTCACAGATACTTTTGCAAAAAGACGAAAAAAGTATTCCGGAATACAGATATAACAAAACTGATACTGAAATACTTTTCTTTTATTTCGGGGATGTTCGTACTCCGTAAATGCATTTACTAAGTGCAGCATAATATTTAAAATGTTGCAGCGCATTAAAACTTGCAATTTATTCATTATTTTATCACAGTAATCTGAGTGCCATTAAGGCATTACAAAGGAGGCTTACACTGTATATAATTGTTAATAACGGCATATGTACAGATATCAGTTACACAAGGAAAAACTTATAGTGTAGCACATCAAAAGTAACGCATATTATACGCCGAAATCGACATACTTGGGGGCAACAGGATTAGCTATGCTAGAAATAGAATAGCTCAAGCGAAGCGCTGGAATCGCTAACGAACGAATTGAGATAAAGTATACATTTATTTAACGAAGATCTGTATTATTAAAAAAGTTTGGCGTATTAATTACACTTAAGCAGCAGGAGCTTCTCAAATAGGCCGTCATCTAGACATCGTCGGCCGTCATCTACACATCGTCGGCACCAAATTTCCGCGTGGAAACACGTCATTGGAAACACGTCTCAGCTCATTCCCGAAAAAAAAAAAAAGAAGTAACGAGATACCCGTGTCCTTCGTGGTATCGCGATACGGGCAGTACATCGTAAAAGTATTTCACTACCAAGATACAAATACATTTTTCAAATGTATCTTGATACAGCAATACAGATACTAAAAAAGTATCTCTGAAATACTATCGCGATACCCTTGTATCGCGGTACTGATCAGCCCTGCTTCAGTGACGTTCCTGTTGTGCTGCGTATGACCAGTGTCTGGATTGATACAGGCGATAATAATAGTGCTGCGAACTCTGCAGTAGGGCATGCTGCTCTGTCTTTTTCGCAGATTTACGCTGAATTGAACACTATGGGGCACGGATGCTTCCTTGAATCACGAGCCGTAAGCAGGCAAGACTTAAAAACTGCCATTCTGAAGGCAGAAGTATACGTTGATAGGAGCTGATCTATTTTTAAACATGCAGAAAACTGAAACATTGGTACAGGTTAAACTACATAACGTTCTTGTGAGTAAAGGCATCATGATCAACATAAATCATCGCCACTACCATCGTCATCACTGTCATTATCATAATCCTCAGCCTCCTACGCGCTTAATGCAGGGCAAGTGCCCCTACCAATCATTTCCTATGCAATCCATCTAGTGAGCGCATTCCATTTTGTTCATGCGAACTTTCGGATTCAGACACGCAGCCCAAGTTCCTTGAAGCTCTTGATTCCTTTTGCCATCCCTTGGTATTCGTCCAGTTGCTCTAGTTGGCTTACCGGTTATCTTTCCTAGCTGTTGCGTGTACCGTGAAGCTTCATTTTTTTTTTCGCGTGCTGTGAGCCATTATACCGGTGTGTTTGAAAGAAGTAAACGATTCGCAGTACATCACACTCTACTGTGGGAGAGCCCGGTAGAGCTGTGCCTAAGAAACCACAGAAGTTATCATTGCCGCTGTTTGTTCTACGGTCCGTACCACCTTTTTTCGATCTCGTTATTGTACGCCCATCATTTTTCGTTCCATCGGACGCTGCGTGGTTCTGAACTTCTTTTTCTAAATGTTCTTGTTATTTCCATACTTTCAGCTCCGCATGCCAGTACAGTAAAGCACGGATATGTCGAATCTGACGGAGACTACAAAAAAGTTCTATAAACATATAATAGGAAATATGAAATACGAATTTTATACAGAAACATTCAAGGCGACTTACCGCCATTCAGTATACGCAATACTCCATCGTATGAGGCTTCAATATATCCCAGTTCGGCTGCATTTGTAGAGCATGTAGTGATCGAATACTTTTCGCTTCAGGGGTAGTCATGATTGTGAAGCCGCTTCGGATTCATGACAGATTTATTAGAACAACATACGTTTTCTAAGGACCTGGGAGAGATGCAGACATCAGCTCAAGAAAAGACACACAGCGAGGAATAGTATCAGGAAAAGCAGCGACGTTTGGCTTTTAAAAGATAATGAAAGAGTCGAGAAAAATAGTCAAGTAGAGAGAGAGAGAGAGAGAACACTTTATTGATGAACCGGAGATGTTAGCCTGGTTAATGGCCTGGCTTGCTACTCCAGGTACTTAGCGGTGATTATGATATTTACAGTGATCACACCTAACATAACACGTACATACGGTCACACTCACACACTCATATATACATATATACACTATAACTCAGTTTACAGCGTTTCATTGAGGCATGTTGCCCGTAGAAACGCTATCAGCGCCTTGGTGCTACGTAGTGCGCAGGCGCTGTCTTGCCACGGGCCTAGGAGATGCCGCAGCTCCAAGGTCGTACCGTGTGGCAAGTGAAGCGCTGCCTTCAGAGTCTTTCTATCCGACTCGTAGCGCTGGCAGTTGCACAGGACGTGTTCAATGTCCTCTCGTGTGTTGCATGTGGAGCACAATGGAGAATCAGACTGTTGTATTTTGTGCTTATAATCTCTCGTGTATGCTACATTAAGTCTTAATCGGTGAAGGCACGCCTCATCTCGCCTGGCTAAACCTTGAGGTACGTGGAAGCTGCAGGCTGGGTCAATGGCGTGTAGTGGTCCGTACTGATGTCCTGGATCACACCAGAAGTGTCGCTGCTGATTCCAGGCAAATGTCGATACCATAGTCGCCGCATCTTTTCTTGAAAGGGGTATGGCTCTTAGTGGTGTTTTAGTTCCATGGGCTGTTCTGGCAGCACTGTCGGCCCGAACGTTTCCTTGTATTCCACAGTGGGCTGGTAACCACTGGAATACAACGCGGTGATTAAGTTCATGAGCATTATTGCCTAGCCGCTTGATGTCCAAAACTAGTTGTTCTTGGGCTCGTGGTGACTTCAGGGACTGCAGCGCCGCTCGCGAATCAGAGAAGATTACCCAGGAATCAGGTGTCTGAGCTACGATGTAAATAAGCGCTCTCCGCAGCGCAGCCAGCTCTGTAGCTGTGGCAGATGTGCGGTGACCCAAGGTGGCAGAAATTGATATGTTTGCCGACGGGATCCACAGACCTATTGCCGATGATGTATCCGTAACAGAGCCATCAGTGTAAATGTGGCGGCAGGATCTGTAGTTGGCGTTAATATGCTCCAGGGCGAAATATTTCAGTGCTGGAGCTGGCGTGTTACTTTTACTCTTGATGCCCGGTACAGTCGTGACTATGGCCCAAGAGGGTAGTTTCCATGGCGGCGTTGTCAGAATTGATGGCTTACAACGCCGCCGTCAAGTAGACATCTTGGTCGTAGCCGTGGTTAGATACGGTTTAGATTCGTGAACCTCGCTGAAGTACCAAAGAAAGATAAAACTACCTGTAAATACCTCGTGCTGTTCCTCTTAAGGTCCCAGGCGGCAGTCTGCATTACCGTTTTCTTGCGTTTACTAGATATTTTTTCCCCTATTAGCCTTGCCTCCTTCCTCTCAACTGTTATCGCTCACCAGGTGTAGTGAGCATACGTGTTGTTTGCACTAGTGCATCTTTCTTCGTTTTCACGCACCACCTCTTTCTAAAGGGGGTTTACCGGTTGGCACACGCAGGCACACACTGCATCAACATCATGGTGCCAAGGATTCTCTGTGGAGCGTTCACTTCAAGTTCAAGCGAACGGTCGAGGTACGTCTTTTTGTCCGTTGCTAAAGTTCAGTGAATGCGAGACACTTTTATTTTTTTACTGAAAGCTAACACAGCGGTGATGGTTATTTACTCACGGGCAGCTTTCTGCTTACCCCTCTTCTTTGTTTATCCTTTTTCTTGCGTGAAGTCTAAGCAAACAGAAAAAATTTAAATGAGTCGTTTCGATGCGGGTGCTAATAGCTGCATTTTTGTCTTTTATACCTTGATTTTAGCACGGATTTCTGTGCGTTTTCAATGCATCACCGATTCTCCTAGCAAACAACCCTGAACCATATATATATATATATACCTTTACCATTGGTCATTAGGTGCCTGTCATCGGCCCAGTGACAGCACGACTCCCAAGCACGGCGCATGTCTCGCGGGATATGCCAGCACCCTCGGGCCACGCGCACTATACGGACACCGCTAATGGGCGCGGGCTTCCGATTTTAACATATGCGACACCGAACAGAGAAGCTGCACATAGATTTACTCAAAAAACAAAAGAGGTTTGTCTTTGAAGAATCAAGCGCCTGTCCTGCGCGTATTCTTGTTTTTCCCGTGTTTCGTGTAATGCTGCGCCCACTTCGAGATGACAAAAAAAGGCATAACACTGCAGTCAAAACCATTGTCTCCTCCCTCCCATGTCACACTCCCTGTACTTCTCACTGAGCGGGTTTCCATCTCGACTGCGATGCTGCCGGGGACGCTGCCGGTACATATGGGCGACTTATAGGGAAGAGTGGGGGAGAAGGAGAAAGGGGAGACAGGGATGGAGGGGTTAAGGGTTGCTGGGGCGTGCGAATATAATCCTCGAGCCATTTAACACCCGACGCCGAGAGCGTGTCTTCCCCTCATCGACTACGCGTCGAACCAAAACGCACGGAGACAAGAGCAAAAAAAAAAAAAAAAGGAAAGGAGTAAAAAACAGAAAGGGTGTCACGCGATGGGGTTCAAGAGGGGTGCTTGTCCTTCTCCACTGCGAGGGTGTTCTCGTGTAAGGAGAGGGTGGAACAAGGAAAAATGACTCTCTCACGAAGAGCGTAGTAGGGGAAAAAAGGGACAAGTCGAACACTTAGAGCAGAACCACGATACACTATAGGATAGCAGTGACCGAATACAGAAAGGAATATGCACAAGTGTACGGAGGGAAACCGGTGCAATCCTTTTATCTCGAGCTCCACTTTCTGCTCGGATTTCTGCTCGAAAACCCGAGAACCGCCGGGTTGATGGAAAAGAAGCCAACTGTTTCTTTTCCCTGGCCGTTTCCATCGCGCGCAGGGAAATAGCTCACTCGGTGCGAATCGGCCGAGTTGAAGCTTCGACAACGGGATGGAGTTGTAAAGTGGTGTGCCTGCTGTTGACGCTCGGCGTGGAATCGATTCGAAGATGGCCCCACTTTAGTCCTGACCAAAGCGGTGACAGCCAGGTGGTATTTTTTTTTGTCCTACAGAAAGTGTGAGAGAACTGTCATGGCATGGCAAGACAAATCAGATTAGGTGAGCCAGGATAATATTTCAACAGATTTTGAAACACTCCGCGGTCAATATAGAAAACTCTCAATAGAGGCATGCAGGAAACATTTCGAGTTAACGTCGTCAATCACGTTAGTGTACAGACGTCCCCTTCATAGGAAAGGAATGCATGCTGTGGTGTTCTGATGTGCCCTGATGTGAATGCCACAAGCGCCCGTTCGAGAAAATTTGCACAATAGCCTACTGATCGTTAGGGGTACATATTTATGGTCCCTTGAATTGCTATAAAAGGGGCCACTAGAGCCACAGTTGACATCAGACGGGCATCAATACCACGACCGATAGTGGAATGCCAGTCTGCCATCACCACAACTGCTGATGCAATACGTTTATATACCGCGCAAGAAGAGCCTCGGTGAACGATTGGTGGCTTGCTTGCTTGGCGCCTCGGGGTAGCCGGGTTCGGTCCCTAGCCCTTTTCGACGTGCTTGGCTACCTTAGGTCAACGCAGCACATGTGTTTGCGCCTTTCTGCTTGTTTTGTTTTTGTCTTGTTCCTATCAAGTCTTCAATGCTTTTTTTTTGCCTGGTCCGTTATTGACATACGGTGCAAAGGTGGCATTCAATGCATCACCGATTCTCCTAGCAAACAACCCTGAACCATATATATATATATATACCTTTACCATTGGTCATTAGGTGCTCGTCATCGGCCCGGTGACAGCACGACTCCAGAGCACGGCGCACGTCTCGCGGGATATGCCAGCACCCTCGGGCCACGCGCACTATACGGACACCGCTAATGGGCGCGGGCTTCCGATTTTGACATATGCGACACCGAACAGAGAAGCTGCACATAGATTTACTCAAAAAACAAAAGAGGTTTGTCTTTGAAGAATCAAGCGCCTGTCCTGCGCGTATTCTTGTTTTTCCCGTGTTTCGTGTAATGCTGCGCCCACTTCGAGATGACAAAAAAAGGCATAACACTGCAGTCAAAACCATTGTCTCCTCCCTCCCATGTCACACTCCCTGTACTTCTCACTGAGCGGGTTTCCATCTCGACTGCGATGCTGCCGGGGACGCTGCCGGTACATATGGGCGACTTATAGGGAAGAGTGGGGGAGAAGGAGAAAGGGGAGACAGGGATGGAGGGGTTAAGGGTTGCTGGGGCGTGCGAATATAATCCTCGAGCCATTTAACACCCGACGCCGAGAGCGTGTCTTCCCCTCATCGACTACGCGTCGAACCAAAACGCACGGAGACAAGAGCAAAAAAAAAAAAGGAAAGGAGTAAAAAACAGAAAGGGTGTCACGCGATGGGGTTCAAGAGGGGTGCTTGTCCTTCTCCACTGCGAGGGTGTTCTCGTGTAAGGAGAGGGTGGAACAAGGAAAAATGACTCTCTCACGAAGAGCGTAGTAGGGGAAAAAAGGGACAAGTCGAACGCTTAGAACAGAACCACGATACACTATAGGATAGCAGTGACCGAATACAGAAAGGAATATGCACAAGTGTACGGAGGGAAACCGGTGCAATCCTTTTATCTCGAGCTCCACTTTCTGCTCGGATTTCTGCTCGAAAACCCGAGAACCGCCGGGTTGATGGAAAAGAAGCCAACTGTTTCTTTTCCCTGGCCGTTTCCATCGCGCGCAGGGAAATAGCTCACTCGGTGCGAATCGGCCGAGTTGAAGCTTCGACAACGGGATGGAGTTGTAAAGTGGTGTGCCTGCTGTTGACGCTCGGCGTGGAATCGATTCGAAGATGGCCCCACTTTAGTCCTGACCAAAGCGGTGACAGCCAGGTGGTATTTTTTTTTGTCCTACAGAAAGTGTGAGAGAACTGTCATGGCATGGCAAGACAAATCAGATTAGGTGAGCCAGGATAATATTTCAACAGATTTTGAAACACTCCGCGGTCAATATAGAAAACTCTCAATAGAGGCATGCAGGAAACATTTCGAGTTAACGTCGTCAATCACGTTAGTGTACAGACGTCCCCTTCATAGGAAAGGAATGCATGCTGTGGTGTTCTGATGTGCCCTGATGTGAATGCCACAAGCGCCCGTTCGAGAAAATTTGCACAATAGCCTACTGATCGTTAGGGGTACATATTTATGGTCCCTTGAATTGCTATAAAAGGGGCCACTAGAGCCACAGTTGACATCAGACGGGCATCAATACCACGACCGATAGTGGAATGCCAGTCTGCCATCACCACAACTGCTGATGCAATACGTTTATATACCGCGCAAGAAGAGCCTCGGTGAACGATTGGTGGCTTGCTTGCTTGGCGCCTCGGGGTAGCCGGGTTCGGTCCCTAGCCCTTTTCGACGTGCTTGGCTACCTTAGGTCAACGCAGCACATGTGTTTGCGCCTTTCTGCTTGTTTTGTTTTTGTCTTGTTCCTATCAAGTCTTCAATGCTTTTTTTTTGCCTGGTCCGTTATTGACATACGGTGCAAAGGTGGCATTCAATCGCCTGTGGCGTATAATATCAGCGTAACACTGTGACTATGAACGACACGTTATCGTGTCAAAACTAATCATGACGTGCGGGACAAATATATCATACTGTCGACCTCGAGATATGTAATTCATCTCCATCAAACATTGCAACCCTTCCATGCTAATTTTCATGTATAGAAGTGGAGCTAGGAGAGTACTTATAGATAGATAGATAGACAGACAGACAGACAGATAGATAGATAGATAGATAGATAGATAGATAGATAGATAGATAGATAGATAGATAGATAGATAGATAGATAGATAGATAGATAGGCACGTACAAGTGAACAAAATAGCCCCGTCGACGCTAAGTATGACCGACTGTTTATACACGTGTCCAATTTATTGAACTTTACTCGAAGCCACTCGATATTATTTTGCTAGAGGCACAAAGGGTTACTGCGTTGATTATCTCATTGGAATGAACAATTCCGCTATTAATCACCAGTTTATTCTAAACTAAGTACACGCTGATGGAAACCGCCTGCTTAAAATATCATCGTCAGCCTGTCTACGCCCACTGCAGGGCAAAGGGCTCTCCCATAGATCTCGAATTATTGCTGTCCTGTGCTAACAGGGCCCAATTTAATTAACAGGGCCCAACTGGGCTGAAAATATATACTCGCTTTAATATGGGCTAGTAGATGAATTCCAGCCAATAATAAAGTTTGCTTTTGAGCTGCCGGAACGCGCGACGTCGAACGGCTCGCCGAACATGGTAATGCCTTTAAGTGATCTCCCTGCAGCAATACAAGACACTGAATGCATGGGAAGTTCAATTCGTCCAATCCTTTTGTGGTCATCGGTCGACAGAACTGAGAAAAACAAGTTGCCTTCACAAATGCGGGCACTGCAGCTGAAGAGGATGAGCGTGGAGTAATGTTTGGGCATTGTGGTACTAATACCGAACAGTTCATGCAAGCCGAGCCGCTGTCGTGGCTCTTCGGCGCTAGAGCGCATCGTACACGCAGCATGCACTATGTACCAACATCAGAAGGACGCGCGCAGTCTCTTCCGACACGAGGCGCCAGCCGCGAATGCATATAGTGTGTACAGTCAGGTCACTGTAGGAGCATACGGGACGAATGATAAATGACCGCCCGGTCGTCCCTAACATCAATCGCGTGTTTCAAGCGAACGCACGATACAACCCATCCTCCCATTTTCTACGCTTCTGTCCTCTCACTCTTTTCACTCTGCCGCGGAAACCCCGTCGACGTATCGATGCATCCTCTGCTTTCGATGTTGTCCATGCCACGCACATTTTCTTGACTCACGCACAAACTACGCGGCCACGCTTGCACCCCGTTCCTATTCTACGCTGCACTTTCTTCCCTTCCGGGGGGCGCGTTCCATTATACTGCGCTTTTTCAACCGACCCTTTTCGGGGATTTCTTTCTTTTGTCTCTTCTTATATGCTTTCCGGGAAAGGTTTTCTGTCCCTTCTTATATGTTTTCCGGGAAAAATATGAAATGCGAGACCCGCGCCATAAGGCGCCTTAGGCGCACTAACCCGAGTCTGACTTTCTCTGTGTTCATTTTTTGTCTGCTTTTGATTGTTTTGTATATGTTATCGGAGGCATTCGAACCCGCCGCAGTGAAAATACACAGATTCGAAATGGAGGGGGGAGGGGTTGTGCCGCCGAAATGCTGTTTCCCTTTCCCATTCTCACTCTCCAGTGGTTCGGTTGGTTGGAGATAAGAGCGTTCGGTTGAAAGAGTCTACCTCTCCCCCCCCCTTCGCCCCCCCCCTTTTTTTTCTGTACACTTCCATATGCTCAGATGAGAGGTGGGGTTATCGGGCCAGGAAAGGGCTGTTAAGAGGCGAGGCAGGGGGCGATAGAAAGTGTCGGTGATGGTGTCGTGCCTAAGTACACGGAAAAAAGAAAGGTTTTGAATAAATGCAGCGCGCGTATGCGCCGTCGTCATCGGCTTTCGTCGTGCCATAAGTCATGTCTATGACGGCAAGCGGCCCGTTCGAAAATATATCGACGCACTTTCATTTTTTCTTCGGTGCGGCTGAACGAAATCGACGGCGGTTTCGCGCCAACCAGGAAGGGTCTGCGCCCGACTTACATTTTTAAGAAAATTTAGCAAGTTTTTTCCCGCCTGCCGTTAATTTTATTTTCTACCGCTGGCGGTGAAAGTGTCGTAAGAAACGAGTGTATGGGCAGAGTTGATCTGAGAGAACAATGTACGACAGTGTAGCAATGCTCGTGTTCGAAAGGCAAAGGAAGTATCCTCGGCTAAGCAGATGGTAAGTGCCTTTTGAAGCATTCTTGTATGGTGAAGTTCGTGGGGTGTAGTAGTAAGTGAGAGACGTCTCCGGAAACGAAACTCAGCAGGCCTTGTCTGCTATATCGGGGAAATCGTCTGCTATTTTCAGTGGCAATGCCAACAGTGGTCCTGCGGAAGAAACAATGGACCATAGTGGGCTCTGCAAGTGCCAGCTGAGAACCAACGTTGGCCAAAGATGGCCCGATGTGAGGTGCTTCTTGGGAATTCGCGATGTTAAGCGTGTTCGACCTGTCTAATGCGATCGAACGGACCGGACCGTAAATGCATAAACAAGAAATATGAGCCAGGGAAAAAATTAAGCCGGTGTCACGCTTGTGAAACACGATAAATGAGCGGAGCTGTGCAGGCGTGAATGTATTGATTGACTGAATGATTGATTTGTGGTGGTTTAACGTCCCAAAACCAACTGTGATTATGAGAGACGCCGTAGTGGAGGTCTCCGGAAATTTCTACCACCTGGGGTTCATTAACGTGCACTGACATCGCACAGCACACGGGCCTCAACATTTCGCCTCCATCGAAATGCAGTCGCCGCGGCCGGGATTCGATCCCGCGACATTTGCATCTGCAACCGGGTGCCATAACCACTAGACCACCGTGTAGGGGCAGCGTGAGTGTATTGCGTAATGGGGTATGACACTCGCCTTCGAACCGTGAGCACTCGGGTTGAAATGCTGCTTCACCAGGAGAGCTTATCTTGGTTTTTTCTCTCTTTCTTTTTCTTTTCCTATCTGTGTGTCTTTCGCCTCATTTTTTTCGCCTCTCTCTGTCACTCTTCCTGTCTATCTTATTTTGTTGTTCTCTCTCATTTTATCTGTCTACCAGCCATAGAAAGCAGTTCTACATGGATCGGTACGACGCACTCATGTTGTTCCCATCGCCTATATGCATCCGTAGTTCGTATTGTGCAAGCGGGGCTATGAGGCCTAGTTGTACAACAGTCGCTTTCGGACCTTGGCTACCCGGGTTGGAAACCCGCCTCGACAGGAAAATTTAACTTGTTTTGTTTTTATTTCTTTAAGCGGAGCTTAAACGAGTATTCACCGGACAATGGGCTTGAATATTTAAGGAGTCTCTAGTTCATTTCCCTATAGGGAACTTCGTAGTTTTGAGAAAACGCATAGTACTACGCATGTTCTTAAACATTTTGTGGCGTACTTATAGGATCGGAAAGCCAATGGACAGCTAATTTTTGCAAACAACGTACAACGTTACCCGACAATATCTAATAATTAACCATGTCTAACAAATATTGTGTAACACTTGCGAATATTAGGCAAAACTTAGCACTGCTTCAAACTAGCAAACCAACGGCCGTAATTAGTGAGGGAGTGTTATGCGAGCAAGTGCGATGAGCATCATGATTATGCAAGGATATTTGAAAAAGTAATAATTTCCATCTATGTGCCTTGTCGCAAGTGCGCTTCTATGTAGTAATTTGTAGGTCCTGCTTCACATACGAAGGTACATTTTCCCGAACCCTAGCTGTAAAAAATGGATGGTTCACACGATTGTATTTTTTTCTCCAGTATTTCTCGCAGCAGTTTACACCCCATGCTTGTAACATTGCACTAAATCCTCGCGAATTTCATCCTCTGAGTTATCCGAGAATTGAAGAAAAATATCCGCCACGCGTTTTCGACATTCACGCGCCACACCACTTCGCGCCCGTGACGCATGCGCAGTCGCAACGCTAACATGAAGAAGCACACACACAAGCACTTACAAACGCATTTGCGTTTTACGAGCTCCACAAGCGACGGGCACGCCAAGAGAGCAGCAGATCGCTAGCGGCGCTCCGAAAAAAGTGGCACCAAATGTCGCGGAAAACGTCACCACTCAAAAGACAATTTGTCTACGCCCCGAAACAGGTCGGGCCACCAAAACACGGCAAAGCAGCGGGAGTACACACACACACGCCGTGAGGAAGAGAAGGGCTGAAAAGGAAAGGGGAGGTGAATGAATTGCGGGGAAAGGCAGGTCGAATGAAAAACGGCCGAGACGCCCTGCGCGCTACAAAAATCTGTTTCGCTTAAGGTGGCAGAAATGACGCCCGATTCCAGCGGGAGAAAAACAGGCGCCCCACGCATACGTCAGCGACCCAACCAACCGACTCTGCGTTCCTAGACGTATATGTGTGTGTGTTGACACGTGGCATCTTGCGGCTTTCTGCTTGACTCGCGCGAAGTGAAGACATCCACACCTCCCCTATAGCTCCCGCAATTTTCTCCCCGTCCTTTCCCTAGCGCCCCCTTTTTCCCCCCCACAATTTCTCCCCTCCGCATCGCCCGCCATTTCCTGGCTGTTCCGTATATATACATCGCGCGCCACCGCACCCCGCAAACAAAACCTCTCCCCCCCCCGCGCCGCAAAACCTGGACCTCAAATCATCTCGACTTGGGCGACTTTCGCTTACGGCGCTATAAGAAAGGCCCTGCACACGCCTACCAAGCGGTGAGGCTGTTCGCATCCACAACTAAACCGCTCGGAAGAAAACAAGAAGCGCCAAATAGGCGCGATGTCGCAAAGCTTGCAGTAAAGGCGCACAGGCGAACTGCAGAACCTCGTAGCGAAAACAGTAGGCGCGCAGCGCCGCCGTTACACAAACCGCGACGAGTGTTCTCGGTATAAACGAGGGGAGGGCGGCAAACGCAGCGCGCGAAAATGTCGTTTCCGCTCCTTCTCCCCCTCCTCCTCCTCCTTCTCCAAACCGAGACCCCGCGGGGAGTTTAATTATGAGCCCGTGTTTCAAACGCGTCCGTTCGCAGCGCGCGGGCTGTAGCCGTGCGACAGCGGGCGAGAGCTTTCGAAGCAAAAGACAACCCGAGCGAAGTGATACACACATATGAAAACTAAAAGGGACGACGCGGAAAGAAACGGCGCGAAGAAATCTCCTTCCGCATTATTAAATCGTCCAGGAGGTACCGCGAGCCAGCGCGCGCCAATGCCGACCGCCGCGCCCCCTCGCAGAGGGTGTTGGCGGCAGCGTGCGCAGGGGCGCTGCGGTCGCACGTTGCGCGAACGCGCGACACCCACCGCATCGAGAAAGGAAAGCGCGACGGTCCGGCCTCATCCATGCCGTCTAGCTTGCTAGGCGGTTTTTCTGAAATCGCCCTGCTTGGGCCTTATGAAAAGGAGTCTTCCCGCGACAGCCATATCGTTTTCCCCCCTTTTTTTCGCCCCCACACCCTTTCTCCTTTCATCACATTTCGTCGAGGCCCTTCTCTTACGGACGGCCCGAGAGCCTCATGAATTTCAACGTTTTTTTCGCGCGCGCAATCTGTTTAGAAGCCAGGCTCGCCGGGTTCAGTGAGAGGACGGTCGGTGAATAAATTGCGCAGCCAGCGTCGCTGTCGTCGTAACGGTGTCGATATCCTGTTTGTTTTTATATTTTTGTTTCGGACCAAAGTGTCGGGCAAAGCGATTTCGTTCGGCTGCCAATCATTCTTTCGAGAACAGGCCGGCGTCGACGGCGTATCCCCCTCGACTCGTATGTTAACGTCGACGCTTATTTCGCGGTCTGCCCGGTTCGTTTCGTGGCGGATATCGAAAAAAAGGGGTGAATTAATGCGGATCAGTCGTGACACTGATCTTCAATTTGCACACTGATCTCACTGATAAGTGGCTGATAAGTGGCCAGATAAAAGATATGGAGGACACATCAGTTAGGGAAATTTCACTAAGTGTACGTGAGTTACGCGCAGTCGTGTGGGTGCTATTCCTTTCTCGCCCATTGCACGCGGGGTGTTTTAGAGATGCTTTGATTGAGTTTACTACTATTCATTTCTTCATAAGAAGGGGACTCGCGCAGTACGTGCTGACCGGCTTGGCGACCCTTTAGCCAGGGTTTATGCTCTCAAGAGATACGCATTAAATTTTTTATCAGTAGTTTGTACTGTTACTTGATTTTCATGCATATTCGGTTCATTTTATCGCTGAATCATATTTAATTCGCATTATTTCACATTTATTTATCTTTAGTTCACCTTAACTTACTTCATCGTCATCTCTCATTCTCTTCAACTTGCCTCGATTCACATCAGCATACCAAGGTGACGCTTACCTGCATAGCTCAGCCCGTGGTAGGAAGGCCGACACCGCACGTAGCTTCTCGCTTGATGCACATTATCTCGCCGATTTCACAGATTCAGCGTATGTTCTTGCGTGTAAAAGACATCTTGGTTTCCCAAAGGCTATGCGAAAACGCTGAGATGCTAAGGAAATCTTTAAAAAAGTAGTTTTACCGATTCCGTAAAGCGACCTTCTCCACACAAAGATTCACATTGTGGAGAAGCACGCTTTCAAGATCGGCTTGTGTTGCAGTTGGTTTGCAAGTCGCCAACAATGAGGGAAAAAAGACAACGAGAAAAAGGACAGGAAAAGAAAAAGGAAAGAAAAGGGAAAGAAAAGAAGGGAAGAAAGAAATAAAGGAAAAGAGAAATATCAGCCAATACCACACCCTTACTGTCCGAGTCAGTGACGGTATCATAACTGTCACGTGCTCTGTGTTTCGTCGTCCCTTGATGCCGTCGCGAGGATAGTGGTGGGTTCCATTTTTCCCGACAACGTCGACTGTCATGCTTCTGCATTCCCTACACGCGCCCTGCGTTGCGGCCTTTTCTCTTACGTTGATGTCGAGAGTCACCGGCGTTGGCGTCTTTCAACTTCCTTGTAGCGTTTATGAGTGCCTGGAACTGGCCGGGCGTAGGTGCACCCCTCAACGACCGAAACGCTTCTTCCGCACTGTAAAGGAAGGAAGAACTTTTATTTGATGCAAGGTTCCTCGGCAAGTAGATGGGGTTCTTAGTACAGGTCTCCAATGGCCGTTGCGCCACGCTGGGCTTGGTCTAGCAGAGCCAACTGGCTTGGCCGATCCCTGCTAGCAAGCCAGGCCTCCCACTCCCGTCTTTGAGGTGTTGTCGCCAGAAAGGGGGAACCGATTTCCTGTGGCAACGATTCGCAGTCCCGCGTAATGTGGGCTAGAGTTGGCTGTTCCTCACACCACGGACAGTAGGCCGCGTACACGGTAGGATTTACGGGGTGTGCCGTTTGTAATGTAGTGTAGGTGTTCGTTTGTATTCGACTCCAACCTCGCGTCTGTTCTCCGGTAACATCCTGATGTGGACAGCAGTATTCTTGTCGTTCGCCTCCCTTGTTCTTGTGGCTGTCGCGTGTCGTAAAATGTCGAGTTGTAAAATTTTTTGAATGAAGAAATTTTAGTGAGGTGGACAGTGTTCTAGGTCGGCTTTACATGTGTGCCTAGAGGAGTCTATTTGTTTCACCACGACGAAGTATTTCTAGAAAAACTCTTCCGCTATGCTTGTTTTGTGGAGGAGGTCGAAAGCGTTCATGTGGCTTCGATATGTACACGTTCTGCGAGTGTTTCGTATAAGTCAGTGGGCAAAACATTCGGCTTCAGGGCGAGTACGCATAGGTGCGTGAGAAACACAGCGCTGCCAACAGATCTTTTTTAGTGTTTTTCGCTGTTCGCATTATGTGACGAAGAAGTACCTCATTGAGTTGCGGTGTAATGGCGCTCGCGCATTTAAAAGCACTGGTCGCTGATGGCGCACGCTGTGGTTGCCGTGTCGCCGAGGTAATGAATCATTCAGGGGCGCGTACACATATACATTTCAAGCGGGAGATTGGGTGAATTGTTCTTGCGATAATCGCATTTTGAGCAATAGCCAAAGTTGCAAGCACACTCAGTACTTGGAACGTGCATGACTTCCGTTTATTACTCAATGAGTAAAGGATGGTGCCGCAACTGGGACTCCTCCGCGAAGCAAAATGGAGAGAGAGAGAGAAAAAAAAAGAGAAAGCGGGTCTGGTCAAGCATATGCGTGTTGCGTTTCATTGGCACCGACACATAAGAGGGATCCGGAAAGGTTACACTGCTGATGGGCACTAGTTGAGACAAAAAGTGTCTCTGCTGAAAGTTCTCCCATCCTGGAAACACGGTAACGAGGGCGCCCTACCTGTCCACCTTTAAGAAAAGACTGATTCGAAAAATTATTTTTTTTCCTCTTAAACGCTTGCTAGACAGCTCTTTACGACTTTCTGTGTATAACGAAAATTTGCAACGGTGCCTAGTGAGGAGCCCTTTTCTGTGTGGCCATTTCGAATGTCACCGTTACAAAAAAAATCAATAAACGCCGTTGAACGTGAATATCCAGCGAAGCGGCATCAAACACCACACGTGGTTCCCGGAAAGGGGGCGGGGGTATGTTTCATTACTACTTTAAGGTGGCGTAGTGGTAATCGCTTTATGGTTCCGTGAACATTTTTGATATATTCTTGGCCAAGACCAATTCCAGAGACGATCTGCTGGGCGTGGTGAGTTGATTCCAAGGGTCGTTGTGGCATTCCAGTCCAAAGTTATCTCTGACAGACGACAAGAACCACTCCTTGTTGGCCGTTTGCACTTTACACGAAGGCTTCGAATGACGCCACTCGGTCCTTTCGATAGAAGCTGCAACCTATCCTTCACCGGGAACTCGAGGGAAGGTGTTGCCATTGCCTTAACATCCATCGTGCGGTTTTGATTGCTTTTTGGTTTTAGTTATTGAAACGAACACTGAGCTTCGTGCTGTATGCCTGATGCAAAAAAAAAAAAAAATATGCCGTTTTCCTTCAGTTGTTAACCTGGCGCTCCATGTTTACGCCACGAAATTTCCCGACCAACGAAGGGTATAGAGATTCACTTCAAAACGTCACACTGTTCTGTCAGAATGGAACGTGGGTGCCACCTCGACGTGATGCACAAGGGCTTTTTATTGTCCTTCAAAGTTTGACACCATCTTTGACACCAGTTTGACACCAGCGAGAACACGCGCCGGTAGACGGGCGTATTCTCTCATTGCACTGTTCTCTGTTCCCGTAGTTAATGAACGTGGGCAGTCGATAGTTTACCGATTTGCCAGTACTTTTTGCACGTTGAGTAGGGCGCCGCATGCTATCGACTCATGCCTTCGGGCATGGCTTTAGGCATAAATGCAGAGCTCACTTCTCAGTAAAAGTACGTCATTTTGTTCTTTGTTTCTTCTTTTTTTTTGTGAAATCACACTGAACATGCTTCGCATGTTTAGGCACTTACACTCTCCAGACAAGAATTGCACAGTATAAAGTATAGTTTACAGGCACAATATAATTTTTAGCGTTTTCGGTATCAACACCGCATAGTTAGTTCCGGCGAGAAGGGGCTGTTCAGGGCACACTTAATTCGTTGTGACAAAACATTCGCCATTGCGTGCCTACTGAACCTGCATGTCGCAAATGAAATATAGTTGCTGAAGTGACCACAGTGCATTTCTCGCCACAGGGTCTAATTTTTATAACCAGGATCATTGGAAAACAACAAGCGCAGTAAAGCAGTCTTTCGCACTGCAGATCAAAACGAAGCATCTCATTATATTCAGCGTGATAATTGAACACACTTGTACGAAACATAACGAAAAATACTGAAACAGGAATCCGGCCACTTATGATATACATAAATGAAAATAGTTCAGTGATGGCCTTGAAATTTTCCGCGTTACGCTAGAAAAGGTACTTTTTTTGGCGTCGAAAACACGTCACAGCGAACAAAGTGACGTCACATAATACCTATCAGCTGTCGCTAATACTTATTACATGCGCGCGCCTGAGTGTTCATGAAGAAAGGTCCTTAATGTCCTCCGAGACGCAAAAATTTAAGGCGGTCGCTGGTGCCGCGCCTTCATAAGTCTTCGTCGTCGGACTCGGCGCTTGTCGGCGGCGGGCTCTTGGACTCCGAGGCGGCCAACGGGAACCGCATCGAGCCGAGGAGGCCAACGTGGTCGTCCTCGAGGAAGGCCACGTAGTCGGGACCGCCCCAGGTGTTCGGCCGCGCCGCGATCACCGGAAGCGCCATGACGCAGAGGAAACGGCTCCACGTCACGAATCTGCGTTTTCCATCATGACAGCCTGTACATGGAAAGTCAGCTCTGCGGGATTCCGCTAAGCCGAAGAAGGGTTATAGAAGAAAAGAGAGGCATAGTAATAATAATAATAAAATAACTGTGATTCAGTCAATGAATCTTAAGGCCATGTAGAGACCACAGCCCAGAGGCCAGCAAAAGGGGGGAGGGGTGTACAGGGAATGGAAGAGGATGAAAGGAGAGAAACGTGTGCTCCTTGTTTGCATAGTGCTGCAAAGAAAGACCGGAGGGGTGGGGGGGGGGGGGGGGCGGCGGAGGGGTGTGCATTTATTCGTTTCATAGAAATATATATACTGTTCGCGATGCCTAAGAACGTAATGGTCCGCACAGATCAGCCTGACCAGGAGTAAACATGTAATCGGGCGCTAGCTCGCAAGGCTCATTGATTTCTTTGATGTTGTAAAAAGATTCCGTATGCCAGCACTTGAGATAAATGTTTCGGTTATTTGTGAAAGTCGTGCACCATCTGGGGTTTATTACTGGCCAGAAATTTAACCGCTAAGCTTCTAGAAGCTCTGCACCGATACAGCTACCAACTCAGTGCGTCAGAGCCGGGGCATTTTTAACCTGATCGGACAAAGAGAAAAAAAAAGGGGAAAAAAGGAAAGAGAATCACTTCATAAGTATTCGGCAGACGCGGGAATTCTCGGGATTTTAGTTAATATAAGACAAACGAAACTTTACTCAGCCTAACCAATTCCCAACACTCCACCGTTCTGGAGAGTAATGGTGTGTCCCTGTTATTGCTACGTGGTGTACCTTGTCGACTAGCTTCGTGTTTGTGTTCTGGGTGCACGACTGATGGCGTTTCCACAAACTATCCTTATCGAACCTCTCTTAGTTATGATAGCTGTAAAGGCAATATTATTTGCTCACTTCCCCCTCTTGGGGATGGCAAAAGCGATTGGAGATGGATAAAGGAACCATAATCGTTAATCAGAAAGAAACAACATATGAAGGCAAGAGGAAAAATAAAATAATAAAAAACACTATTCTTCTTTTCCACTGTCTCGGAGTGCCATATGCTGTTTGACAGAAGTGAAATGTTCGACGGCGCTCTGCAAACATGTGACCTCCCTTGCGAACCGTGCATAAAAAAAAAAAACAGCAAATTAAAGCTCATATCGCAGCGAAGAAATAACGTAAAAGACACTTCCCGTAGAGTAACACGTCATACCACTTTCGGTTCGCCTGCCACTTTTAAAACATGCCATTTGTATGCCGCCCTATTCGGGCCCATAGGTGTATATATCTAAGATGGCGCGAACGTTTTCAAACGCGCTGGGGAAGGAATGGGCGGGGCTAGTTTTGAAGTGCCGTGCCCCGGTGCAAAGTCCCGGGAACAGGGGACGTGAAACAACTCGCAAGCTGACGCGACGCGAGCTCCTGCTCGCAGCCGGCCTGTGTACCCTGTTTCGATAGTTCCGTGCAGCAGAACCAAGCGTACTCGACCATTAAGCGCAGGTGTCTCGCGACGCGAGATGTAGTTTCGAGCGATCGTAGATGCTCTCACCGCATCATCTGCAGCCGTACTGTTTCTTACACTGACCAAGAGGAAAAACTGGCGATGCAGCGCTGTTGTATATGCAGGAATGCTAGGATGTTTCATATTCGAGCTCCTATTGTTCACGAAGAGCTCGGACCCTTCGAAGAGTCGTCGGATTTGAATGATTCCTTTACGCGACAATGGCTAATTTTGCATTGAAATAGCGCGTAATGACCTATTCTTTTTTTCGGAATGTTAACCGGAGCAGGTTTTATCTAGTTTTGAGAATTTCTACTTGCGTTTACCGTTCAATGAAATGTAGAAAGAAGCGACCAGCCGCTGAAACTTGAAAGGCAAATGACAACGTCAATCTTCACTCCGAATCCATCTGTTGTCTATTTCTCATCTTCGTCTCTTGATAACGCACTGCACTGTTGGTGAGCGAACTTTTATTGTTTGACGTATAGTACAGGTCAATGAGATCGCTTCCTGAAAGTTTCGCTTTAAGAAAGCTCTATTTATAAAGCCGCATCGACTCAAAGCTTCACATCAACGCAAGCCAACACTAGCTTCTAGGTAAGTGGCTGCAGTGCTCGTAGAGTCGTCGCTAGTAGACTACAGTACACGGAAGGATGCATTTAAGCTGTCTGCGCTCTTCACTGGACAAAGAGGCCTGTAGCTTACGCAGTGCTGCACGGAACTACTGAAACGAAGCATCGCTGAACGTATGTGCTGAGGGGAATCGCGAGCGAAGCTCCTGTTGCGGTCCACGGGTCGACCACCCTTCGTTTAGCCTCCACCGTGGTGGCTAGGAGCCGGCGAACAGCTGTGATCAAGTGAGCGAGGAGCATTCTCTGTGTGCTAGTAACTTTCGCACATGCATTGCAAGTTTGAAGTCTGTGCCCTCCCGAGACTGTTACTTCAGTAAGCTTCGAGTAAAAAAGAAGTTAAATAGATACAAGAGTGTGTACAAAACAGCGGCCGCCATCTGTGGCTCCTCAAGAAGATGCGCTAAGTAGATGGGATGTGCGGAGCCAAGAAAAGTAAAAGTATCGAGATGCTAGCAGGGCCTAGCTTGGAAAAACCGTAAGCGTAAGAGGAGTGCAGGTACAACACCGAAGAGCGGATGTTCTATATGACAAGGACCAGCCAAGGAGAATTTATAAGGGCTAAGGTTTATTAAACTGTAGATATTGTATAAAGATCTGTGGACCTTTAGCAGGCTTTGTGAATTATTTCAATTACAGCCCTTTGTTGACCACGACATCTGCCGTCACGTAGGTTAACTGAGACGAAATGAAAGGAAAAAAAAATTGAAAGGACTGCATCCACGTGCACGTTCCTCATTGGTCCTAAAAATCGAAGGACATACCTTCGGCATGCGCGTCATGTATGCGTTTAATTGCTGCTGTAGCCTAAATAGTTATGGCTTGTTTAAAAAATGAAAAACAAGTTATTGCAGACAGTAGCGTCAGTAGCGGGCACTTTGGGTCGCTAAGGCAAGGGAAAGCCACCACAAAAACAAAAACAAAATAATCTGAACAAGGGTTTCAGTGCAGACAAGTTAGTATTTTATGGCAATGATTTTGTCTGAGTGCCAAGAACTATGCTGCGGAAGTAAGATTCGAACTCTATTTCACGTTGGAAACTAAACATAAAACAGCTAAACGCACAATGCGACATCTACGCAGCCGCGAGTTATTGGAGAAGAGATACAGTACACCTTCATTCGGTAGACGATGTTGCTCGGCGCTTCAAACAATACCTTGGCACAGATGTAAAAACTTGAACACCCGAATACTCTACGCACTCTTATTATGGCTTAATTTTACTCCCTGCAAAAATATTTTTGGCCTCACAAAATTAATATTCGCTTGGCTTGCGTTGATTTTCTCCTTTGAAAATTCGGCGCTCGCCACATTGCTCTAAAGAATGCCGCGTCACGCTCACGTGGGCACTCACGTTGTTTGCATCGTGGATGCGCGCGGCGTACTTCCACGATGCGAGGAGAGGAGAGGTCGGGCAACACGACTGACCGTTACTGTTTTGACTATAAACAGACTGGAGCAAGAAAGGTCTGCCGTAATGCAGGCGCTGTATATCAAAGGGTAAACGTGAGAACTCTCATTCTTTCGAAGTCGATGACAACTTGAAAATGCAGTGGCAGTTTCACAGTTGCGCTTAGTGAGACGAACTTGGAAATTATCGCTCGCCTTCATTCACTTTCGCAACTTAAAGGCATAGACAAACTGCCCAGACTGCACACAGATACGCGCAGCTATAGTGTTCTGAAATGAGCTCCAAGTGGAACTTTTCAGAACTGGTTTTGGGATTTTAAACCCCACAAATAAATAAATAAATAAATAAATAAATAAATAAATAAATAAATAAATTGGCACTCCTAAATGTTTTATCAAAGATAGGTGTCGAACTTTGATTTGGTTGATTTCCGGGGTTTTTGCTTCCCAAAACCACGATATGATTGTGAGAGATGCCGTAGTGGAGCGCTCAGGAAATTTGGAACCACCTGGGGTTCTTTAACGTGCACTGACATCGCAGAGTACACGGGCCTCTGGCATTTCGCCTCCATCGAAATGCAGCCAGCGCGGCCGGGATTCGATCTCGCGGTCACAGCCACTAGGCCACCGTGACTTTTAAACGGCAAAGCCATTTTTGTCCGTCAGACTGTTTGTCCCTCGTTGGATCGTTCTTGGAAATGTGCTTGCGTTGCTGGTGTTAAAGCATGCCCATTTTGCGAACTCTTGCTTTTTAATTTTCGCTCGGCCATATCAGGGGATCACCCCGAATGATCAAAGCCCACGTTTCACTCACCTGTCGACGTCACCCAGGTGCCTGTCCGTATCCGGATGGTCACTGGCTGCACGAATCCGATCCACGAGAAATTCCACGCCGGTGGTGAGGCTGCGCGGATTTAGGGGCATTTAGCTCACGAAAGGCAAGATTGTCATCCAAGAAAATTCATAGCTACGAGAAAATTCATAGCTTATAAGAAAAGAAAGCTTCTCGGTGGAGGCAAGATTCATCCGGACGCCGAGTTAGAATCCCGGACCACAAATGAGAAGCCACTATTCGAGTTGAGTGTGCGCTTTTCGTAAATGTACTACTTATTTTTTTATTTTAAATTACAGTTTTCGAACAGTTCAAAATGTCGACTGCACTTGAAGATGTAGAAGACTGGTAGATACAGAAGAGCGATAAAATGAATCTCCGCGACCTGAGCAAAGCCATAAAACGTGTGGGCTCAGCCAGCGCGAGGGGCTATGCGGGTCATGGAACCGAACCTCGCCGCTTATGTGCGACGGTCACCTGCGTTCTCCATAAAGCGTTCTCGAGAGTAGCATGCTCTGCTTAATTACGCCTAATGTCCATTTTCTCTCTTCATGCTAGTATAGTATTACACGGATACTTTATGCGAAATCATTTTTTCTCTCTTATTCTAGAGACGGATGTTCAACACTCGGCACATATTTGATATTCGATCAGATTGGGTTAGATTTATGAACTATATCTTATTTACATTCGCTTGGCTCTATAAGCTCACTATCTGCACACCCCCTGCTGTTATTGTTCGCAACGCATTTCGTCATGTTCATTGTGGAGAAAGGGAGATAAGATTATGATATTTATTGCCCATTTCTATTGATAATACAATGATGTGCTTAGACCAGGGCGAGATTTCTTGAGTCATGGTACCGCTTTTTGGTTACACCCTTTGCTCCACGTAACTCATTGCTACCTCTGTCTACGTGAACTGGGACAGAGATGGAACTTAGGCTTACTAGAATTTGTCGTTGGGCGGGTTGGTTCATGCTTCAAAAGAAAAAAAGAACGGAGCGCCAAAAAAGCGACACACAAAGAAGGAGGCTACACACAGGACTGCCGCTCAACATCCTGTGTGTGGCGCCAGGATGTTGAGCGGCAGTCCTGTGTGTAGCCTCCTTCTTTGTGTGTCGTTTTTTTTTAGCGCTCCGCTTTAGGGCGAAGCTCCTAAGGCGTGGTCGGTCGTACACCTCGTATGTATGTATTAGTGAACGCACCGCTTGCCCTCAGCCACCACTACTGCATAAAGGCAGGTAGGCTGCACAGAAAGAATAAAGATTGTTCCAGAGTGGCACCTGGACATACGCATCATCATCATCATCATCATCATCATCATCATCATCAGCATCTCTAACCGCTTTCCTGAAGCCATGCTTCCTTTTGAAGCATGGAACTTAGGGCTTGCACGACCCAGCCTGACCCGACTCCTTACTGAAGAGTCGAGATTGTTGCAGAAGCCCGCGCCCAAACGAGAGGCGAGGCTAAGGCGTCCTGATCATCACTCACCCATTCGCGTTTTTTACATACTGCACGTTGTAAGCAGGTTTGTTTCAGTTACTTAGCCAACAGGCCCTTACAAAAAATTTTAATGTGTGTTTTAAGAAAGTATTTTGAACTTGACCGATAGAATCCTATCGTGTTTATTTTGACGCCCTATAGAATTTTTCTGTGGTGTTTCAAAAGTTGTTTGGCCGCCGCATTCTTATTGAAACTCTAAAGGTGTTTTCCTATAGAACGTATCTATCGAGTTCCTTTTAAGATCGTACAGGCATACTTCAATAGAGAATTTAGACTGATCTTATTTTGAGAGTCTAAAGACAAATTTCTGTAGAGGTTTTCTTTAGTTTTTTAGTTGACTGCGGTAGAGGACCCGACGCCCTTAGACCCTAATTGCGCAACAATTCTGCAGTATTACAGAGATAGCAGAAAAATGTATCCAGCACCACATAAGAATCTCACGGCAATGCAATCTACGGCGCTACGCAGGCTCCAGACAAATACATACACGAACTTACACAGGCTACATACATTCTACCCCACAGCATACCGAGATATATGCCCGTGGTGCGGGTCCACACCAACTCTGTTTCACATTACGTGGGAGTGTACACTACACAATGAAGAACACCACAACATGAAAAACACAGAGCAACAATGGGAGGCACTGCTGTCCAGCTCGGTCTTTGAGGATCAGCTCTGGCTGGTCCAAAGGGCCGAGATGATGGCATGGGCCAGCGGAGCCGCAATAGGGGCCCCGACCATTTGTGATGCCCCGCCTTCAGGGGCAACAATTTCTTTTCTATATTTTATAATAAAGTTTTGTTCTCTCTCTCTCTCGTAAATAGGAAGCTTTTGCAACAATAAGAGCCTTTTATTCCAGTTGCTAGCCACGTTGGTGGGCGATGTTCGTTCGAGAGGATGCCGTAATCAACGAAACTCCAGGTCAGGGTGTGCAGTTTTCCTCTAGAAAAAGCCATGGTCCTTGGACAGGCACCGCGATTCGAACTTGGTACCTCTCGCACTGTACACCGATACTCGACCACGTCGCCACCGCTGCGGTTGCCTTTCATAGCGTAAATTTTTAGTGACGTCCTAGTGGAAGTGAAGACACGAAATGAGCATGTAAAGGGCATGTAAAACGGAGAGAAGCTAACCATTGGTCATTAAGGGCGACAGACTGGATTCCGAGGGAAGGAAAGCGTGGTTGGAGGTGCCAGAACGCTAGCTGGTTGGATTAGGTTATATTGTTTGTGACTACAACATTGACCAGGTCAATTTTAGAAAAAAATATGGAAGAGGTTTTTGACCTGTAGTGGGCTTAAATAGCTCTCTGATGAAACATTTTTCTATAAGACGTTTACTTGTATGAACGCACCTCCTCTGCAACCCTTATAGAGGACACATAGAAAGGCAGGTAGCGTTAAAAGCTGCTAAAGGCATTCTATAAAGGTTACTTCATAGAATTCAGTAGATATGATGTTAATACATTCCTTATAAACCCGTCTGTAGACAGACAGCGTTGAAAGTTTTAGAGGCATTCTATGAAGGTTACATTATGGAGTTCAGTACATGTGGCGTCAACACGCTTTCTGTTGTGCATGAAATGACGTGTTCCTATAGACAGGTCCTATGGAAAACACTCTGCAAGTTCCTATTGAGTTTATTTAGACCCTATAGCAACTCATTAGGGGTCCTAAAGAAAACTAAATCCATTTTCGTAAGGGGGGCATGGCGGGACAGCTACTAGGATTAGTCAAGCTGCAGTTTTGATATCGCAGATTTTTCCTTTCACCTTCTGTCTCTACTTGATATAAATAAAGGTTTCTCCGATTGATCAGCTTAAGGATTGGCCCAGCGCTCGCTCTGTTAGTCCGCTTACCGTCTATTTTGTGGCATACTTCTCGTGCGGGCAAGGTCACTCCGTCCGCTCTTGTGGCGTTGTGGATGTGAACGACAAAGCTCCGATTTCAAAGGGACCGACAACACGTCAGAACGTTTAAACGGATCTCTGGGCATTTGGAAATACCCTGAATTATTTTGGCGGAGTACAGCATCGTTCCGCGACTTGAGTAGAATTTGCATCTTTAAATTATGTTTGAAAATCGCAGCAACCGTAACGTGACCTTCCTTGATGGTGAAGCCACGGTACAGTGGTGCGGAGTCTTTAATTTGCTGTACTTCGACTTCTGCTGTTCGTAAAAACATAGTCAGTGTATAAAAACGCGTCGCCGCTCTATTCCTTACTTACTAGGCAGCAAAACGAGTCCACGCCAAGAACCTGCGCTGCCTTCGCGGCGACCGGAAACTTGCTTTTAACCATATGGCGCAAGCCTGCGCGTCTCTCAGGCGTTTCGTGCATGCGCTCTGTGGCGAGATGAACCTGGCGCAAACGCACCCGACGGCTGCCAGCCACCGTTTGCATCATGTGTTGCACATGAGACTCCATAGCCAGAAGATCTTGATAAAAAATGTTTCGCGGTGCTTTTCTTGTTTCCATTCCGTTATTTAACACTCTGACTAGTAAGCTGTCTGTGGAAATGAAAAAGCAGGTACCTTGAAAATTGGTTGTCTGTCCCTCTTGTCAGAGCCGCCGCTGTGTTGTCGCATACGCAATTCAATTTGTTTTTCGCCATCAGTGCAATACATAATGACCGAGGAGCTCGCGGGAACGGCTACCGCTGGATAACTTGACAAAGCCGTGAACACTTAACCCTCTCCTCTCGTTTCAATCTATGTTGCGCGTTAAAGTAGTTCCTCAACAACTAAGCCACCTTCCGCCATCTTGCGTCATGCAGTGCGGTTTTTCTTTGGTGTACACTCACGCCATGTGGTCTCTCCACTCGTGCACCACGCGCCTGGCGTCGGCCACGCTGATGGCGCCCCCGTTGTGGGTGTCACGAAGTGCAAACTCCTCCTTGAGCAGACGAACCTCCGCGGGCTTGAGCAGCGACACCAGCTCCTTCTGCGCAGACACTGTTGCTATCACTTCAACTGTATAACACCTGCCGTGCCATTCGGTATGCTATCACTCCAACTCTTAACACCCGCTAACACCTGCTGTGCCATTTGGTGTCCTATCACTTCACCTATTAACACACGCCAACACCAGCTGTGCGATGCCGTGTCCTATCACTCCAACTCTCAACACCCGCTAACACCTGCTGTGCCATTCAGTGTCCTATCACTCCAGCTCGAAACATCCGCTAACACCTGCTGTGCCATTCGGTGTCCTATCACTCCAACTCTTAACACCCACTAACACATGCTGTGCCATTCGGTGTCCTATCACTCCAACTCTAACACCCGCTAACACCTGCTGTGCCATTCGGTGTCCTATCACTCCATCTTAACACCCACTAACACATGCTGTGCCATTCGGTGTCCTATCACTCCAACTCTTAACACCCACTAACACATGCTGTGCCATTCGGTGTCCTATCACTCCAACTCTTAACACCCGCTAACACCTGCTGTGCCATTCGGTGTCCTATCACTCCAACTCTAACACCCGCTAACACCTGCTGTGCCATTCGGTGTCCTATCACTCCAGCTCGAAACATCCGCTAACACCTGCTGTGCCATTCGGTGTCCTATCACCCAAATCTTACACACCCACTAACACATGCTGTGCATTCGGTGTCCTATCACTCAACTCTAACACCCGCTAACACCTGCTGTGCCATTCGGTGTCCTACACTCCAACTCTTAACACCCACTAACACATGCTGTGCCATTCGGTGTCCTATCACTCCAACTCTTAACACCCACTAACACATGCTGTGCCATTCGGTGTCCTATCACTCCAACTCTAACACCCGCTAACACCTGCTTGCCATCGGTGTCTATCACTCAACTCTTAACACCCACTAACACATGCTGTGCCATTCGGTGTCCTAATCACTCCAACTCTAACACCCGCTAACACCTGCTGTGCCATTCGGTGTCCTATCACTCCAACTCTAACACCCGCTAACACATGCGATGCCATTCGGTGTCCTATCACTCCAACTCTAACACCCGCTAAAAACCTGCTGTGCCATTCGGTGTCCTATCACTCACAACTCTTAAACACCCACTAACACCTGCGTGCCATTCGGTGTCCTATCACTCCAACTCTTAACACCCACCTAACACACATGCGTGCCATCGGGTGTCCTATCACTCCAACTCTAAACACCGCTAACACCTGCTGTGCCAATTCGGTGGCCTATCACTCCAACTCTAACACCCGCTAACACCTGCTGTGCCATTCGGTGTCCTATCACTCCAACTCTTAACACCCACTAACACATGCTGTGCCATTCGGTGTCCTATCACTCCAACTCTAACACCCGCTAACACCTGCTGTGCCATTCGGTGTCCTATCACTCCAACTCTTAACACCCACTAACACATGCTGTGCCATTCGGTGTCCTATCACTCCAACTCTAACACCCGCTAACACCTGCTGTGCCATTCGGTGTCCTATCACTCCAGCTCGAAACATCCGCTAACACCTGCTGTGCCATTCGGTGTCCACTGCCTCACGCTCAGCGTACCGTACGCGATAATTAGGTGATAATGTCTCCCGCTGATTTTTGAGACAGCAGTGAGCTCTACGGACACCGGAAAAGCGAAAAAAAAGATTGATTGAAGTAGGCAATACTTTAGGACGAATGAGAAATTCACCCTGGTAGGGCGCATTTCACCGCTTCATTATAGACGGGACACCAATGACACCTAATGCAGCGGCAGTAATGCCGATAATGCCTGTAATGCCGTAGCGTGGTGGTCGGCACGTGGCTATTTTAGTCGGAAGGACCAGCACTCGTTGCCCTACTCGGTGAGCACGGTAACGTCATCAGGTGATAAAACTTGCTTGTCAAGTTCTCACAAGCTAAATATTCTACGTGCCTACCACGACGGTACGGCATTATCGTACCCCGTATGGCATAAGCTGGCGCTGCTAAAACTCTCTGTAAGGGCGCATCGTTGAAACCCTTAAGGGAACCTGTTGCCGACACGTCGCCTTGATATAACCTTGCTCATCGAAGCGGTGTCTACTTATTTCGCGAGCGAAAGCCTCTGCCAGGCGCGGCAGATGCACTTTGTGCGGTGACAGCGGAACGAGCCATTTTTTGTGTCTTGTACGGCGCCGCCGGTGCCGCGGTTCCCAAGGGCTCGGAATGGATGCAACGGTAAGGAGAGCGGCTTGATAACGGCATAGCAGCGTGCTGAAATGCCTCCCTCTCTCTCTCTCTCTATATATATATATATATATATATATATATATATATATAGATATAGAGAGAGAGAGAGAGAGGCCTGACGAGTAGCTCGTGCAGTTATATGCAAATGCCGCGGGCTGTTTCACCCGTGCGTTGCGAGACGCTTCTAAGTGCGCGTCAGCTGCTCGCGTCAGGAGTTGGAGCGCGCGCGCGCGCGCGCGCTGTCTTTTCTCGCCGACCCTCGAGTGGTGTTTTTTTTTTTTTGTGTGTGTCCGTGTTTGTGTGTGTTTTATTGTGTTCTATTCTCCAGCTCCTCATTCGTAGAGCGCGCGTTACGACGTTTGCCTCCTCCAGCTGCGTCAGCTTTTACCGCCATGAACATCCGCTAAGCACAACATTTCTTTTGCGTTTTCTTAGCTGCGCGTTTGTTTCGAACACTTTTAAAAGAGAAAGCTGCGCTTTCTAGCCACGACGCTGCTGTAGTATAAGAAGGCTATAAGATAGAGCGCAGAAGCAGGCAGCGTTGTTAGCATGTAATCTTTGTTTTTTTTTCTCTCGCTTTTTTTCGTGTTTTGTTTCACCTTCCTGTGGGTGAAGTAGATATCATTATAAACAAATATACCCATAGCTGCGAGGTCTTGCAGGATAACATTCCGCTGAAGTCCGGTGACCCCACCGATAGCCTCCTTTAGATCCCTTGAGTGCGCTAATATATAATTTCTGGTGTTTTAACGTCCAAAACCGCGGTATGATTATGAAAGCGCCGTAGTGGAGGTCTCCGAAAATTTAGACCACCTGGGTTCCTTAACGGGCGCTGACATCGCGCAGTACACGGCCTCAACGTTTCGCCGTCTTCGAACAGAGCCGCCGCGGCCGGGACTCGCTTGAATTGGGTAGCTGACGCACGCAACTTTTCACTGTGCTCTCTCTGACGCACGCAGTTTTCACTATGCTCCTCGTTGATGGGTATCTGCTGTCATTATTTCCCACTGTTCATTGTTTCGAAAAGCAGTGATGTCATGAGCGAAGCTCGCCGTGGCTTGTCATTGTTCCGTCCAACTCTTACACCCCCTAACAACATGCTGTGCCATTCGGTGTCTCCGTATCACTCCAACTCTCTAACACCAGCTAACAACCTGCTGTGCCATTCGGTTGGTCCTATCACTTCCAACTCTTAACACTCCCGCTAACACATGCTGTGCCATTCCGGTGTCCTATCACTCCAACTCTAACACCAGCTAACACCTGCTGTTCCATTCGGTGTCCTATCACTCCAACTCTTAACACCCCACTAACACATGCCTGTGCCATTCGGTGGTCCTCTCACTCCAACTCAACCACCCGCTAACACCTGCTGTGCCATTCCGTGTCCTATCACTCCAACTCTTAACCACCACCTACACATGCCTGTGCCCTTCGGTGTCCTATCACCTCCAACTCTGTAACACCCCGCTAACACCTGCTGTGCCATTCGGTGTCCTATCACTCAACTCTTAACACCCACTAACACATGCTGTGACCATTCGGTGTCCTATCACTCCAACTCTAACACCCCGCTAACACTGCTGTGCCATTCGGTGTCCTATCACTCCAGCTCGAAACATCCGCTAACACCCTGCTGTGCCATCGGTGTCCACTGCCTCACGCTCGCGTACCGTACGCGATAATTAGGTGATAATGTCTCCGCTGATTTTTGAGACAGCAGTGAGCTCTACGGACACGGAAAAGCGAAAAAAAAGATTGATTGAAGTAGCAATACTTTAGGACGAATGAGGAAATTCACCCTGGTAGGGCGCATTTCACCGCTTCATTATAGACGGGACACCAATGACACCTAATGCAGCGGCAGTATGCCGATATGCCTGTAATGCCGTAGCGTGGTGGGCGGCACGTGGCTATTTTAGTCGAAGGACCAGCAACTCGTTGCCCTACTCGTGAGCACGGTAACGTCATCAGGTGATAAACTTGCTTGTCAAGTTCTCACAAGCTAAATTCTACGTGCCTACCACGCGGTACGGCATTATCGTACCCGTATGGCTAAGCTGGCGCTGCTAAACTCTTGTAAGGGCGCATCGTTGAACCCTTAAGGGAACCTGTTGCCGACCACGTCGCCTTGATATAACCTGCTCATCGAAGCGGTGTCTACTTATTCGCGAGCGAAAGCCTCTGCCGGGGCGGCAGGATGCACTTTGGTGCGGTGACAGCGGAACGAGCCATTTTTTTGTGTCTTGTACGGCGCCGCCGGTGCTGCGGTCCCAAGGGCTCGGAATGGATGCAACGGTAAGGAAGCGGCTTGATAACGGCATAGCAGCGTGCTGAAATGCCTCCCATCTCTCTCTCTCATATATATATATATATATACTATTATTATATATATATATATATGAGAGAGAGAGGCCTGACGAGTAGCTCGTGCCGTTATATGCAAATGCGCGGGCTGTTTCACCGGTGCGTTGCGAGACGCTTCTAAGTGCGCGTCAGCTGCTCGCGTCAGGAGTTGGAGCGCGCGCGCGCGCGCGCTGTCTTTTCTCGCCGACCCTCGAGTGGTGTGTTTTTTTGTGTGCGTGTTTGTGTGTGTGTGTTTTATTGTGTTCTATTCTCCAGCTCCTCATTCGTAGAGCGGGCGTACCGACGTTTGCCTCCTCCAGCTGCGTCAGCTTTTACCGCCATGACATCCGCTAAGCACAACATTTCTTTTGCGTTTTCTTAGTGCGTGTTTGTTTCGAATACTTTTAAAAGAGAAAGCTGCGCTTTCTAGCCACGATGCTGCTGTAGGACCAAGAAGGCTATGAAATAGAGCGCAGAAGCAGGCAGCGTTGTTAGCATGCAACCTTTGTTTTTTTTTTCTCGCTTTTTTTCTTGTTTTGTTTCACCTTCCTGTGGGTGAAGTATATATCACTGTAAACGAAATATACCCATAGCTGCGAGGTCTTGCAGGATAATATTCCCGCTGAAGTCCGGTGACCCCACCGAGAGCCTACTTTAGATCCGCTTGAGTGCTCTAATATAATAATTTCTGGGGTTTTACGTCCCAAAACCGCGGTATGATTATGAAAGACGCCGTAGTGCAGGTCTCCGAAAATTTAGACCACCTGGGTTCCTTTAACGGGCGCTGACATCGCGCAGTACACGGGCCTCAACGTTTCGCCGTCTTCGAAACAGAGCCGCCGCGGCCGGGACTCGCTTGAATATGGTAGCTGACGCACGCAACTTTTCACTGTGCTCTCTCTGACGCACGCAAGTTTTCACTATGCTCTCTCGTTGATGGGTATCTGCGGTCATTATTTCCCCACTGTTCATTGTTTTCGAAAAGCAGTGATGTCATGAGCGAAGCTCGCCGTGGCTTGTCATTGTTCCGTACAAAACTCGGTGTATGGAGTACGCACCAAAGGTGTATCGGAAACAAAGCCTCGGTGCCCTCTCTGGTTAAACTGAAACAATTGTTGTTCGCACCCAGTTAACGTTTCTCACAACCAGATCAGAACGCAGTAGCTGCACTACACATTACGATTTCCTCGAGCCCTTAATGCTAACGTAGTGAGAACGCTAGCCGGACTGCAACGGGAATCGAACCCAGGCGGTGTGCGTGATAACCGGGTGGTCTACCAAAGAGCCCTATCAGCGGCTGAAGCTTCTTCCGAAAAAAAAGGAAAAACGCTGTACGGGGTGAATAGCGAAACATGTCGATGTATACCAGTTACATGACTGCTGCACAGTTACATGACTACTGCCACACAGGACAACAAAGACCTCATGGTGACATATCATGAGATCCTTAGCCATTTCAGAAAGCAGAGTCAAACATATCCACACCCACACCAACAACTTGATAGATCTCAAGCCGCAGACCTACGGCGCTTGCAAACGCACACGTTTAAGAATCCTGCACACCTACACAGGCTACATCCGCATTTACATCCATCACCAGCCTGTCCTTGGTGCGGGTACGTCCACGCTGACATGACGCACTTTCTATGGGGCTGTACAAGTAATCTACAGTTGTACAACGAGGATAATATCAGACCAGTTCTCCTTGAAGATCGCTGGCGGACTGTCTTGACCAGCTCAGAACTGACAGACCAATTATGGGCTGTCCAGCGCGCCAGGACTATCGCCGAGAGGTTACCCCCCTCGGCTATGGACCACCCGGTGGTTTAGCCCGGGCCAACGAACTCGTTGGCTTCCACAATAAAGCTTTACCATACCATACCATGGTACAGCAAGGAGGTGGAAAGGGGAAGTGAGGCTGAGGGAGGGGGAAGAAAGAAGGAGAGCAGTAAAGAATGCTTGTGCTGTATTGTATTTGATAGCATAACAAGAAGGTGGGAAATGAAATTGAAGGTGGGGAGGAATTATGTGAGAGTGAGGAGGAAAGAAATTGGGAGGGGGGGCGGTAAACCACAGCATACCCATGCACAGTGTGGTATGGAGCAAGGAGCTGCAGAAGCGAAGTGAGGCCGAGCGGAAGGGAAAGGAAGAGGGTAGGGACACCGGCCACGCAGTGTAGTGTAGCAAGGGGGTTGCAAAGGGAGCTGAGAGGGAGGAGGAATGGTGTGAGAGTGGGGAAGAGGGAAATGACTAGCGGAGAGGGTAAGGCATAGCACACCCATGTATGGTACGGTATAGCAGGAAGCGGGAAACGGAAGTGAACGTGAGGATGGGGAAAAGAGGAGGGGAAGGCCACCAGCTCCGCTGTGACCTAACCTTGCGCTCATAGTGCAAGCTGCCCACAGCATTTTTAAATGCAAAGCATTTGTTAGCGAACTTCGGCGACTTTGAATCTATCTATCTATCTATCTATCTATCTATCTATCTATCTATCTATCTATCTATCTATCTATCTATCTATCTATCTATCTATCTATCTATCTATCTATCTATCTATCTATCTATCCGCCTACGATTTTGTGCTCTCCTGGCCGTTTGGCTAATGGGATGTATACGAAAATTGTTATGCGACAACAGGACTGCATGACGAACATAAATGACATGTCTTCGTCAGGCCGCCCTGTCGAAGACAAGTCCGCTTGTCGAAACGTTGGCTCCCGCGACATTCCCTGTTTGAAATCGTACTTTGCGATTTGTTCATCGATGTCATAACATTAGAATCATGACATGCGTGTCGTGAGCGGCATGGTCTACATGCCACAGTCTTGGTGCTCTTGCGGCCGTTTCGTTAACTTCATATGTACCAAAATTGGTATAGCGAGGCAACAATGCAGATCCATTTTTCGTTGCTGATGCGTGCTTCGCATTTCATTGATTCTCACTGCACGTACTGCACGTGACATTATAACACGTGGAACAGCGAAGGGTCAACTGTATGCAGACATCTCGCTCACGTCGGTGTGTCGCTGTCGCAGAAGCTGCAGCACGAAGCGGGTGAGCACCTGCGACCACGAGATGCACCCGTCGTGGTCGCGGTCGAAGCGCGCGAAGTCCTCTCGCAGCAGCGCCATCACCCCTTGCGGCAGCGACCCTTGCTCGTCCCGCGTTCCCGCGTAGAGGCGCTCGTGCATCGAGACGAAGCGAGGCCACGTGAGGGCGTCCGCCATCACCTGTTGGTCGGCGTCCATGCCGACGGCGTCTAGGGCACCATGGAGCTCGGTGTCGCTCAACAGAAGCTCCAGCGTCTCCTGCGCGATGATGATGATGGTTGCGGTTCGGTTGGGAAAACGATGATGATGATCGTCCTTCTGTTTAGGAAAGAACGCTAGTTTCTGCAGCCCATTTCGGGTGATGGGGGGGGGGGGGTTCGACCCCGGCCGCGGCGGTCGCAGTTTCGTTGGAGGTGAAAACGCCAGAGGCCCGTGTACTGTGCGTTGTCAGTGCACGTTAAAGAACCCCAGGTGGTCTAAATTTCCGGAGCCCTCCACTACGGCCTTTCTCTCCTCTCTTTCACACGCTTTCCCCTACCACTACGGACGCTTAGCCGTGCTCCCTACATGGGCTGCAGAAATTAGCGTCCTTTCCTAACCGAACCACAATCAATCAGTCAATTTCGGGTGCACGGATAATTGTCCGTGGGGTAGGGGAAAGGGACTGAAAGAGATAGGAAGGGGAGAAAGGCCGTGGTGGTGGGCTCGGGAAATTTTGGCAACCTGGGGTTCTTTAACGTGCATTGATATCGCAGGTTAAAGAACCCCAGCTTGTCAGAATTTCTGGAGGAGTCGCAGCAGCGTTCGCTAAAGTTTCGCTTCGACTTGTAAGTGGTCAATTTCATCGCGAAGCATGTATGTCTGGCTAGACTTGCTTGCGTTTCTTGTCGTCCGGATGGGAAAACTTTGGACCTGTCCCGCCAAAGACCGCACGTGAACTTTCTGTCGTCTTCCAGCCCCATTCTGGGCGAAGCCGCCTGGATAGCTGAGTGCGTCGGCCTGCCGTTGGTTATTAAAGACGATAGTCTTTCTTCGGATACTTGAACGCAGAAATTTCGTCTGTCTCTTTGTCTGCTGTCCCACGGTTCAGGCAGTCGGCCAAAGCTTAAGCACTTGCCTAACGCCCAGTCGTCTTGAACTGGTAGCTGCGTTCATACTTGTGAACATTGTCGATCAAAAAGCAATTATTACGCATATCTGAGGTGCAAGAACAATACGCAATAACAATACGTAATATTAGGTGGTGTGTTCCTTTACTAGAAAGTACATAGATACATAATTGTCAAGACCCTAGTGTTTGTGAGGCTGCGCTAAAAATGCTACGCTATGCACGAAAAAGGCCTCTACGGACGATTTGGTGCTGCCAACTGGCAGTTTCCCAGGGATTCTGCACAAGCTCATGTCTCCCGACAGCGCTGCCAGGTAGCGCCCATATCTCACGCAATGTAGTACGGCCGGCAGAAGACTATCGTTTTTCGACATTTGCAGCGAAGCATGCAGATACGCGGCCAGTTTTTCTTCTCAGGACCGCACTAAAGTTCTCTCTCTCCCTCTGTCGCAGCAATTCAATCATGAACAAATGATGACATGCTCTTGCCCAAATCACGTAACGCTACGTCACGTGGTATTGCATAATGTCAGAGAAATTACGGCTAGCTGAAACAGCTTCACTGTTACAACTGTCACCCCTGACAAATTGCGTCTTACGTCAGCAACTTTGGTGCTAAAAGAAAGAAAGAAAAGAAACTAAAGAAGAAAGAAAAGAAGCCATGCACACGCCAAGCTTCGCATGCCTCTATTTTGCCCATAGGTGGACTGTTAAATTTCTTAAATTTGGAGTACCCGCCTATTGCCTGAAGGACGACGAAATCGCGCTAGCTACGGTGACATCGAATCTGCGCCCTACTGTCTCGCCACAAGGGACGACACAAAATCCCGTTGAGCTGTCACCAGTTCCGTATGACACTCACGCATTTCATGCAGGACCACGCGTGCCGGTCTAGGAGCGCTCCGCGCGGCTGGTTCGGCAGTCCGGCGGCCCGCAGGCAGCGCAGGTGGAAGCTGTTGCCGCATATGCGACACTTGAGCATGTCCTCGAGCAGCGTCTTCGGGTGGGGCGGGTGGTGACCGTGGGAGTGGCACACCTCGCACAGCGGCTTTTCCACGCGCATCTGCTGCGAAGGCATGTAACACGGCATTACTATATAGTAAGGTACCCCCATGTGACACGAAGCCGGCACGAATGTCGATGCGGAGTGTTAGTTCGTTTGCGAACTTAGCTGTTGTCCTACTTAAGTGTTGTGAATTTAGATGTTTTCGAGCTTAGCTTGTGATCGCAGTGCGGAGGTACTTTGCTCACGGAACGAAGGAATGAGTCTATAGATGTTGGATTAAGAGCGCACTGGAGTTACTGTTTGTGCTCATACAGTACAGTACTCTGTACTGTACAACATAGTGTAAAGTGAGGTACAACATGATACTCTATAGTACTGTACTGTACTGTGGAATACTGTATCTATAGTATCTACGTCTATAGTACAGTACTATGCTCTATAATACTGTACCGTGCTATAGAGTAGTACTGTACAGTACTGTATATGCTGTATATGCGGGAGCATATACAGTAACTATACAGTGCTCTACAGCGCTCTAAAATGCTCTACAGTACCCTGGAGTGGTAGAGTGCGTTCTGCAGTAACTCTAGTGTACTGGCTATACAGTAACCGTAGAACACACCCTTGCGCATTTGCTCGGAATAAACCTGGCAACTAAATGAAGTCTGGCCCCTGATGCGAGTGTGCACTGACCACGCTGATCTGACATAATGCTGAACACGGTGCAAGTGAAAGCGTGTGGACGAGCCCCGTAGGTTCACCCGTTCCGGTTCGTGAGCACTGCGTATAGTGTGATTCTGCGTCCTCCACGTGAACATGGGTGAAGTGGTTGAGCAGAAGCCAAGACGCATGCATTATGCGCTCCCAATAACTTCCGCGACGTTGAATGTGCCTGAATTACGCTGCGCTGCGGGCTACAATTTTACGGCATTAAAAGGTCGTTCATTTATTACGTGCCCCACTTAACGACCTCATTACATCTGCAATTGTGCTGTAGGCCACGTAAACATTACCTCTGTTATATTCAGATCGATTAATTGATTGATAAAGGTCTCCTGGGCCTTTTGTCAAATCGTTCTTACGGCTCCTGGTAACCTTCTGGTCTCCGCCTGGTAAATAAACATTCGAATTCAAATTTAATTGATTGATTGATCGTAGAGTTGTACGAATATCACGCTTTTGAAGACGAATTGAATGCGGGTATCCCGCTTAGAATATGTACTAGAATGTCGATTATGACAACGCAAATACACCTTCAGGAATAATATTTTATTTAACAGATAATTATGTCGAGGAAATATGCTAATACGCTCTAAGCACAGAATATGTTATTGTGAGGGACGCACTGTGCAGACTAGTCTGTCAGATCGTGATTGTGCCATTAAAATATAGCGCAGAGCAAGCGATAACAGACACACAAAGAAAAAAGGCTATCAAGAAGGAATGTTAGGCATTCCACGTGGTCAGACCACTGCGATACATGCCGAAGAGGTCCTGCACAAGGAGTCGGCTGCCAACGGCAGGGAAGCACTTTTGGTTACCGCTTTAAAGCGTGCAGTACTCCAGCATGGTTGTATGTGCGCCAACAGTGCTAGCGGGCACGAAGCACATATAGGTTGAAGTGCCTATTGCCGTAGTGTCTACGCTCCTCTTTGGCAGCCACTGCGCCTCTGCGTACTACCGATGCTTACGCGTGTAGGTGTGGACAGTCTCAACCGAGCAGCGTAAGCGGGGAGGATCGATCATTTCCAGCAAGATGACTGCATTGCATATTTATTCTCTGCAATGCTTGAATCGCACCGAATATTCGAAAATTTCGAGTACCCCATTTTCGAATCGAGTACGATTATCCAAAATGTAATATTCTCACACTCCTAATTGATTGATTGGTTGATGCACTGATTGACTATTCGTTTGATTGATTGATTGATTGATTCATTGATTCATTCATTCATTCATTCATTAGTATATGCCCTGATACTCGATGAAAAAGAAAATGAGGCCATACCCAATAAAATGTGTATTTTCTCGGCCATCATGAACGTGAACGGGCATGTATCAATTCTCCCTATTTTTCAGTTGAGGCAAGTTGTGCGAGTTCGACAAAGAAACAAACAAGGAAAAAAAAAACTGACAATATAACTATTTAAAGCCACGAGTCCACTTGCATTCATAGTAGTATCACAATGGTTACGAAGACAAGAAAAGAAATGCTGCTTTGTGCCCTTTTCGTGAATCGAAATGGAAGCGTGATACACTGCGTAAGTTTTACTTTGTCTTGATATCACACATGTGTCCCTCTGCGTACACGAATGCAATAAGACTCAAATACCTGCGAGAAATACGCAAAAGGCACACCCATGTTTTATATTCATTACATATATAAATATTTCTGTTCCATACAGCTTTATAAATGTACAGATGCGAAGCGCACGCATAAATACTCGCGTATTAATAAGCAGATATGACAGACGCCGATATGACTATGAGTTGAAAGGTGGATCTTGTTGCGCTACTTGTGGGGCATACGGGCCTTATGGTATCCGTGCTTTATTTATTTTTTTTTCGTGTACATTGTACTCACGACGGGCAAGTCCTGCTCGTAGTCCAGATAGTCGACGCCGGACGACGCAGGCTCCGTCGTACCCGGGGAGTGGTCGCCCGCAGGGTGTGTGTGCTTGCGACGGTGCTTGCGGCCTCTGCGCATGCGCAAAACTATAAAGGAGCCGTACTCTGTGACCAGAGTTGCTCCAGCATCACCTTCAGTCCCAGTGTACGCATTTGTGTACGCGGATCGCCTTTATTTTTATTTATTTCTTTGTGAGCATTGTCGACTAGCGTCCACGAAAGAGCATTATAAATCGAGTTTTGGAGGAAGTGACTCTCGTTCGTGTAGAATGTGTCCTCATTTTGTTTCAGTGTTCTGCGCATTTTTGCCGATGATCACATTGCTGAAGTCACTATAACACTCGATGAGTCTCGTTCAACGAAGTGCCCTCTCGGACCAATGTTCAAATGCGTAATTTTTGTTGTTAGCCCGCCATGAATACAAGCAATCACAAATTGCACACCCAGTTCCGGCCTGAGGTACGATTTTTCGCACGATGTGATAAGAAATGAGTGACCTCAGACTGAATAGATATATATTTACGCTATAATTACGAATAACTTATCGATGTGCTCAAATCAACACATTGCATGCATCGTCGTTCCTAAAATGCCGCATCGTGTGCCGTGAAACGAAGCTGAGCAGGCTCAGCACATTTACAGGCGCTCCATCATAATACGCGTGTGACTGAATGGGATACTATATTTACCACACTGCGACACTGTCTCAGGTCAAGATTGAAAGTTGCACTCAAAGTTGTAAGCAGCCTGGGTGTTATGATGACTGTCTCTGAAGGCACCCCCCTCCCCTTGGAAGCCATGTGTCATGTTTGTTACATTCGCGGAAAGAAAGTACGGGAACAAATATTTTTTGAGACCGCGAATGGAATACGAATTACCTATTGGTGGAAGTAAATGGAATCAAATGTCGAATGTTTTACGACTATTTCTTCAATATTGGACAGCCGTTCCTACAGTTCATCTTAATGGGTCTTCGAGTCCTCGTATTCACACCACCAGAATTTTATAGAGTACACAGAACGAATAACATTTAAACGAAGAGGCGTAAAACCAGAGCGGCAAACTCAACAATTTCAGTCCGAAATAGGGAAAGTCCTGTGTGTTTTGAAAGCAAGAATATCCTTATGCGAAAACTAGACATTCGACTGTGAAATACGGCGGAGGGAGTAGCTCTGGGCTACTCTTCAGTACGTGCCGGTGATCACCATTGTAGCGCAGCCTATAGATACGAGAGTACACATGTCTACCGTAGCACTCGGATAGTCAGCTCTTTGATGAAAGAATAAGGTACGTATCCACGAACCTGCCTCTCCCTTATCGCTTGTTCTCCTTATCTTCCCTGCGCCCTTCTCGTGTTTTATGGACAAATTAGTCCGGTATCTGCAAAGAAGCCTTGTGATAGTCCTTCGCACTGTTTATCACTTTAGTCCACTTGCCGCGCCTTAATATCACATCTACGATAAGGAAAATAGGCGATAAGAATAAGGTAGGCTTGTGAATACGGGTCTTGAAATGTGCAGCAGTTTGGCCTGAACAAACGCTCGGCTTTCTGAGCCGACGCACTGGTATAACTGGCTGTGAACGTGAGATAATAAATCTGTGGAGATGTTTCTTAGATAATATGGCACCGCACATTTTGAAACTGCTCGATATGTAGCCGAAGTTGAGATAAGCATACGTGGTGTTTATCATATCACTCACGTTGTTACCGGGCTCCTCCTGAACATGTCAAGGACTCTGCCGGGTAGCATCGGGAAGCTCAATAATCTAAGAAGCGCATTTAGCGCAGACAGCTGCCTCGCGAACAATGGTGGGAAGAAGTTATTGCTGCTCATTAACAGCCGTAGAGGGCATGGCTTTTCATACCGTGGACAAAGCTTCGCAGTGGCCCCACGCCTTTTCACGTGCTTTAGTACGCCTCGCGTAGAGGGCGCACACAGCGCAACATATGGATGCCTGGGCCGCTTCGTTGTTACCTTGCAAAATCCGTTGGTGCTGAGGTTGTACGCGTTAATAGGCATTAAATCGAGTGATGAGTCAGGTTAAAGCAAAACACGACATTGTTCAAAGAGCGCAGTAAAATGGAGACGGTCCGAAATAAATGCGGTAGACCTTTACAAAAATTACCATATATGGCAATATCAGGAATTGGGCATATTTGGCTATATATATGGCACAGTGCCCGTATGTGGCCGTATTTGCCTAAATCGTGATAGGAGCATATATGGCAATGAAAGACCAACACGAGGAATGCTATGTAAGGCTCTAACACGTACCGTGCTAATACGGCCACATACTGACATGTGCCAGATATGGCCAGATATGCGTATATGGCCATATACGCATGTCTGGCTATATGTGGTACGTGTCCGTACGTGGCCGTATTTGTCCAATATACGTATCAGAGTCTTACATGACATTCCTTGTGTTGGTCTTTCATTGCTATATATGCTCCTATCACGATTTATGAAAATACAGCCACATACGGGCACTGTGCCATATATAGCCATATATAGCCTCATGTGCCCAATCCTATTATCGCCATATATGGCATTTTTGTAAGGGATCGACAAAGACAAACTCTTGGGGACTTATATGACGCGGAATAAGTACCCCCGGTATAGAAGACCTTAAAGAACGTACTTAGGGTCTATACTCTGTTTCACTAGTTCCGTGCGGCAGAGCCATTGCGACGAGGCCGTCGAGCGCAGGCTTCTCGCGAAGCGAGACATAGCGCCACTGTTCGGAGAGATGCGCCTGCCGAGCCACCTGTGCCAATAGAGGGCCCACCTCCTCCTTCCAAGGCTGCCTGCCGGTGCCACTACAGCGCTCGACATTGGCAGATTTTATGGCGCGGAAGGAGACGTTTAACGTGCGTTCGCCCTCCTGATTGGCCGAATAGGCCTGTAGCTTCCGCAATGCTGCGCTGAACTACTGAAACAGAGTATAGTTTTGTTGATGGATATGTGACAGGAAGTATAAGAGCTCAAGAAGCGCACGGCGTCAAAGCCAAGAGGCAAGTACCAAACAGTGTCTACCTTTGCCTAGTCATTTTCGTTTGTGCCATGCCTCTTTTATTTTCTAAATTATTGTTGCACTCATAACTCATGTCATGGATGTGGGAACTAGACCACACACCGACTAATAGGGAAGAAACAAAACAAAAAGAAAACGTCGATTTAACCCAAAACAGCCCATGCAAAGGGCGAGTGCGAATGAAAATCGCAGCCCGAGGCTGGACGGCGCCGTGCCACAACAGTGAACTGGGCATTCCAAGCTTCTAAGGGGATTCAGCGCTACACCAGTATTCGTCACTCCCTGGATCTCATTCGTTCGCGATATTAACAACAATGTCGCGGCGTGCGGTGCCTACATGCCATCTTATCCACAAGAATAAACTCTGTCTCTCGCGACGGTGACGAGTTCTTGCGAGTAGACTAGCGACATATCAGGAGAGGAAGATTTATTTCACCTTGTTGAACGCCTTGCTTTACCTAAGCATATCCGCGTGACCACACGTAGCTTCTCCTCTGCCTAATTGGTTTCCTTTGTTTTCATTCCTCTATCATGTAAATATCAAAGTGTACAACTACAGGCCTAGACACTGGGCAAAACCTTGTCACGCGTTGCCGCTGTGCGCACAGCTTGGTAACCGCCAGCACTAATGATGATGATGGTTGTGGTTCGGTTAAGGAAAGGACGATAATTTCTGCAGCCTATGTGGGGAGCACGGCTAAGCGTCCGTAGGGGTGGGGTGAAAGGGAGGGAAAGATATAGAGAAGAGAGAAAGACCGTAGTGGAGGGCTCCGGGAATTTCGACCACCTAGGGTTCTTTAACGTGCACTGACAACGCACAATCACGGGCCTCTGGCATTTTTGCCTCCTGCACAGAGACACACTCTCTACTTACAGTGGCGACCCGAATTTGCTGAGGAACTTGCGTCGGTGCGAGGAGGACGGCTGGGACCAGCGTTGGTTGAGCGACGCCCTCTCGGCGTTCGTGTAGAGCACGTCGCTGGACAGAGTGCCGGCTGGAAGGCTCATCGTAGGACGATGTGTCCCACGCTGACTGCCGCTCCCCCTCGGCACTATCTTCTTCCTCCTTCTTCGCGCCCTTGTGTTTCTTTTTGGGCCCTCTTGATGCATGCATTGACACGTACCTGCTCTGATGGGGCATGAGCTATTGCGTGGCCAAGAATCTGATATGACACATGAAATAGAGGGAGGAAAAGTGAGTGTATTTGTGTGCATTGCACGGAGTTTATTTTAAACTCGAGATTTATTATGCGCAATATTACACGGTATTACATGTGAACATGTGCGATGTCTTGTAAAACTGCCAGGGTCTCCTGGTCAAGAACGCAAGAGAAAAAAAAAGGAGGTGACAACCAAGGAGTGAGCAGTATTGTAAGAGCAAGAAGATTGCATAACAGCATATTCGCGATGTATCAGAGAATGACAAATAAAATTAAACAGTAGAAGAAACTGAACATAGAACTCGAATAAAGAAATGCGTGCAGGTAATTTGATACGGCAAAGGTCACCAAGCGCATTGAGGCATATTATCGGAGAGGCACACTTGGAAATGAAAAGAAAAAGGCAATTGACAGAAACAGCAATCAACAGGAATATGAACTGAAACCCTACAGAAAGCGGAACCACGACTGAACAAACGTTGATTGATTGATGGCGGTTGGTTGGTTGATTGATGACAGTAAAGGTCCGAAAGGACCTTCATTGCTGGTCAGTGTTGGTCATTGTTTGTCAGTGCGGTCGTTGTTGAAAAGGAGTCTGAGAGGTGGGCCTGGGCGTTGTCAGTCGAGTCTGTTCCTCCACTACGGCTAAGATGTTTTAGAGTAACACAGAGGCATATCGTGAATACCGCTGTTTTGTGACGAGACGGGCAGTTGTGGTAATGTGCCGTTCGAGCGTATTGTTCCTGCACATTCTTCGCGGTAAGTTCACCTGGGAGGGGACGACATTCAGGCTACGTTGCCATAGCAACTGCAAGTAGGAGGTTGTCATGGCCGTCCACTTTCCGTATAGAATGGGCCTATCGCACAGCACACGGACCTCAACATCTCGTCTCCATCGAAATGCAGCCGCCGCGGCCGGGATCCGATCCCGCGACCCTCGGATCAGCAGCCGAGTACAGTAGCCACTAGACCAGTGTGGCGGGGTTCTTGTATTCTCTTTTGATATCCATATTCGTGTAAAAAAAACCTTTACTTAATCCAACATTCATCGTTTCACAGACAACTTGATTTTGAAAAAAAAAAGCGCTTTGCTTTAAGACGAACTCACATTTTTGTACATTCAGGGGTGTTTGAAACATCTTAGTGATGTTTTTTTCTTAAGATCGTTTTCGCATTCCGATAAGTCGTGAAACAACTGAAACAAACTTTAATAGCAGACACGCGCTTCGATGAGGATATGCAAAAAAAAAAAAAGTCGCTAAGTATAACGTTCTCCAATACTGGAAACGCCAAGTTAACTGCTATAAAGCCTTCTCGCTCAACTGGACGTGACGATCCAGCACACGACGTCGCAGTAGCTTGAGTTTTAGTTGTTTTTTTTGTTCTTTTAGATGCTTTCACCACTAGGTGGGAGGGGTCAGTTTAGCAACAATGTTTCCAACGTCTGCCGGCGCGGGCAAGCGGAGTGGTCATCAGTTGCGGGGGTTCCTGCGAGATTAATTCGGTGACCTCCCACAAACTTTCCTTCCGAGGCGTGGCGGGTGCGACCAGAAGAGGCCGTAATGACGTGGCCCTGTTTGGCCACGCCCGCGCTGACCCCGGCAATCCTTCACGCGGGACATCCGGAACCAGCTCCTGCCGTCCTTCCTTGTGCGCCCGGCTATAGCAGTGACCCGTGCGCGCTTTGTGTCCACGCTCTGTCTTTGGTATTATACTTGGTGACCCCTTGCTCGTTATGGGGAAGCGTCAGATTACCCGTCCTTTTTTGGGATGGTGCCCGAGAGTCAAGGGATGCACACACTAACGCACACTTGGGAAGCAGCAGGAGGCTTTTTGGCAAACGCGTGCTGAGTTGAAGCGTATGATTTTTTTATATAGAAGTTTTAATTGGTTCATTGTTTTCCGGTGTTTTACGTCCCCAAAGCCAGCTGCGATCACGAGAGACACCGTAGAGTAGGGCTCCGGAAATTTTGATCGCCTCGGGCTCTTTAATGTGCATTGACATCGCACAGTACACGGGCCTCAACGTTTCGCCTCTATCGAAATGCAGCCGCCGCGTCATATAGGAGTTTTATATAGGAACACTGGAGTTATAGGAACAGCTGGAGTTGTATAGGAACACTGGAATAAGGCAGCATTAAGCAGAGGAAGGGTGATATATGCTGGCATCCCGCTAAGAAGGAGGGGGGGGTGGGGAGAGGGACAAGTAGCCATCTACTGTTAGATCAGAATCGGAGGGAGAGAGATTGCAATGCGAAAGCTGTGAGATCCGCCTCAAATAAGGTTCTCGCCTGCATCTGAGCATTGGTCAAGGGCAGTTAGTGCAGGTAGAAAGGGAGAGAGAAGGTGATAATAGTTATCATTGGGGTAAGAGTGTATAAGATTGTATAGTAAACTGTTCTTTAATGTATCTCATTCAGACCGCTCTTCTGCGAAAATCTGATAAGAAACCTGAGATTATTACGTTGGATAGAGAACGATACAGGCTAGGTTAGGTTTTATTGCGCATGGTGACTTCTAAGGCACGTGCGGTTATGCTGACCGTGCTCTACATGTCGCTATAACGAGGAAATAAACAGCTACGCGTGTGGCAAGCCACCTCGGCCACACTTTTTTTCTCTGAAGGTGGGCAGCGGAGACCAGTAAAAAAAAAACTCGGCTCAGCAAGGTTGACAGTTCCTTGGGGTTTTTGCGTATATCAAAATCGCAATATGATTATGAGAGACGACGTACTGTAGCTCCACGGTAATTTCTATGACCTCGGGCACGTTTAACGTGCACTGACATCGCACATTACACGGGCCTCTACGTTTCGCTTCCATCGAAGCTGAACAAGGTTCGCAGCGCCAAGGAAGCACGCCTTCGTAGAATAACGCTTCGTCATACAAATCACTTCATTGTTGGAGCTGCCTTAAGAAACAATAACCAGGGCAAAATCGGTACCCTGAAGAAGAGAAATTTCATTTCGACGATGCTCAGTATAGCTCCCTTATTCAAATGAGTCTCCTCTTAGCGCGTGCGTGGCATCGCGGAGTAATCAACCCGCCACGGTGGTCTAGTGGCTTTAGCACTTGACTGCTGACCCGAAGGTCGCAGGATCGAATCCCGGCCGCGGCGGCCATATTTAAATGGACGTGAAATTCTTGTCCCCCGTATACTACGCGATGCCAGTGCACGTTAAAGAAGCCCAGGTGGTCGAATCTTCGCGATCCCTCCACTACGGCGTCTCCCGTAATCTCGTCGTTGCTTGGGAAGTAAAATTCCACAGACTATTATTATTATTCACTGAGAAGTCGCGTATAGAACATATTATCTTAATTTTCCAGCAGTGCAGTCAATTCGCAGTCTCGGCACTGATGAAAAAGCCCTACAGTCAACGGAAAGGCGCCATAAACTTCACGAGTTGCCCTCATTCATCTCATTCATACACAGACGAAACGCTATAGTCGTCTGTGAGTTCGCTAACTAAATTTGCATTTCGCCAACGGAATGTTGCAAATAATAGACAAATAATGTCGTTTGGGAGTGTAGAAATAATCAGAAGGGAAGAAGCGGCACTTAATTTATTTCGCTGTAAGCGAACATTTGTTGTAACATAGTTCGCTATAGGGCCGCTATAGAGAGAGAGAGAGACAGAGATGATGGGTGGAAGGCAGGGAGGTTAACATAGTTGTAAAAAATGAAAGCTGGTTATAGGTCGTATGGTTTTGCATTCTACTTTATTTATGGCCATAGGTACAGCGCGAGCGTCTTATTCGGTATGTCTTGCCTTCTTTTCTTTTTGTTTGTGCCGTTCATGAATAATGAACCAGACCAACAGTCAAGCAACCTTGCTGCAAGAAAGCTTTAGTTTCTAGTTGATAACACGTACTTGGAAGAAAGATTGGGCGCGAAGAAACGAAGACAAGACCCTGTTCTCTCTTCGTTCCCTTGCGCCCACTCTTTTTTTCAAGCAGTCCTGGGTTGTAACGTTAGTTGTGACATGTATAGCCGCATTTCGATTTCAATACGATTTTGTTTGTCAAGAATCTCAATGACACCGAGTGGCTGCGCCACTGCATTTTGAAACCGACTTGCTTCAATTCATCCTGTGTAAACATCCTAAGGTCTAAGAAAGAAAAATCTCTAAGTGTGTTTACATGGTTAAGCCATACGCCTTATTATTCACAGAACTTAATTGTACAAGAAAGTTCGGGTTCAAACGCGGGTATGCCACAATACGTGTTTAACACACGCAGGACGAGTGTCTGAATGGAAGTCTTCTCGCAACTAGCCAGCTATTTTATAGCTCAAGCGAGAGTGCGAACGCGGCTTTAAACTTCCACGTCAGGACAGACATGAGCTACAGAGAATCGTTCAACGACACCTCGAAGACACTAAACAACCAAACATAGTTTACGATGCGTACTTCTTCGAGCACTGTTTATGAATGCCGTAGTATACGAAATGCGAGGCATGGATGAGACAAACGGATGACGGTGCATTGCCTACACCGTGTGCACCGAAAGTCCGAACCGCTTCGCGATGGTCTTCGACCGGCGCCATAGAAAGAGGCTTCGCCTGCATGACGTGAACAGCCGCAAACTTATGTTCGGACAGCATAAAAAGGACGTCTCCTCTTAACGGGACTTCGATTGAGCTACATATTCCATGTGGGCGATGAACCACAAGAAAAGAGCTCTCGGACCATGGTGTCTCTGCGGTGGAGGGAGTTAGTACGTGTTTTATTTCCTTTTTTCTTTGCGCAAGAAAGATGTACGTATAGCTTTATTCTGCCTGGCAGTTCCTGGTATATACGGCTGCCCTCGTAAAAATGCGACCGCCGCCGAAGGCCGTAAAATTCTCGCGGAGGCTGCGCTTTCTATGACGCACCATTACGTGCGTGTGGCTTTTGTGGGTTGCTTGGCTTTTTGTGAGATCGGAGCCGGAGATCTACCACACCGCGTTGAACACTGTGCGTGTTAAGCTTTGAGCGTTGATTGACCTTCTGTCATAAGTGTTTTTCTTTCTTTTCTTTCGTTGCTCGATTACGGTTGTTACGCGCTTTGTATGATAAAGCGCATATAGGTGGCGCGACGATTTGCGAGGCAGCTCTCGCTGTATTTGAGGAAGTAGGCAACGGCATTCCTGTCGCGAGCTTCCGCTAGATGTATGTACGGTGATGTGCGAAATCCAAATGATGACAAAATTGATTCGAGAGCCTGTTTTGAATGCCCCTGTTTCCGGAACCAAAGTGAAGACATACATACATACATACATACATACATACATACATACATACATACATACATACATACATACATACATACATACATACATACATACATACATACATACATACATACATATAGGCAGCATGTGCAAACATAGAAACACAGACAGACACATACGGGCACGTTATGTATCTTGCGCCGAATGATAATGTTTAACTATAAATTCATTCCCAGGGTGTTTCTCCTGTTTGCGCTCTTCTTTCTAAAGAACCCCGACCCACGGACAAAGAAGAAACAAACAACTTCAATTCAGGTATCGAACGCGGAAGCACTCAGAGTAATACGTTAGCCCCCTTTTTTTTCCTTTACGACCTCGACTTAAGATCCTTAGGCGGCCCTTCCGTCTTTCACTGCGAGCACAACACGCACCGATCTTGGAGAACCGGCCGCTCCATTTTTATTGACACCGACGTTGTATAGCCCATGGCACGCGTCCACACAATAGATCGGGCTCGATACACACACGTGGCACGATTTTGCGCCCGGGACGAGACAACCACCGTCACGGCTCGCTGGGATTCAATTCGAGACGGGAAAGCGTTCTGTCGGAGATCGCACATCCGTCGAGGCGTTTGCCTCCCCTGAAGCAAATCTGTAGTTCCGAAGAAAAGAAAGAAAGAAAGAAAGAAAGAAAGAAGAAAGAAAGAAAGAAAGAGGTGGCCAGCCGGTTTATCATCGAGGGTCGTTTACGGTTTACAATGTGAAAATTTTTCAAAACGCTCCTTTTAAAGAAGCCCATTCCCATTTTCGAACTTCTCGGACAACCACTGGGAGAGTAAAAACAAAATAAAAAGACGTATTCCAAACGCGAATATGTCGTAAGACTCTCTCAAACACACACATACGCATACACGCGCAAAGGAAAAAGAAAAATGAAAAGCGACGACGCCAGTCCCGCATCAGTCTGCCACCATCCGTGAGACTTTCTTTCTTTCTTTCTTTCTTTCTTCTTTCTTTCTTTCTTTCTTTCTTTCTTTCTTTCTTTCTTTCTTTCTTTCTTTTTGCTGATCTGCGTGCTAAAGTATTGAGAGCGTTCTCTTAAGCTTGCTTTTTTTCTTGTCCTTATGCCATGGGGAGGATGTGGAAGGAAGCTGAGGCAGGGAGGTTAACCAGAAGGCGTCCGGTTGGCTATAGCCAACCAGACTGCTAGCAGTACATGTCATCGCTCCATCTAGCCCCCGTTTTCTTCATTTTCCTCTTTTTCCGCAGCGTTTGATAGGATGAAGTTGCCCGCCGCGGTGGTACAGTAGTTACGGTGCTCGGCTGGTGACCCCGAAATACGCGGTTTCGATCACCGCCGCATCTCGATGAAAACACAAAGTGGTAGACGCCCGCCCGTACAAAAATGCCATATATGGCGATATCAGGAATTGGGCATATTTGGCTATATATGGCACGTGTCCGTATGTGACCTTATTTGCACAAATGGTGATACAAACGCATATGACGATGAAAGACCAACACGAGGAATGGCATGTAAGATACTGATACGTATTCTACAAATACGGCCAAATGCGGCCAAATGCGGACACGTGCCATATATAGCCAGGTATGCGTATATGGCCATATATGCATATCCGGTTATATATGCAACGTGTCCGTACGGGGCCATATTTGCCCAGTACGTATCGGAGTCTTACATGGAATTCGTCGTGTTGGTATTTCATTGCCATGTATGTTTGTGTCATCATTGGGGCGAAATACGGCCACGTACGGGCACGTGCCATATATAGCCACATATGCCCAACTGCTGATATCGCCATATAAGGCATTTTTGTAAGGGCGTGTACTGTACGTCGTCAGCGCTCGTTGAAGAACCGCAGACGGTGGAAACTTCCGGAGCCCGTCACTACGGCGTGCCTCACAGTCACGTCGTGCCCTTGGCTTGTGGAGCCGCAGCACTTAAAGAAAACGGCTGGTTGCGTGTGTGATGCGTTTGTGTGTATGTCGTTATTTCGTGCGCCCCCCTCGCATACCAGGGATGACATTTAGCGCAGTCGACATTCACACGAGTCACTTTGACTCGTGTGTGGTGGTTTCGCCTTTGGCTGGGCACTGACGGTAGGCTGAGAAATTGAGCACGATGACATACGGCGGTGCTACAGCAAGGTTTCGCGCATCGTATGTGCGGTTTTAGAGAACTTCTTTGGGCACACTACGAAGAAAATGTGGGTGAGAGGTGGAGCGAGGAAAAGAGAAAGTGACCAGTTGATTTGTGGCTACAAAAACCTGTCTGATCCTCAGAACTGTATGAGATTTCTTTTCAGGTTGAAAATACCCTTCGCACCGTAATCCACGCTTTTCTCTTTTGTCCTCGAGTGGGACATAAAAATAGCAAACATTTGGTGGCGAGAAATTCGCGAACCCAACGACGGAAAAATGTCGATATATGTTAAGACTCTGTAGGCGAAGCCGAAGGACTTGTTTCGTATACTTCCATACTACAGGCGCCATACACATATTCATGGATGTTATAAAAATCCTTGTTTATAAGGAAACGGTGATTCTAGCGTAACCAAGTTCAATATTTAAGTTGACGTAATGTATTACCTATTTCTATGAAGATATTGTTTTTTTTTTCAGAATAAGTTTCCAATTCACCACTTATTGATTGATTTTTGGTGTTTTACGTCCCAAAAACCAGTTACCATTCCGTGGTTTACGACGGAGTAAACCTTTGCTTTCGTGCTACTGTATTCTTGTTCTTTCTCCCGCCTTTCCAGCACCAATCCTTCTCCTGTGTTTTTTGTGACCTCCATCGCTAGCCTGTTTACCTTTCTCGTGCAATCTCTAAATCCTAAAGCTTCATGGATATTCTTCTGAATACCTGCATTTATATGGATTCATATCCATTCGGATGGGATCTCTTAGGCTCTACATTACATTTAGATAGGTATCTCCCCTTTCAAATAATACATCATACACCAGAACACGACACCTAGAGCGGTGGAGGTAACTGCGACGATCAATTTTGCTTGTTTACACCAGTGGCTAAAAGAATGGAAATATCAAAATATCCGTACATGTTCGTTTCTATGAGTAAATGATGAACTACAAAAAATAACGTGGGACGTCGATTTTGTTGTCTTTTTATTTTGCCTCAAACTATCGCATCTTGTATCAGAGTGATATATCAGGACTGTTAGTTGGACATCGATATACCACGTTACGTGACTGAAACCAGCAATCTGTATACATTGGTGCGCTGCCTCTACGCTACCTATAATAACAATAAAAAAGAACTGCGATAAGATGAGTTTCACCACCACTACATTGCTTCGTATATAATGTTGTGAAAACCAGTACACCCTGTCAGTAGTAACACATCGGACTGGAACGTACAGAATAACAAAGAATCTCGAAGAAACAATGCAGCTGAAAGCTACCCAGCGTGCGATTGAAAAGTAAGTAATAGCCATAAGGCTAAGATATCAGAAACAAAAAGGGAATAAGGAAACAAGCAGGTTATCCTGTGCAACTGTCGACGTTAACAGAGAGAAAAAAAAGCAAAAGCTATGTCTTGCTCTGCTGTCGCAAACACCAATCACCAGCAGAGCTGCGGTGGCTTAGCGGCTTCTTCCGCAGGGGTCCTAACAGCTGTCTCTCTTTCTTTATCTTTCCCTTCTGCTGCGCATAGCAAGTTGGGTTATCTCCCTTTCTCACTGTGTGTGTATATCTGTTTCTCTCTCTCCTTCTTCCTTTCGCTCTCTCTATCTCTCAGTTTCTCTTACTGTCACACACAGAAGGTTGTGGTGCAATCGTCCGTTAGCCACCCCCAATCTTTCTTTCTCTTCCTCTGTATCTCTATCTGCCTCACTTTTTTCTTTCTGCCATTCATACTAAGTTGGGTTACAGTCGTTGGTACAACGCAATCATTCAGCTCCCATAAACGCACGTCCAGCAAGCGTGTGTGGTTACGTCCAAGCCTAGTCTCTCTGTATAGTAATGCTCGCCTTCCGACCGTGCGTACCCGGCTTCGAATCCCGCCACAACAAGAAAAGTTCTTTTCCTTATCACTCTCTCTGGCGCTCTTGCTTCTTCTCTCTGCACCTCCTCTCGCAATTTCACACTCTGCCCGCCGAGTTGGCGGTCGACGACCACGGCTGGAACTCAAGCTCAAACATATTCGACGTTAGAGATTTTTATTTATTTTTATTTATTTACAGGATACTGTGGTCTTTCGACCAAGCAGGGGGACACAATAAAAAGTCATGCACAGAGTAACTTCAATAAAAAGAAAGTTCAAGCAGTCAGGAGTAGAACACACCATAACAAGTAAATAAAGTAAAATGGCGGCAAGATAATACCAATTGTAACTGGACAATTTCAATGAAATGCAATGCGGGACAGTCTCGACAGCTTGTGTTGTATGTTTAAAAACAGAAGGATACATAGTTATTGAAATCAGGATTATCATTATCACAGAACGCTTCAAAAGGTAACTCGTTCCACTCTTGATGGTCCGAGGAAAGAAAGAGTTCATGAAAAGATTAGTACGTGCATGCGAAGTAAGGTTCAAGACTGTAAGCATGTGTATGTCTAGTGGACTTAGGTGCGACACGGAATGTGTCCATTAGACCTGGGTCGGATCTGTGCTGTGGTCAACTAGAGCAACTGAGTGGGTACCAGAGGATGGGAGATGCAGCCGAGGGCGGCAGCCAGTCTGGAGCAGTGACGACATCTACTCAGGGAAGATACGGTGGATTTCGAGACCATTGGGAGAGGCCGTAGTCGTTCAGTCGACATAAAATGGGCTGAGGAGGATGGTAATTATTATGATTAATATTATTAAAATAATTAACATTATTATTCCTATTCCTATAGTGACGGAGCGGGAAATGGCAACACGCCACAAAGACTGTTGTCCACTTTGGGACGACGTAACGAAGGCCAGATATTAGTTATGTATTGCTGTATTATACTTCTTACAGAAAGGCAGGAGAGCAGATCGGCCTTGCGGACACTTTTAGTGCTGATGACAGCTGCGTGTTGAGGAATCTAGCCATTCACAACAGGACAACTTCTTCTGTCGTTACATTTGTGCGGCTGAAAAAGTCAGCCGTGAACATACTTTATGGCGGGTCGGGTGGTGTAGCGCGTAGCGCTTTGTTGGCATTGTGAGCTGCGTTTTTGTTTATTTCTTTTCGAACTTTGGTTTGCCACTATGTGTGATCTGTTTGTGTGTGCAGGTAAGAAGATCGAGTTTGCATCCCTGTCGTTGGTTCGCAAGGTAAGTGATGATCATGTTTTTCCCGTACGCCGTTGTCGTCGCGCCCTCTCGCCCGCGAAAGCGTCCATTGGTCACGGCACAGCACCGTGAAAATGGAAACGGAGACACGGGAGGGCTCTGCGGTGAAAATGCTAGGAGGCTTGCCAGTAGGTATACAGCCAGTAATGAAACGGGTGGACGGTCGGACGTCTTGCATTGGGCGGCCATAGGAAGACCACAAATGAAACTGTTAAGGGGGACATGGGATGCTCTGACTTTGAGGGAAGGGAAGCTCAGAGTAAAATTAGGTACGAACAGAGATTAAGGAATATGGAAGAAGTAGATGGGCAGCGAAAGTATTCAGGTATTTGTATAGGAAGAACGTTGACTCACAATGGACGAAGAGGACTAGGAGGCTTACCATAAGTATACAGCCAGTAACGAAACGGATGAGACGAAAAAGAGCGTGAAGAGCATGGTCGGAGCGGCGGACAAGTCGGATTGGATAGCAGCAATGAAGAAGAAACTGGTATTGAGCAACTACAGAAAAGGGAATGACGAAATCAAGAGAAAAAAATTTTACGGTAATTCAAAGGAAAGCGCTTAACTGTTTGAAGCAAGGTCTGGTTGCCTGCGAACCTGAAGTTACAGAGCGAAATTCAATAAAGAAGGGGATGCATGTTCGTGCTGTAGAAAAGCTAGGGAAACGAGACATCATAATGATCAGAATATTTTGACTGAATGTACAGATGTCCACCCAAGTGTAGCTGTGGACACTACCCTGCTGGAGGCCATGGGTTTCAGGGATAGCACGGGGAAGCTGAATACGTCGGCGACAGAGATAAGTAAAAGGCGCTTAGAGTATTGGCGCAAAGGTATGGAGCAAACAGAAACGCAACGTAATTGGAATAAGATTGTTACTTCACAGCGGAACGATAATAGATAAAACAGGTCGGCGAGGAGAAAAATTTGTTGTGAAAATATGTGTGATTTAGGAAACCAAACCTTTGTAGGAGATAAAACGGAGGTAGAGCTTGGTGGCCCGCGGGCTACCGCGCCTTTATAAAGGAGACGCTACTATCATCCGTCCATCCATCCATATGTATAAGCGCGTTACACTCCACACATTATCTTTCTGCCATGGATAGAAATGAACGTGAATGCGCTCTCGCCCGCGAAAGGCAACGTGTACATACTGTACACACGCGTTGTCACTCAATTACATGAGCAAGTGGGTAATGTCACGGGTGCTTTGCGGTAACACCGAACGATCACCCGTGCTTCGCCCACTCGTCATTGTACGGGCCACTCGCATTTTAGGGGCCATTGTGGAGGTGTTCGTTGCCATCAAAGCAGTCGTTGTGGAAGTTAAAAAAAAGGAAAGAAAAAGTAACCACGGCTTGGACATGAGATTGTGCGGTCAATCCCCTTGTTGGATATGTGCCATTTACGAAAGCAAACAACGACAACAACGGCGTCATATTTGGGATACAGGCAGTAATATTTGTGAGGTAGCGCTTAATATCGATATGGCGTGATACGGTACGACCTAGCACATTATTATTGAAATGGCGGCGTGCAGGTGCTCTCCTTAATTAATTAAATAATTTAAAGTACGTGCAGCGCCCCAAGGCATTATTACAGGGGGTGGGGAATACACAGGGTTACATATGTACAGAAAGAGGATAACTGTGCAAACAAGAATAACACAAAAACAGAAAGAAAGAGAGGAGGAAAACTATAACTGCTGCAGTGGTGCTTTGAGCGATGCTTCTGTGCGACAATCGACGATTTTTTGGGGAAGCTGATTCCATCGGGAGATTGTGTGTGGAAAAAAAAGGAGTGTTGGAACACGTGTGTTGTACAAAAAGAGTATTTCTTATTTTTAGAAAGCCACTACCCTGAGTAGGCGAACAATACCCCGAAGTACTCTTAAATAACATCGAAGAAAATGAAATGTTATTTTTTTTTCTTTAAATGACAAGTCTTTCCAATATATTGAGACAAATGTGCGGTGCGTTATTGCAGAGGCCTCAAAGCATGGTATAGGTGGGTGGATGGATGTTCGGACAATCCCCTTTGAATCGGGGTAACAGCTAGTGCCGTCAGGCCTTCTATTAGTCCTCTCCAGGCTCCACAGTTTGTACTATCTAGTTGCCAATTCTGACATTAGCACTACTCCGTGTTTTTGCGGTCACTGTATAAGATTATTCATTCTGTGTGTTTTTCTTGGTTTCCGCCACCAGTCTTCCAGCCTTTTTCTTACTTGCTTCTAACACAGATTCATTTACGTTCTTCGAAACTTGCGAGTGTAGGGAATTTAATCCGTTTAGAGAAAAAAAAATCTCTCCCGAGAGTTACCCCCATCGATTTTTGTATGGATACTTCTAATTCTGATTCGGTTGAATAAATGACACCATTTATTTGTAGCCCCTTTCGTCGAGATGTTTGGTTTAGTGTCCGTGGGGACAAGGTAAAGGAAATGAAACCATGGAAATTAGCAGAAAAACCGTAGTGGAGGGTTCCGGCAAGTTTGACCACGTGGGATTGTTTAGCGGGCGCTGGCCTCGCACAGTACTTGTTCTTGTTCACCTGACAATATATGGCTCATGCCCACTGTGGGGGATTGGCCAAGAATTCGGTGCTAAAAAAATTTGATATTTAGGAATGCAGTAATCTACACAGAGAAATGGTGAAGAGGTATTGAGGATCGGGATGTAATATGGGGCGGGGGGAGAGAAACTCTAATGATTCATATAATGAAATAATTGAATAATAGAAAAAGACTAAAATTTGTATTGAACGTTAGTTGTGTATTTGAATAAATATAACGATATTTCTGGCCTATTTAAAAATAATCAGCTTTATTAATGTACATAGCCCTCTAACATTGCCGCCTACATCGAGATTGTGGTCCCCTAGTGCCGGGTTTGAAAATGTGGCCTCCGGGTCCCGCTAAACCACCTACTGTGCAGGTGGGGTGGCGGATGCCGCGACATTAGGCTGGAGTATGTTCCACGGTTTGCGCGCCCTCCCGGCGTATTGATCAAACTCGCATACATCACTGAACGTCGGGCGTGCGGCGCCATCCTTCGGCGTTCGGTGAAACGATGAGTCCACACTTTTGGTTCGCGCCGCGCCAGAAACATCAAATGAAGGTAAGTCGAACTCTGTTGGCCGTGCTTGCGGACCAGAAAGCGAATAAACAATTCCGCACGATAGCGGCAAGGACATTTGGTGGTCGCTGATTTGAGTGCATCCATTCATCGTTTTCTGTAGGCATTTGTAGAGTAATATTTGCAGTAACGTGCATTTCTTAACGTTGGGTGTTTAGCGCGTCGCCTTGTGGATGTAAATAAATAAATAAATAAAAATAAATAAATAAATAATAAAATAAATAAATCAATAAATAAATCCATATTTGTTTTTATTTAAGCCTCCCTGGTAGATTTGTGAGACGGATGGATGGTTGTATGGATGGAACAAACACTACTGAAGTCCTGCAGATCGTGTGACATGTCGGTAGATGGGCAGGTAAACCCGGAGTGCAACACTAACGAATATCGAAGGCTAACAGCAATCGAACGACTTCGCTAGTGAGCACTCGTCTCTGGCGTAGATCAACGCCTCCAAACTGCCGCTGCCGGATCAGAGCGGGAGCGGAGGTTCTAGCCACCCGAACGTGTGGCGTCGAATGCTTGCTCCTAAGTCAAGAACTGACCGTGGATAATGACGGAAGACAGGGAGCGTTGCTACAGCCAGTGGTTCGGCAAGTGGTTGCAGTTACAGTCTCTGTTTGTCGTTATTTAGTGTTCAGGGGCGAAGCTCCTTAGGGTGTGGGTCGTTCCCTCCTCTGTCGTAGTAGTAGTAGTATGTATGTAGCCACCTCGCGCCGTAGGGAGGATCGCGCTCGCCCTCGGCGCGTGCCTCCCGGCGCGCGCGCACTCTCACTCTTCCATCTGCTGTCTTGTGAGAGAGAGAGAGAGAGAGCGAAAGGCGCGCGTTGACTATGGAAACGCTCTTTCTTCGATGAACGCTGTACCATCTCGCAGAGAAGGAGAACGCGCCCTCACCCGCGAGAGACAAGCTTGACGCAGGCAGCGTCTTCTAGCGAGTTTCTTGATTTAAAGAAATTGGCAGATCCCACGTGCAGTGGGAATCAAAGAAATGCGAAGCACGCATCAGGAACATCAAATGTATTTGTATCAAATGTATTTCGTATGGAGAGACGAACGCGAAATGGACTCGTGTAATTTACGCCACAGGACTAATGTCAATAAAAGGGCATGGGTAACTAGTCAACAAGAATGTAATATAAATCCATCCTGGCTAACCCGCAGCGTTGCCTCCGTATGAGGCTTGGCATTACCGAATTGTTGAAAAGCCCTTTGTGGTGGTCCTGCGCCCTTACTAGAATGTGGAGGGATGAACGCACTTGAGAATAATTCTGTTCATGACAGTTTTCGGTTGGAAAATGTCCTTGCAGCAAAGGGAACGTACCGATTGTTGCAAACTGACAAATAAGAAAAAAGCAAGAAAAGAAAAAGAAGTGAAGGTTTGCTGTATGTAGGCTCCAGCAAAGAGAGTCGTATCTGATTCTGTATTTTTAGTGGCAGACCACGTCTTTCCCGAGATTGGCGAGCCGCTCCATATCGAGAAGTCTAGTAGCGTGCACGTGCCGGAGGAACTTGTGCTGACGTATGACTCGCTCGGGGTCCGATCTGTGCCCGACACGGGACGCCATTTTGTTGTGCTTCTCCTTGACAGCCTGCAGCATGACGAGGAAGGTAACTCATCAGTGTCAGTTAGGAGAATAGATTTATTAACAATTAACAGTTCTTTATTCTTACATACATTTCGTTTTTACAATTTACACACAAGCTGTTCGGTCCCATTGTCATTGGATAGTAAGGGGACAGTTTACAAGAATCTGTATGAGAAAGCGTTGCACGGAAGTGAGTAATCAGCCATTCGAGGGATGGAGAGGAAAAAGAAAGAAAGAAAAGAAAAGAAAGAAACCAAGGAAGAAAGAAAGAAAGACAGAAAATAAGAAGGAAAGAAAAAAAGAGAATGGCAGATCCCACGTCAGTGGGAATTGAGGTAATGCGAAGGACGCATCAGGAACGTAAAATGGATCTGCATTGTTGTCTCGCTATACCGATTTTGGTACATATGAATTTAACGAAACAGCCGCAAGAGCACCAAGACTGGCATGTAGACCATGCCGCTCATGACACGCATACCATGTTATGAGCTGTCATTTACGTTCCTCATGCAGTCGTGTTGTGCCATAGTAATTTTGGTAAAACCCCTTTAACGAAACGCGTGGCACGTAAATCATACCGCTCATGACATGCACGTCACGATTTTCATGTTCTTAGAACGTGTCACCCATGGTCGTCATACACTGTCGTCTCGCCATACCAATTTTGGTACATATATCAAGTTAACGAAACGGCCGCAAGAGCACCAAGACCGTGGCACGTAAATCATGCTGCTCATGATGGGCGTGTCATGATTTTCAGGTTATGACCTGTCATTTATGATCGTCACGCAGTCATGTTGTGCCATAGGAATTTTCGTATACACCCCATTAACGAAACGGCCATTCACTACAGCGTCTCTTTTAATCATATCGTGGTTTTGCGACGTAAAACCCCAGAGATCAACCCGATCAATCAACAGTGCAAACTTCGAGGCGAAGCAGAGAGAAAGGAAATTCTCGTGACGTAAACAGCTGTGCCGCAATTATTTCGGGATAGTCGATGGTTGGACGTGTTGCTTCGATATGCCTTATGGAATGAAGCAAAAAAGCGGTGTTGCAGTCATGTAGTTAGGGTAACTTAATTGTTTAAATGCTTTGGGCTTCATGAACTGATTGATTGATTGATTTCAGGGGTTTTACATCCCCAAAATCGGCCGTGGTGCATCATGGAAGATGGCAAAAAAAAAAAAGAACACGTGTGTGTGAGTGGATAGTAGGCCGCTGCTGCTTCAGTCCAGTACTGTTATTCTGTAGGCAATAGTGAAATACGAGCGAGAGGTCGATGCTGAACTGTTTAGGTCAAGCGACATGAATTCGTGCTGTAGACACCACATAACTTAAGTACGGTGAAACAAAAACGAAAGAGAAAAAGGAAGAAACGCCGAAGAAGTGGGACCCTGGGTCAGTGGCGTGTCAGTGCACCTTTTAATGGCAGACCACACTTATTGAACGTGCAGTAGGAATGCTGTGCGTGTTTCGTGCACTAACGTGGTATTGGAGGACCTCTATATATTACCATTTGATCGCAATCAACGCTTTGATTTAGCTAGCAATCACCTGATCACCACGGAGCGCCGCTGTGCACGTTTCAACGCGTGCCGCCGACCGCCTATCCACACTACATATAACACCGTGAAAGTGCTGCAACTTGTAGGTCGATATTGCGTTGAATTGGCATCGTCCAAACCTGAAAGTTTGCTTTCGAAGAAGTTTTCTGTTATTTAAGGCCCTAGATTTAGAGACGTTGATAACCAGTTTACCGATTAACATTTGGCTAGAAGAAGAGGGCAATAGAGAGGCCAAAGTGCGTCCTCTGTCCTTTCCTCTGTGCCCATTTCCCCGCGTTACTGTGCTCTTTACTACCTGAGAAATAGTGATGTACCGCCGAACCCTACACACTGTTCTGTAGTCTTCGTAGAAACAGCGGGTACAGCGGCCAAACAAGCACACCTGTATGTATGGCCATAGTAGCTGGAAGTGGATCATGGCTCGCATCCAGGAGAGGCACCCCACGTCGGGCCATTTCAGGGCCTCCACGTGGAAGTAGGCGTAGTTGCACTGCAGGACCTTGAAGTCGCTGAAACGCTGGTCACCCGCAGAGCGGAAGAGCAAGTCGGCCGAGGGAGAGTCAGTCAGGGACACGTACTGGTCCAGGAATTCGCCGGTGATGTCACTGAGGGTGTAACGTATGTTTGTTGGAGACGGGACTCTGATCAGGTAGCTATCCAGAGCTACTGTGAAAGCGTCACCCATTTATTCGCTTCTGATATCCTCAGATATTCTATACGAAGCAATACGGACGTGAGGTGCGACAAATGCCTTAGTTGAAAAAAATGCGCATAAACGCAAATATACCAGCTGAAGGGACACTAAAGGAAAATGTGAAGTTTGGCTGGATCGGCTTTTCTTTTTACGTGCGTCACAATCTATCACCGCTTTTTGCATGCCAATAAGCGAATTTTAGATTCGGAAGCTGCTACCGGAAGTCCTTGTTGTCGCCGCTCAATTTGAATTTCCCGTGCCGAGAAGAGGACGTCACTGTCTCGGCTGTCGACACTACGGTACAGTGAGCAGTACGGCCGCGCCTGTAATATGCAGCAGCAACTGTGGCTTGCTGCTCGTCTATTTACTGTCAAAGTTTATCTAACCCATTCTTCATTTATAACCAGGAGCGGTGACCGCGAGTACTCTAGATCAATGACCGAAGCAGTAGACGGCACTGACCTTTCTGTTTCGCCGTTTTCTCGCTTAGAACCGCATGCCCTGCACTCGCGAAAAATGGCGAACTGGTTATCACATGAGCCTAATATTTCAATCTTGCTCAACTTGATATTTGCCTTTGGTGCCCCTTTAAGCAGCGCTGCCACAAAGCCTAAACGAAAGAGAACAGAATGCAGCTGCAGTATGAAAATCGGGAGTACAAATGTTGCAGTACACAAATGATTGACAAGAACTTGCATCTATACATATTGCAGTGATTCGAGGTGTAATGGCGATATGCGGAAAACCTAGTGAGGCAACGAAAATGTGTCTAACTGTCGTGAGGAAGTAGGCATGAATTCGGCATACAAGTGCAGTATTGTCCTAATGGCGTATGAAATAATTATTTTTCAGGGCGATTGAAACGAAGCCAATTGTTCTTCTTTTACTCAATTTTGTTTAATATAGAGATAACGAGAGAGAGAAAGAGTGAGATATATTTGGAAATAGGGTGTACATAGTCGAAAAGGTGCTTTATATACATTTGCTACCCATTTACGCTTAGTGTGCATGCTCAGTAGCAATTAAATGTAAGGCTAGTGTCTTCTTCCTGCACAACATTACTTGTAAATTATTTTGTGAGTGTAAAACTTGATTGCTTATTGATTGTTGAACCAGTTGATTGGTTGTTTTATTGATTCAGTTACCTAGCAAAGGGAAGCAGTAAAAAAAAGAAACTGATTAGATAACCAAAGTACACGGAGTTCTTCCACGCTGGGGGAAAATGGAAAGGATATTGGATAAAGAAAAAATACGTTTCCCTTTTTTACGCGCTGAAACTCCGATATAGCTACGAGGCCCACCATAGTGAGAGGCTTTGGGTCAACAGTGACCTCCTTTGGATTTTATTTCATTTATTTTCTTTAACCTTGTACCATAGATGAAGTATGCTTATGTGTTCGCGTTTCACCCTCGAGGAAGTGAAACTGCCGCGGCCTGCAAACGGATCCACGTAATCTAACTTAGCAGCGCTTATCGATACAACACGTTAAAAGCGAAACTACCACTGCGGACCACCGGGCACGGACAACGAAGCCCACGAAAGACGTGTATACAGCGTAGGCCAGGGTCCAGCCGAGCTCCAGGGTTGCCAGTTGCCCGCAAGCCTCAGCCTCTGCCAGCTGCGGCTAGTCCAAGGCGTCGGCCAGGCGCTACGCCCTGGTGCCCCGTGTTGCCACAAGCCACCTGATGATGATGCTGATGATCCTCTTTTATGGCGCTCATGTACTGAGGGGGATAGGCCAAGAGAGAGAGTAAACATTTATTTAAAGCAGAATGGGGGATCTTCCTCGTAGGGTGGAGCCCTTAGTTCAGATCCCCATTGGCTCGCGCCATTCCACGTGCCCGCTGGATTAGCAGGGCGGCCAAGAACCGGGCGTTAGTTGCCAGTCAAACTGGGGTTGTGTCAGGAGGGACTGAGCCAAGACGAGGAAGAAGAACAAATCCATGCATCTCCACGAAGTGAATGATGATGAGTGAGCGAAGCTCCGGATGTGATCTGGTAAACCATGAATCCTCCGTAGATTTTGCCCACTCGATCATCAAAGACTTGACACAGAAACACGGGGGTGTGGTGTGATTATATATACAGTATGTACACAGTGTTTTATTATTTACATATTCATAGAGTATATAAAGAATGCTTCGTTATTTACATTCGGGGTAGATGATGATTTTGTTTAAGAGGTGCACGGACCACAAGGAGGGGATTCCCCTGATTTTGCTTTAGCCATATATGACGTTAAGCTCATAGGGGAACGTTTCCCTTTGAGTATAAGGGACTTGTGGTCCATAAAGCACAAAACCAAGGGATCGTGAATTGGATGTAGTCTAAAGTTTGAGAAGGCGATGTGTATACAAGTGCCCATACGCGTCAAGCTGGGTGGTGCAACCCAGTTTGGCCAGTACTAGCTGGCTACAACGGCGCGACGGCTGACAAGCCTCGATCCTAAGGAGCTTCGCCCCTAAAACGGAACTACAGAAAGAAAGAAAAATCTGAACGGTCCGTTCGTAAGACCAGATGGAATGGAGGGAATGCAGGAGGAGTGAAACTTTTCGATCTGAAGACCACGAGGATCGATTTTGGCAAGGGTGGATTTGAACGTACCGATAAAATTAGCATGGAATTTTTTTGTTTCATTTAAAAATGTCGAAGACAGCGGAGCAGACATCCCTGTGAGTGTACCCGAATACAGACGAGTCACGTTCCTTTGACACGCGTCTCGAACCACAGGCGTACACATCGTCGTCGTCTTGCCACTATCTCTAGCCTGTCTGTCGACAATCCTCTCAACAGCTATAGTCCCCGGTACGCCGAGAATAGAGAATTTTAACTTATCCGGGAAACCACAATATACGCAAAGCGCTTTGCGTAGCGCGATTTACCGGGTGTGAACAGCGAATGCGCAAATGTGGCCTGTCACCCGGAGAGTATGCAGTCCGTTCCGAATCCTCGGAGTGGTCGTCGCGCGCTCAGCTAGCCCTCGATCTACTAACTGGCGGTTGTATTTGCTATAACTTTGTATCATGAAGCTTCGGCAGTCAAGCATCCGTGAGCATTCGACACCGCTTCAGAGCGCGACACTCAAATGTCGAGGCTGTAGGCTTAGCGAGTGGCTGCCAGAATCTCGGAGGACATAGATCACGCGGTTTTAGATGCGTATGCTCGGGGCAGTGTCCGTTCTGCGGCGTCCGCACCCATTCTGCGCATGCGCAACTATCCCTCATTTTCCTCTCCTACGCAGTTGTGCCCCCCCTCCTCCCCCTCTCCCCCTTTCCGCCACAGGTGTAGCGCCGCAAATCATCGCATATAACTCGTATCTCACTCTCTCACTCTCTCTCTAAGGGCACGTCGGTAGGCGGCGCACAACTTGCGGCGCAGTAGAAAGCGCGCGTTCGCTGTGCTTCCGTCATTCTCTCTCTGTGCAACGTTGTGCGAAATGCCACGAACAACGTCAACGTCGGCGCTAGTTGCAGAGGCAGCGCCACCGCCGCGGCGCAGAAGAAATCCATCGTCTTCAAGCTACCGCGCGCACCGACTCTAGGAATCACGCACGATCTCTAAATAAAGACGCATGAATCCCGTACAAACGTATCCTCTCTTCTCAAGACATTCTCTCACTCTGACTTTCATTCGGTTGTGTTGCCAAGCGAAACGGAACGGTAACTCGATGCGCACCCACCGCGATGCTTTCGCATCCTACCATGGTTGCCCGTAAGGGGAGGTAATGTGTTTTTCGTAGTTACTTGTTCTGTTTATCTACCATAGCTGGCGCCACCTGACTATGACAAGCAACGCTATACGGTATCCGGTACGTCTCTGCGTATACTGGTTTACCGGACACGTCAATATTTCCAATATGGAGTGCAATATTTACATGAACCTTAGGTTCGATGAAGCTGGCCTCTGCTGTGGTACAGCGGTTGCAGTGATCAGCGGCTGAACCGGAAGACGAGTTCATTCCCGGCCGATTCTGTCATTTCGATGCACGCAAGGTGCTGTGGGCCCGTGTACTTAGACTGAGGTGCACGAATCCCAGGTAGTTGAAATATTCGGAGACCTCCAGTACGGCCCACCTCATAATATATCGCGGTTTCGGCACGTGAGTTCCCTGTTATTGTTGTCGACGTAGTTACCCCAGTTTTGAGCTGTGGAGAATTAGCTCGTTACCCTTTTTACGACGAGCTATTTTTCCAAGGTTGCAAATCGAGCATGTTGGCTTACTCGGAGCGTATGTGGCCTTCCTGGACGGCCTTGGCCAAGTGCAGAGCCATCCTGGACATCTGGTACGTGCTGTTGTACCCGGCGCAGACCATTTGCTTCTTTAGGCTAGGAGAAGCAGAAAAGTAAACAGGCGTTGTTATCGCGAGAGCGGTAAGGAGCTCTTGAAGGGGGAAATTGGCTGGAGATGTGGCCCCCAAGCGAGAACATTACGATGACATATGCAAAGATAGAAAAAGAGCAATGCCGCCAACCTGGTCCAACGATAGCACCAGCGGCAACCCATGTCATATTGGCTCTCACCACTACCATGAACCGTTCTAGCCGAGTGTCGTACCCAGAAGGATCTGGGCCAAGGCGCAATCGCTGGCTTACTGGTGGGCTGTGTGTCCTGTGAACTCGTGGAAGCGGAGCATGGTAGAGCTGTCTAGGTCCAGTCTGAACGGAGGATCCTCCATTTTGCTGTTGTTATAGTCATTACTTACATGACCATGTGAGATGACGTCATAAGTTGTCACGTGTTCATGCCGAATCCAAACTTGATTACAGCATAGTCGTCACATACATGACCACGTATGATGGCGTCACATCTAGTCACTAGTCCCCACGAAATTTAAACTTGGCATAGCAATCATTTGCGTGATCACGTAACATCACACTGATCAGGTGTCTCACGAAATTCAGACTTTATTACATTATAGTAATCATTTGCATGACAACGTGAGATAACGTGACGACTAGTCAATTAGGTGTCCCCGCGAAATTGGAACTTGGTTACATCATAGTCGTCACTTACATGACCACGTGTGATGAAGTCACAACTAGTCACCTGTCCCCGCCAAATTGAAACTATCTGTGCAAGGACAGGCTAGAATCTTAAATCCCTGTTACGTCTCCCCTTATGTGGCTACTCAAATCTCAGGCACGTGCTTGGGTTTCGGGTTGTGCGATCACGTCATAATCACTCACCTCTCTCCTAAGTTCGATGTGGCGATCTCAGAGCGGGCCATGCTGACGCGCAGATCGACGGGCAGCAGTTCGAGGTCGCCGCAGACACAGTATTGTACTCCCAAGGTCTTGTAGGTGTCCCTGAACGAGCGTGGAAATAGGAGCGGCAATCAACTTCGGACACTATGGACATGTATGTCCAAGCTCGCAGTCTGAACGTTCCCGCGTCCTGCCGCAAGCAGGAAAGTCCCGCGACCAGTTATGACCGTTAGAGGCACTCAGGACTTTAAAAAGTTTGAAGTGCCCAGGCCGAGCGGGGGTCCGAGGGAGCTGGAGGAGGTTGGAATGCTATATTTAAGGAGCTTCCGAACAACATCGAAAGGCGGTAGGCATTCGCGGTCGTGCAATCGTATTCGTGCTTTGGTACCTGAAGGTCACATTTCAAATTTCACAGTTGTCATTCGGAGCGTTGGGCGTACTTTCTACCGCCTCCCACTTGCCACCATGGTCAGAACACATCCTCGGCAGCACGTCAGTTATCCTTGGCAGCACGTCAGTTATATCATGAAAGGGTCACGTTGAAAAACATTTATTTCGACGTTTCGGCCGGGATAACGACCTTTTTCAAGCTTAGAATACAAATGATGATTGTGGCTCGGTTAGGGAAGGACACTACTTTCTGCAGCCCATCTAGGGAGCACGGCTAAGACTCCGTGGGGTTGAGGGAAAGGGAGTGAAAGAGATAGAGAGGAGAAAAAGGCCGTACTATAGAGCTACGGAAATTTAGACCACATGGGGTTCTTTAGCGTGCACTGACACGGCACAGTACACGGGCCTCTGGCGTTTTCACCTACATAAAGAATGCGACCGCCGCGGCCAGGACAGAACACGCTTTTTTTGGTTGGCAGCCGAGTACCGTAACCACTTTC